>VXBW01000387.1:573093-611010 GCA_013400375.1 Thinocorus orbignyianus
AAACCCAAAACCAAACCAAAACCCCAAAGGAATGGCTTATCTAGCTTTTTTTGGAAGCTCTTTTTTTCCCTTTGTTTCACAGTCATTCTGTGTTCTGTTTGGCAAGTTGTTTTTCTTTTCTCTGTTAGTATAACCCTCGCAATATAGTCAACTGTCTCAAAAAGTCCCTCTACAACTCTTTTTTTCACCTGAAAGTATCAAATTCTCAAGTCTTTTCAGTCACTGGTGGTAATGCAAGATATTGGTTCATACTGTATTTGGGTTTCTTTCTGAATTAGTTTACTTCTCTTATTTCTTAATTGGCAATCTAGAGCAGAGGTGAAGGAGAATATGAAAAATCACAGAACTTCTGCAGCCCTTCTGTCTTCATCTTGGTATGAAGTACCTGTCATTGAACCAGACATCAGATCAATGGACACCACCACAAACAAATCCATCAGAAAAAAAGATAACCAAAACAACAACCAAATGAAAGAGAAGAAAGAAGGTTGGAGATGATTTTGTGTGCTCCGACACAAAAGGAATGAGAAAAAAGGATTCAAGTTAATTTGCCTGTAGCACCTACAGTAGGTATGACCCATATTACAGTGAAACTTGCATTTTATTTGTTATGCTCCAAGTACTTCTGCAGGTCTTCATTGCAGAACAGTTGGTAATGTCACATTTGTTTGTTTATTATTTATTTTTACGAGAAAGTTTCCCACAACCTGAATAAAAGTAAGGTACCCTATTCAGAAAGCTGGCTTCTACGTGGTTCCTGATAGTACCAGTCTTGAATAAAGTAAGCAGAGCAGACCAAAGGATGTTTCTAGAGGGTTTCTCTTATATTTTCTTAGCAGCAATAAAAAAGGAGAGCCACTGAAATGTGATGTTTGAAGAGCCAGGGATATGCTGTGGCACTTCTTAGAATTCTGTGCATAAACTACATGAGAAGAGTGTGACAGTGTACAGTTTTCCTTGCCAGCGTGGCTGCATTTTCATGAGGCATATTTATTGAAATACCAATTTTATCAGCTAATGCAGAATTTCACTTATCTGTGGTTGTAAGTGTTC
Organism: Thinocorus orbignyianus; assembly: GCA_013400375.1. Lineage (NCBI taxonomy): Eukaryota > Metazoa > Chordata > Aves > Ciconiiformes > Thinocoridae > Thinocorus > Thinocorus orbignyianus. The sequence goes on from VXBW01000387.1 coordinate 574,147, forward strand.
ACACTAAGGCTCTGTCTGACCTCAAGTGCCTCTTCTCTTCCAAAGAGAACTTGAGAATGCATTTGATGCTTTCTAGAAGTTAGTGTATGTTCTATTTCTCTAGGTTTCTTCTAAATATGTCAGTTTCATTTGGGGGATGTTGGTTGTTGTTTTGTTTTTTTTTTTTGTGGTGGTGTTCATTCCTAGCCATACATGTCTGTTGCATTATTAGAAAACATTTTCACAATAGATGCCTTCAGTTTAATCACTTTCTGACTTTTTAAGTTGTATTATTATCTAATTAATTCAAATTATGGAAGTTTTTTCCCCAAATGGCTTCTTTACCCGCCCCCCCACTGTTTTCTACAACTGAAGTAGTTGTCTACACTAACTGTGGGTTTCATGGTTTGAAATTGTTACTGCTCACATAAATAAATATGTTTTAGTAGCTTGCTGAAATTAGTGTGATAAAAAGAAAGGGGAAAAAAATAATCTGGGTACCTGCAGTCAACTAGCAGCTTTGCTGGTAGATAGGGAGTAGACCCATGTACTGATACAACTTTTACATAGGCATCTGTGTGTCTTTATTTTTTATGTAAATTAACTAGTAAGGTAACAAGCCTTGTTGTAGTCAAAGCACAGCTCAGTCATTAGATTGACAAAGCAGGTAGACAAGTTGCTCCCCTATTCTCAGCGAGGTATTTTGAAATAACTTGTCTCAGTTTTAAATAAGTTGGAGAACTGTAGGCTTAAGGACTTAATGTCATTATAGCATTGCATCAGTTACTTTTGAACCAGTGGCATATGGCAATCTGCATTTAGTCTGAGGTTACATGTGAAATGTGTTGGTATCTGATGAACGCATTAGATGTCTGGTTTGGAAGTAAAAAGAGCATTTATGAACTGGGTCTCTGGGGCGCTCCCTGGAAGGGTGCTTGTAATTACTGCAAAGATTATCAACTTACTTGAACTTTTCATACCTGACCTGAGCTTTGCAGTGCTATCTGTACAGCAAAGCAAACCTCATGTTAACTCTCTTTTTCGTACAGCCTCTTTGAAGGGCAAACTAACGATGTTAGCAATTAGCCATATTACCAGCCCGTGGCTGTCTCTTTTTTCTTTCCACTAAAGGCTGTGGCCTCGTGGTAGAAGCGGCAGAACAGAATCTCTTGTGAACCACAGCTGGTTCAGTGTTGTGTCCCACAGCTCACATTGAGTATCTGATGGCAGAAGGACATAAAGGTGGTGCTGCTGTGCTGGCTGCCACTCTGAGTGCACAGTTCATGCAGCCACACAGCCCCACAGTGCCAAAGCAAGTAGCCTCATTTTTTCCCTGGAATCATCTCTTATTATGCCTAGAGTAACAGACTCGTTTGGGAAATATATCTTAGTGTCTATTGAAATTCTAAAAGTTACACTTTTTTTAAATAAAAAAAGCCTTTAAACTGAAAAAGACCTGCTGTCACACAGTTGAATTACCGAGCGGTGTAGGTGATCATACTTGGGGAGCAGTTCCTTTTCCTGGCTGGCTTGTGGTGCTTTTTTTGGTTTGTTCTGTTTTTCCCCAGGAGAGGGCAGCAAATGAACATCATCTCACTGGCTTTTCTCTTCAAATGCTTTTCCAGTGTTCCTCTTTGCCTTTAAACCCTAGGGTAGACTCCCTACCGATGGTAAAGTTTAAAATTATGATTTCTACCTAATTTAATTCCTACAAGGATAGCTGGAATGTATGAGTTGGAAGTCTTCATTCTTTTTGGTATTAGGTAGTAGAATTCAGTAAAATCCACTTCAAGTTTATAAAAAAAGGCAGTTCTATATGAAGGTTTAAGATTTTTGTGGCATTAGTGGTGTGTATATTTTAAAGAATAAAATAGCCAAACAACTGAACCGTTAATGTCACCTAAGTCTTGTTTACACCTTTCAAATATTTATTTTCTATATTTCAAGTTTAAGTAATGTAATATTCAAATTCAAACTAATATTCTCATGGCCATTTTTTTCCTATGAGAAAAGAAAATTGAGAATGCACTAAATATAGTGATACTTCTAATTGACGTATTAATTAATGTGTTTGTGTAGAAGGTTGCCTGGTGCGTTCTGCTGACAGTGTGTGCAAGTTAAAGGCTTCAAATCACAGGGAATGCTAGTGCTGCTAAACAGTAGAACCAAACTGTATTGTCTTATTTCAGCCATGAAGTATGGTTTTATAACCTAGAACTTTACGGAGTCATACCATATTAGTAATTTGGTGTTACAGGGTTCTTTTAATAACTGTATGGGAAAATGCTGATTAATACCTACAATTGTGAACTCCTTTGAAAGCACGTGGCCATAATTCTGTTTAAGTTACAAATCCAGTGGTTAGCAAGAAGCCATAGAGAGAGGGCAGTCTTAAGCTTTTCTGTTGTTAAATGTTATCCAATAGTTCATACAGAGAAGGGAAGATCATAGTGGCATCTGTGAGTATCAGCTGCCAATAATCAGTGTTTTAAAGCTAACTGGGAAGAATGAAACTGATTCTTAACAAGACCGATTTATTAATAGTCTTACCTGACTGTTTTGTTAAAAATCAGAAATGTTGTAATGGCTCCTTTATGGAGCCTAAAACTTGATCAAAAGTACTCAAGCCCCTTTGGTCTTAATGGGTCAGAATTTACTGCTCTCTAATGCACCTGATTTATATCTGAAAGATGAGAGGTTAAATCATCCATACTACAATTCCAGGTTTCTTTGGACTTTTACTGCTTAAACTTAAAAGATTGAAGCAGCCCTCCTCATAAACAGCACATCAGTATTTGTGGGGAGTTTGCACCACAAGTGCTGCCTGCAGTGTTACCAGAATTCAGAAATCTGCATTTAAAGCTATTGCATGTGCTAGAAATAGACAGCTGTGCTCCCATGATTTTAAAGGAGTACTTCAAGTAGCCAGAAAATCCAGATTGCTCTACTTCTCTACAAAGCATTTGATCACCTAACAAAGGAAAAGTTACATCATTGTGAAAGATATGTCCTTTAAATGCCTAAAAAGTACAATTTTAATTGTGATTTCAGTAAGTAGAAATTATAAAAAAGAACATTTTCCTAGTCTGAATCGACATGAATTGAAATACTGTACTTGGATTCACACAGATATTTAGGGCTTTTGTTCTTTGAGCAAAGTAAGCTTTCTTTCTCTATTGCAAGAAAATGTTCATCTGCACAAATAATTGGGGATTAAATCCCCTTTCACATCTTTCTTGTTTTGAATACCATTGCGAAAAATAACTGTATGATTCACTCTTAATTTAGAATTAGCAGGAATACCTTTACCGGTAGAACTCTTGAGTGTAATATAAACTAATTTAATTTTCTAAAATACTTTGTTTTCAAAATAGCAGGACTTTAATTACCTTCACAAACGTGTAATGAGAATAGCTGTGTTTTCATTATAGTGTTTAAAGAATGAGTAATCCTGTTTATTACATCTAACATGAATGTAGTGCACGTATTTGGAAATAGTATTGACTTAGTCGTTAATTAATTACAGGAATGATTCGAAAGTACACTGTTTCCTCTTGCCGAGTACTGATCAATAATCTGGGTAGAGATATAAGAGCCTTTTAAATCTACTATAGTTGACTTTGACAGGACAAGGATTTTGAAGTTTTTCTATGCTTATATTTCTCCCTTTGAAATTACTGTGTATTAAAGATGTGACGTTACAGTATTATAGACTTGTGTTTGAATTTGTGAACAACCGGTGCTTCCTCTGTTGTTGCTGAGTTTTGAGGAACTCTGAAGTGCTTGAAGCATAGAGTTAAATGGTTTTGAGGTATTCTAAACATGGTACGGGGAAGAATTTGGAAAATCAGGGAATTTGGAACAGCAGATCTGTGATCTGTGTAGGCCTCTTACAATTTTGTTCCTCTGTTGTATTAGCACACATTTAGTTGTTATGTGGATTAATTTTCCTTCTAAATAAATTCTTCTTGCTGACCTGAAAGAGCAGCATGTCTTGCAGTTGAGAAAGTGAAATCTTTTTCATCCACACAAAAAAAATAATCTAAAAGACTTAAGTGGACCATTCAAACATCAAAATACAACAATCTAATATCATGTTGCATTATGTGGTATTGGCTGCCAGTAAGTTTCTCAACACACCAAAGTATGTAGTTCTGGAAATATAAATAAATAGTTGAAAGATAATAAAATAATAACTGAAATACTTCATGGTAGCCAGATCTGATAGGACTCTTTGTGGTCTCATCCCTTTCATAATGATATCAATCTTTCCTAACTAGTAGCAGCTTTAAACACTTGTGAGAAAAGGTGTTAAACACCTAAATTAACGGTAGTATCTGAGAAATGTCATCCCTTCAGCCTGCTTACACAGGCAGAATAGATGATTTTTACAGTTTTGACAAGGTTTATTTCCTTTCTGACAGGAAGTGTTCTTACAGTAATTTCTGCAGAAACATACGAGGACACATGCTGGCATGAAAGCCTTTTGCTGCCAGCCCTGTGACACAGCATGTGTTATCTCATATAGATGGATTGCCTGTGTGTGTTCTTTATGTTGCCATTTAGATAAACTACTTGGATAGGAAGAAAAAAAGTGCTGTTTAATTGAATATTGAGTGCTGTGTAGTAGGGCTCCTTCTGTGCCATGGAAAGGATTCCTAGAGGAAAGGTGTATTGGTAGTTCTCTCCCATTTGTGTTGAATATGCAAAAACCAAACACTGATCATGATTTCACAAAATGGGTAAATTTTTAACTTAAATGGTTTTTGTGACATTGAGGGATATTGATCTTTGAGGATATGTTTGATTTGCCTTCTTGAATATAGTTATATTTACAGAGATCCTGGTTTAAGATTTATATTCTGAAGATACCTTTGTAAAGGTATAGATACTATAAAGACAAGGACAGCTTCTGTCCCTAGGTTGTTAACTGAGAAGGGTGCCTTTGCTCTTTCAGATGGATGTGGACTTTAGACAGTTCTTAATTTTTTTTTGTTCTGTACTGGTGCTCAATGGCCAGGAAAGAAGGGGAATGTCTGCTCAAAACTTTTTAAATTAGCTTGCACAGATTGGCATATTTCAAGGTTTTTTAATAGAATATATTGTGTTTTGTCTACTTTGGCTACATTCCCTTTCATTTTCTGGAAAGCCCTCTGCTTCAGTTTTCTGCTGTGAGATTCAATGTTGAACCTCTGTCAAAGGCCCAGTCTCTCTATGACTGATGCTCTGGGGTTCTTTCTGTCTCGGTCAAGTCATTTGTTTACATAGACTTTGTGTTGCCATGGTTATATTAAGTCTGTCAGTCTGCCAAAAAAAGGCACTTGCATTAGAAATTCTGAATTTACACAGAAGAAGGTACTTTGTATCACTGTCTGCTTGGAACTGTTGGATCTGTTCCATCTTGCTGGTATTTAAAAAGTGAAGCCTTTCTCCTTTTTTCTGAACTGAGCGTTTTACAGAATTAAAAATTAAATTTTACTGAATGAATAGGATGGGAACGTGCTGTGTTGCACTAATGACCTTATGAAACCTGCTCCTTGGTATGTACGTTGAGAGAGTGAACAGGACCGTGGAGAGCTAATAGCTGCTGGTGATAATATTTAAATAAATCAACTTGAGGAGAATGCGTCCTTTAGCACCTGGCAACATCGTGAGTAAGGAATATCCACCTTTGTCCACGCTGGCAAAATTAACTTTCCATTGAGTTAAAGAAATGAAATGCTGTTGCAGTTGTCTGGCAGGAGTGCAGTGCTCTGAGACTTGAGTGGCACTGGTGGTGCTCCATCCTGCAACGTTGGAGCCGTGGCGTCACACACAGCAGCAGAGGGAAGTAGGCAGATGTCTGGCAGGAAACATGGGTGTGAAGGGGGCTGAGAGACGTCTTGTGCTGCTGGGACAGATGGCTCTCAGTTTCTGAGGAAGCAAGTATGGCATCTTCAAAGACAGACATTTGCTCTATTAAACATCCTTAACTTGTGTAGAGTGCAACTGGCAGGGCTTCAAAAGGTACAGGAAAAGGAGAGTGATACCCAAGGAAGAGAGAACCAGCTTCTTCTAGAGGAGGCTGGCTAGGCAGAGTTGCTGGACACTGTTACTGAAATTGTGGTGCATAAGTAGACAAGTGACCAAACACATGCAGGATAGACTAAACTTACAAAAAATTAACAAAATAAGTCATTGTCTAGAAGACAGATTGCAAATCCAAAAAAGAACTGTCTCCTATTCCTTTTTCTGCCCCTGATGTGCTGTGTAACCTACAGCAAACATTTAATGAGTTTTTGGAAGCTGCTTATTACCTATGAAGACATAATTTATTATTTAGATATCAACTGACAACTGCTCCTGAAAATGGCAGCCTCTTCCTACTTGCTTCCCCATTGACAAATGGGGGTGAACTTAAAAAAACAAAACAAAACAAAACAAAAACAAAACAAAAAAACAAACAAACAAAAAAAAATACCCACCCAAAAAACCCCACACCAAAAACCTAACAAACAAAAAAAAACAAACCACAAAACCTTTTGATTTCCATGTCATATTGACTATGCAGTGATCAGGTAGTGCCATATCCCCTCCATAAATTCAGAACTGGAGCAGACAAAAACTGGACCTGGAGAGTTACTTGTAATAACTGTCATGAAATCCTGTCTTGAGAATTATTACTATGCTGGGGTTGGTGTTAGGACTTAGATTCTTAAAATACATTCATTTTTCATTATTTTTTAACTCAAATGTATTTATATTTGCATTGTGTTTGGGTCATTTGGCTGCCAGAATGAAAACAGGCAATCATATTTGGGGTTTAGACCAAATGATTTCTAGAGATTCCATTCAACCTCAACAATTCTGTCATTTGGTTTGGGTGGGGATTTTGCTCCTTTTTTTTTTTTTTTCAGTTGGTGATTTCTTTTTAGTTGATTTTTTGTTTCAGATTTTCTACTGTAAGGCTAATATTTAGGAATTTGGTATGTCAGAAAAATCAGAAATTATCAGTGGGAAGGTAGATGGAAGGAGAGGCTGGTCCTTTAAGAATGTACCTCTCGGTGTTTTTGTTATTGAAAGTCATTGTTTGCCTTTGTGATCTAAATGTTGTCCTTGCTGTTTTTACAGGAAAAAATTCTTTGTGTGTTTTCTTCATTAAGTTAAAATTAACTCCCTTAATGTTGCTTCCTTTTACTCCTTGAAAATGTCCTGTTCTGCTACATTTCCTCTTTCTGAGGGATTTTGTTTGTTTGGTTTTAATTGGTGACATAGAATATGCTGAAATTTGGCCTTCTGAACTTTGATTCAGGAAAAAAAAAACCCAAAAGTAATTTTGGAAATGGTTTTGGCCAGTTTTTCTTGATTACACTTACGGTGGAAGCCAAATTTAGATGCAGTAGATCTCCTACTAGTAAAACAGGCTGTAACCTTTAACTGCCTAGACCATTATCTAAGACCATGCTTCATTAGTAGCAAGATCGTGTGAGAGATGAGCTGTGGCTCTGAGGGTGTGCTAATCCACTGATTTTTTTTTTTCTTTTGAATTTTCCACTCACACTTTATGTTCCCATGGAAGCTACTATGTCCTTCATATTTGCTTTGCTTTTGCTGGTAGACAAGAAGCCTTTCAAATGTGAGACCTGCTCTTAGACCTCCACTGATGCAAGCTCTCGGGAGCAGCACTTCCAAAACCAAGTTGACTCTGTTCATAGATTGTAAATAAGCCCTCTGTTGGACAAATTCTGTAAATCTGCTGGCTTTTAAGAAAACAAAAAACAACAACCACCCCACCCTCCTTTAATGTACGCACTCCTACATGTTAATAAAAGCCCTGTCAAACATTTTAAGATATTTTTGTTGGGAGCTTGGCTCTGAAGGCTTTTTTTGTTTAAAAGGATTGCTTTATGTCCCCTCTTTACAGCTTTTTCTGTATATAATAGCAGAGACTATGCTGGAAGATGTATGGAATGTTAATATGCTAAAGACAAAAATACCTGGTAGAAGGTGATAGTATGTGTCTGTGTGTGCATGGGTATTGGGACAAATAGTAGTGACTTGTATAAAACAAAGTATAAAACAACCTATTTACAACAGGTAGTCTTTTTATTCTAAGGCTTTTGTCTTGCCAAGAACTCAGAGCTATGTAGAAGAAGAAATGTAAACTTGCTTGAGAGATCTGCCTTGCTCAGTGACTTGGAAGAGTCAGATGACTGCTTCTGATGGCACAGAATCCGACAGGTTCGCGTTTTTGGTGGCTTTGCTGTCAAAGACTGCAAACAGATTTCCTGAAAGTTGTGTGTTCCTCATGATAGTAGAGGTCGGGAAAGTTCCATGCTGCTTTAATAAGAATGTATGGGAAAATGTTTTATGTAAATCTTAGTTTGAAAACACAGATTTTTCTATACCTGTGTAGTAAAATATTTCCTTACGTCCCAGATCAACCAATTACATTTTTCAATAGGTGTGAGGGGGGAAGAAGGGTTAAGATACGTTTTTCTGATTAAGGATACTTTCATAAAGTCCAGAGTCTTTTGCTTGTTGCATTCATATAAATAACATCAGCACCTAAGTACCGCAACCCTGAATATAGAAAACCCTTAAATATTTCCAGCACCAACTGTGTGGTTGTTAAACTGGTATGGATTATACATTGCTAAGTCTAGGAATTGATTTCAGCCAAATTAGTTGTTTAATCTGACCTCTTAGTGGGTCCCCTTCTATACTCAATGGAGAATGACGGCCATTCCCAAAAGATTTCTTCATTTCCCTTGAGACATTACTTAAACTATGGGCTAATTCACCCTGTCAGGGTTATTTGCGGCCTGTCTATGGTTAACTTTACAGCAGAGATCTAGAAGATAACATGCCTGTTGACTAACATGTGGGGTGAATCCTACTGGGGGTGATTGCTTTAACTTCCTAGCTGATAGGGCTGCAAAGAGTTGTTGCCAAAAAAAAAAAACAAAACAGATCCTCAATATCTTTTTAAGGGAAACCTTAAATTCAGAGAAGCTTACACTAAAAATTGGTAAGTTTTTAAATCCAATTGTTGCTAGGTAAGATGTGCTGAGACTAACTGGCAAGTCTTAGTCTGTGTTCACTTACAGCCTGTATACAGCTGTATTCTAAGTTGGCCTGGGAAGGGGGTTTAGAAGTTTAGAAACTAAACCTTTGGGTTTGGAGATCTAGTATTCTCTGAATCTAAAAGAACTGAGGTTTTGATTAGGATCAAATGATAATTTCACTGTCAGGGCAGAGTTTAGACCCATAGTAAGTATGTAGCAGACCTCAAGTGTTAATATAGAAGGAATCCTTGAAAGTTATTTGTGTTATGGTTAAACTCTTTATTTTGAGGTATGTCCCTCTTATAACACAAAATAGGTAGAATTAAATGACAAATGTAAAGTTGAAACTTCAGTATATTGAGACTAGTTTGCAGCTTTTGCTGCATTGAGCTGGAATGATATGCAGATGTGTATGCAAACATGTACATCCCTGATGCGTGTGGCTGCGTGCTGGGGAAATTATATCCTGAGGGTGTAAATGTATATAGGTCCTATTAAAACTAAAAAGTAAATTGGGATACTTGTGTTTATAGGAGCTTTAATTTTTATTGCCTGACAGAAGTTTTGTTTTTGAAGGACAGATATGTCCACGGGCACACAACTGCCAGTAAAATAGAAATAAAGCTGAAAACATGGTACAAACCTCCACTAACTTACTCCAGTGGTAGGGGGGAAAAAATGGTGAAAGATGTCATCTTTCTTGTGTAAAATGAGAGACATTTTAGGTCTAGAAAACAGTCACTTAGGAGTAGAGCTCGCTGTAAGTGAGGTCATTGGGTTAGGAGTCAGGAGAGCTGCGTTCTGCCACTGGCCAGAGCCATGAGATCTTGCTGGGGCTGACCCATCCCCTGACCTGCTGTTTGGCTATTTTGGATTTGTGAACAGCCCAGCTATAGACCGAGTGTCTGTGTTCGTGCAGTGCTTCCTGCTACTGATAGTACTAATGTCTGATACATTTTTATTTTTTTTTTACAGCATTTGGAAGAAGAGCTTGGACCTTCAGATATGCTGACATCACACTCATGAGGGATTTGGCTGTAGTTTTTGCTGCAATTCTTCCCCTGACAAACAACTTCTCTGAAAATACCTTAAGAAATATCACCTGGGTTCAGGAACCTCATTAACCAGTTCCCAGCCCAGTTTTAACCTCAAATCACTTCCTGTGGAAGGTTCTTCATGCCTGAACTTCCATCAGAGCATCCCAGCATATGAAGAAGCTGTTGGCATTGTCAGACTTCTGTGCTGAAAGCCAGGGGTTATCTGGAAGAAAAGAAGTGGTCCTTATGTGGCGGTTAAAAGCACGTAGAATGAACGTCCCAAAAAGCTTTGTGTGCGTTATGCTGCAGGTGGTAACTCCAATGTTCTGCAAAGAACATGAAGATTTGTGTTGCACGAGAGGTGGATGTGTTGGTTTTTGTTCTGGTTTCCACTTGCTGACGTATTTTGCTTACTTACAAATGAAGAGTTTGACATTTCAGGGCAGAATCTGTTGAAATGTCCCAAAGCTGACAGTCAACCCTGCAGGGTGTTTTTGTACCACGCCTCTCATTTTGAATACAGTTCTTCATATGAATCAGGAAGTGATTCAAGAAAATCTACTGATTCATTGAGATCTATTGCTCATAATGTTGTAAAAAAAAAAAAATAATATTTTTTTTCATGATTATTTTTTATAACAAAATGTGTCTATTATAAGCTAATCCAGGGTTAGAGTAAAAATATAAACTATTGAAATAAGGTACCAAATAAACCTTACTTAAAATTCATTGACTAAATGCATCTGTATCTTATTTAGCCAAATAGAAATTGACTTAAGAAAACATTAAATTAGAAGAATGGAATACTTTCTAATTTTAGGCTGTTAGAGGACTTGTTTTACTCTAGGACTTCACATTCATTCTTTGACTATAGTGATTTTGTGGCATCTGTTACTAGCTATGAATGTTATTCAGGAGATGGAGATCTTGCTAAAAATGAAAAACCTACTATCACAGGTTCCTACCAGACAGAAGCAATTAGTGACTGGAGTGTGCCAGCGCTGTTCTCTTAAACACAATTGTAAAGAACATCCTACCGACAGAGGGTAAAGGTTCCCTTAGGATGGGTTGTAGATTTCTTGGTTTACAGAAAAACATTAGTAGAAGACTTTAGTGGAGAGTAGCTACTGGCAAATTGTAGGTAGGGCCTTTATTAAGGAAATAAAGAGAAACTTTTTTTCAGAGAAGAAAATTCTTATAATTGTTAGAAATTGAGCATCACAAACCTCATCTTCCTGTTGTACAGTTGGAATAGAGAAGGTTGGAAGTGCATACCTAACAAACACAGGGATCCTCTTCATCTAGAAGTATAATAGGTGGGCATTTGCAACAGCAATACATAATTACTCAATTAGTTGATTACTAATGGGAAATACTTTGATCCTTGTTGGTGTTAGGCCCAGGGGACATTGACTTAACATGTTGGTTGTTTAATAGCATTTAGCAGTAGCAAAAAGTGGAGGGGATGTAGATATGTGGAATTTAATGAATCAAACTGGAGTTCAGCCAAAACTCAGATCAACAGTCCCAATCTTGCAAAAAGCATGAGGGGGCTTCTAATAGTTGACGAGTGAACTGAGCTTTCATTTTGATGTCACCTTGACAGTTGTGGTGCAAGCAATCTAGTGCCTACTTTTCTAGGGAATTTATTCAGTAATGGCGCAAAAGATGGTCTGTACCACTTACTAAATTACTAGTAATTAATAGACATCACTTCTGGCAGCCTTCCGTCCCCGTTTTTATGTCTTTCATGTAAGCACCAAATTCAACTTTAGCATCTGAGAGCAGGCAAGAGCACAGGCTGGAGCAGCAGAGCTGCAGGGCATGGTGCAGTTGCATGCCCACTAGAATTTTTAATGTGTTGAGAGTTTTTTTTTCCCCCTTACTGTTGTTAGTGCAGGCTGTATGGTGTGCTTGAGAATTAATTAGGAATGGGATCTTGAATGTAAAATAAGTTCTTTATTTCTTTTTTTTTTTTTTATATATTTACCAGCCTATTGTAAGTGGGCAGACATATTCAGCATTAGTTAGTTTACTGAGAAGACTGACTGCTGATAACAGGGTTTGTCTGTGTAAGGTATGATTTATAGAGCTAAATTCTAATCTGTTCTTTATACCAGCCTCAGGCAGTACAGTATTCTGCGGTAAAGTGAGGGATTTTGGGATATCCTTGTAAATGATCTTTCAATATGAATATTATGTCATCTATCAGAAATGCTTTCTTGCTCTCTAGGAAGGGAGTTTTAGATACAGAAACTAATAATCCTGATGTTCTTTTTTGTTGTTTAAGATATCTACACACCCCAGTCGTTCAGGAGTAGCTATAAATGGAAAACTGATGTAGCTATCATATAAGCCTATCATTTATTAATACAAAATATTTTAAATATGGTTAAATCAGTAAAAAATTAATTTCTAGTTCAGTCGTCACATACATTAGAAATCTTCCAAGTCTGCTTCTGGCTCTAAGTACAATTTTTCTAGGAATATCTGAGTGAATATGCCTTGTTTTCTTTGTAAAGCAGCAAATAGTGGTATGTGTGTGGCTTTATGAATGTCAGCTTATGTGACTCTGAAGGGGAGCTGTGGTGGGTTTCCTGTGGGACTGTTGGAAAGCTGTTGGCTGTGCTTCCTCTTGAACAAGCTGCCCCTTGCATTCCCTTTCCTTCTTACTTCCCTTTGCTGTTAGGAAAGACCTTTCAGAGAGCAGTAGTTCCACAAAGTGCAGCCTCAGCATAGGTTAGGGGCTGTAACAGCATTGACAAAGGACTCTTTGTCTCTGGCAAAGGTTCTACTGCTATAAATAATGCATGTTTTAATTGGAAACTGCAAATGGAAATATCAGTCTCTACAGACTCGTTGATTTCAGTGTAATCTGTTAGGGGCAGACTCTGCTTACATGCTGAGCACATAACACGTTTTCCAAATTTGTGGTTGGTTGTTTTTATTAGTACTACCTGTGCTAGCGAGTTTCTTTCTATAAATTAAGACAAATGTCATATCTAGCTAATCATTTGGGAATTTCTATCGCTATATATTTTGAAATTTGCGTAAAATGCTATTGCAAGACTGAGTACCTGCTGATGTTGAGTGTTCTATGTTCCATTTCCCTTGGTAATTATTAATAGGATTGTGCACAGTACCTACTCAACGTAAATTTAACTATTAATAGGGGATGAGTTTAAAAGCAGATAATAAACATCCTCATTTCTTGCCAGTTTTCCCTGGGATTAATGACACTGTGCCTGATGTTAGCCACAGGTTTAGGCTTGCACGTACAATTACTGTGGCTAAGATGATGCCTGTCTAATTCATGAAGCTGGAATGCTAATCACATCTAAGAGGATGAGCACAACTTTTTGTACCATTTTAATTAAATTGGTTTAAAACCACACCTTGAGGCCTCTTCTTAAACGTAACATCCTACGAACTTCAGGAAAGGTGTCCCACAGTTACCTAAATGGTGCGTAAGTGTGTGAATACAAATCATCTTAAGGCTATTAGTTTGCTTTGGGCTAGATAGATTTTTTTGCTTTAATTTGGGTAATTTCTGTTTGCGTGTATTTACCAGTCTTGCTTTAAACCCATTTAACAGTGTCGAGATGAATCTTGCACATTTTTTTTGGTAGCTTACAGATATTAAAATGGTAAATGCCCCTTCTCCCCCTTGCAGAGCTGTAGAAAAAAGGGGAAGCGGGTTAGGGTGGCCCTGTGTCATTTTATTACTGAGGCTTTTATTTATGCCCCAGTTTGGGCATGCTCATCTTCTGCTGTTTGTGGGCAAGCCTGAGTAACAGATACTTTGAATGCTTAAAATAGATTTTAAATGTGTAGAACTCCTAAGTGATGTGCATTCCTTCCAGAAGTGACTGAAGGCTGAGTTTAGAAAGTTGTAGGAACAGCAGATCCCAAGCCTTGAGTGCCTAGAGCAAACCATGGGTGCCTCGGAGTTTAATCTGGAGGATGTTGACATTGAGAAAGGGAGCCTTCCAGTTAAGAGGCGAGGCTGAATGTAGGATTGAGTTTTGCCCCTAGTCTTCAGACTTAGGTACCTCTGGCCAGTCATGATTCACTCACGAACTCTTGCCTCCTTGTTTGGTGGCTGGAGTTTGCTCTGATGAAACACAACCAGGGAAAGTCCTGGGGCCCCTACTTGAATTTTCTTGCCTGTGTGTAGAAATCCCATGGTGGTTCAGGTCATTCCTTTGCTCAGGAGGATGGATTTTCATATTTTGTGTTCCCTAAGAAAGTGCAGAAGGGTAAAACCTTTTGGAAATAGGGTTTATCAAGCGATTCTATGAAAGTGTTATTTCTGCATGAGGAGACCAGGCTTCTAATTTCTATTCCAGAGAATACTTAGATCTTCTGCATTAAATGGAACAGGGATTAGGTCTCGTCGTTCCACGTAGGATGTCTTAAATGGGGTGTTGTGCAGACATTCTCTTCTTTTTCTGTTGCCTAATAATGACAGAATGAATCTGTGTGAAGCAGTGGTTTCACTAGCGCTTTTTATGGTCCTGGCCCTTTCTTTAGGGGTGATGGAGATGCCATCAGGCAGAAGAGCCATTTTGAATTTTTTCATTACTGAGGTTACAAAGCAAGTCAGGAGCAGCAGTTAAGCAGGGACAAACACTTCTGTCTTATCTATCAGTCTTTTAAAATATACCTGTTCTTTGCAGGACAGTAGTAAGAGATGAAAGTTAACTTCCTTCTCTTCTTCTAAAAAAAATCTTCTTGAAAACAAATTCAGGATAGCTAATAAAACTAAAAAGGTGGGAAGGAGAAATGTGACTCAAATGGAATTGCTGAACCTGGATTTTTGGAAGACTAGTAGCTAATCTTTATGTTCTACAAGGTAATGCATTATATTAGTGCATTATTCTTTTATTGATCATAACTAAGCAGGGCTTAGTGATGTATATGAAGTACATTCTTGGAGTGTGTTGCTTGAAAGCATCTTGGATAATTTTTCACATTTATTGAAAATCTAAATCTTGACATTTCTTTTCAAAGATCATTCTGCATATAACAGCAAATGTAAAGGGCCAACAAATAAATTGGCTACAAACACAGAAGCAGCATGCAGAAAATCTCAAAAACATTTACATATTATGTTTCCTCATTTACAGCCTATTGATCATTTTCACAAGCTGCCTGTGGATTTTCAGATACTAAAAGCACATACCAAGAGATGGCCTGTGGAGATGAACTAGCAGACGAGGGGTAGGTGAAAGTTCCATGCTGTGAACTGAGACTCAGCATTCCTTTGGGTCATTGCATCCATATCTCCACACCCAGTGAGTAATGCAGTGGTGACAAGCTGGTGTAGCCCAAGGAGAAGGAAGCTCTTTTTGTCTTCGTCACCAGGCAGATTCAAAGGTATGCCCGTGAGCTGTTGTTGAAAGTGCTGACTGCATGTAATAACTGTTAATGTACTCTGGTCTGAATTGTACTGATTAATAGCTGTCAGCAGGAGTGGAGGAATTTTCCTCTTTCTAGGTGGGGCTCAGAACCTTGTCGTTTCAAGTCTTGCTGGAGAACAGAGCGTGCTGCCACAATTACTAGTTATTCTTATCCCTGGGGAAAGGAATCTGTAGCACTCCTCTGTGTCATGCAGAATACTTTGACCAGAATTTTATTCTTCTTGCCAGTATGGGTTGGCAAGAAATCGTGGTTCCTTGTCCCGCCTGTTTCTCCAGTGGCCCTGCCACTGCTGCGTGTGCACTGGCAGCTCTTGTCCAGAATGAGATGGAGGTCGTTCCCAGATTTTTCCTGCTGACACACTTGCTGGGAGACAATGTCTCTCTTTGGTTCCCAGTTTTTACTGGTGGGTATGTCCAGTGTTAGTGTTACAGGGTTAGAAAAATGCTGTGCAGTGGTAAATACCTGCATTACTGTTTATTGTCATTACTGTTTGTTCGTACACAAACACAAGGAAACGACAAGCTAATATAAACTTCTTACGTGCTCAGAAAGCATCACTTCCTCAGCGTAAGTTGGTGTGACCGGCTCCAACTGGTGTGATTGTTGTCTGAATTTCAGAAATGATGTCTTGGTGATTGGAATGTCTTTTATTACTTATCAGCTGCTGCGTGGAGATGTAGAAGTTCCATTTTCCTGTGGCAGCTTTAGTTTTGGTTTCCTTAGAATAAAGTGAGTGATGCAGCCCACCTTTCACAAGATGCTATTACACCTGCCTTGGTCACTGCTGGAGGATCAGGCAGAAACAGGTCTTTTAAATAGAAACTGTCTCTAATAAAACTGAAACAAACACATCCTGTTAAAGATTTGAGGAAATGTCTTCAGGCAAAAAACCTGCTTCCTAAGGATGGACTTCACACGGCCTTCCTTCTATTGTATTTTACTTCCTGTAGATGGCAGATATGGTTAAATGCTGGTACCAGTCATGTTATTGAGAGTGAAGGCAGGATTTCATGCACCGTGTCTGCAGGCAATGGCTTTTCTCTCCACCCTGTTGAAAGGGGTCATGCTGGTTGCTACAGAAACTTCCCGACTTAATCTTGTATTAACTTCGAACTTTCCTGGAGCTAGATGTGTGATTGATCTTTCCAAATTTAGTAGTCCAAGAAGTCGTGCATTCCATCTAAAATTAGACACTTGGATTCCTTCTAGAACCAAGGGAGGCAGAATTTGTTTCCTGGGGGTAATTAATCCCATGCTGATTGTGGATGGTGGGATAGCAAGGTGGTTGCTTCCCAGATGTAGCCACAGCAGAAAGTGTTCTAACAGCTGGCACCTCTGTTCTTTGTAAACCTGATGTTGCGACAGGATCTGCAGAGGTATCAATTCCAGATTAGATTTTCAGTAAAGTGAAGTCCTATCAGTACTCAAACTAGCTGTTAAAACTCGGTTTTGGGATCTGTCTGAAAATTGCAATGGCATTTAAAAAAGCCCCAGTTCCTGCAGCCTAGTGCTGAATGTGGAATTCAGATGAGTAAGAAAAGCAGTATTGTTCATCATATTCTTCTCCACTATGTTTTAGAAAGCTCCTCAGACCCCTACTGTATGAGAGATTTGAAGAAAAAGTAGCACGCTAGTATAGATATTAAGGCCAAAAGAGATCATCAGGTTAACATTTCCCAGATACCATACAGACTCTGTAGCTCAGAAGATAGGTTATCAGTAGCCACAGTACAAAACTGCTTTTGTAATATTCTCACTTAAGCAATTCCTTGAGCAGAGAAACTAATGAAGTCTAGTTTCCAAAGTGTGTGTATGTATGTGTTGCCTCCTCCCATGTGGATTCTGGTGTCTAATGGTGGCTGATTCCTCTGTGGGGAATATGAGATTCTCTCTCTTGTCTATTTTCACAAATGATTTCAGGGTTTAGTATTTTAGAACCCCCCTACCTTTCTGTTAAAGGTGGTTAAAATTTGCTGCTGGGTTCTGGAATTACTAAGAGGCAGTGGACAGACCCATGTCTATGTAGAGTACAAAGACACTTGTTTTATTTTTGTAGGAAACTTGGCAACAAATTTGGAGTGAGGGGTGTGGTGGTGTGTTAAGAAATAACTGATTTCAAAATGTGGCTGGCCCTAAAAGGCACAGAAAGGTGCCTGTGTCAGACCTCCTACCTCGCCTGCTCTCTGTAGTCCATTCCACAGAAATTCTATGTGCCAGCTCCCACTAGTCAAGGGGTGGTTTGCATTGCAATAAAATGCTGTATCATTTAAAACCAAAAAGAAATGTACTGCTTATGTTCATAATCTCTCAGTAATGTGTCACAGTTAAAATGTTGCTTATTTTATTTCTATATTTGTGTTGCTATTTGTAGCTTTAGTTTTTTTACTGTTGATTCTTGCAATGCATTTCTCCTCCAGGATAGACAACCCTCTGAGACCAACTGTTTCTCTCTGTGAAGGTGTGTGTGTGCTGTAGTTGTATCATTCTTTATTTTATTTTTGACAAATGAAGCACATTGAACTCTATATATCCCTATGGTAGGGCATTTTCTGTAGCCTTCACTCTGAACTTGCAATCACTGTGATCAAAAAACAATTTATAAATGACTTGTCATATTCTGACCAAAATATGCTTTCTGGCTGGCACAGAACCTGAAGAAAGAGAGCAATACCCTATTTTCTATCTGCTTTGCACAGTAAAAACATGATAATGTAAAGATGAAAACATCAACTATTTGGTTTTGTTGTGTTTTTTTTCAGTGTGGCTGGGAAGATGCTAGTTTAGTACAAGATGTAAAAGCAGCTAATTTATTAAGTTGCATTTTTATAATATTTATCTTTAGTTTTCCTTTACAGGTCTTGCATTCATTAGCAAGCATTTGTCAAACCGTGCTTTTCCTTTGAGATCCTCAAATGCCCTGCTCAAATCCAAGCAGCGTGTGCGTTCATAAAGATGTTGCCCTATCACAACGTGTTTCCATTTTCCTCTCTGTGAAGATCAATTGAAATTTATTGTTGCCAGCTGTTTGTTTCTATAGTGTATTTCTTCACATGTGGTTAGCAATCCTGATTGATTTGAATCCTTGCCCTGCACAGGGAAAGCATCAGAGCAGTTTTGTTATGTTGACTTGTCCAGCAAACTAGTGTCGCAGAAGATTTAAAGCTGTAAGCAGAAAGAGTATGTGTTTGACCGCATTTTGCTCTTCTTAAAAATGCCTTTTGAAGTAGTAATTTATTTATTTTTTAAATTACAAGAATAAGCAAATGTGTTTAAGTTTACAGTTTGTCTCAGTTTAATCCAGAGTGGTCACCCTGTTGTGTTTTTCTTAAGTAAATACTTGCACCAGTTTTGTTTGCTTGTCCCTGCCTGACTGGTGGGATCATCACCTCACTGACTGCTGATGCCTCTTACGACTGCTCCACGCAGACAGGGTGATGTGCTTAATCCTTAGTCTCTGAGAATGATCAATGGATTCAAGTTAACCATTTCATCTTATGGCTAAACATTAATTATGCAGTGTGTATAAGCATCCTTGGGTTTTTTTAGAAATGCTTTAACCTTATGCATTGGTCTGATTAGGTGCCAGCAGGTCATTTTTTTCCTTTGTTGTTGCAGAGCAAAGTCAGACTTAGCTGGCTGCAGTGGTGCCTCTGGCTGGGTGATGGGTGGTACGGGTTTAGGATGATGCTACTGACAAAATGGGTGGGTTTGAAAGTCAGATTCTTCTGTTGTTACAAAACAGCCAGCTGGGAATGAAATGGCAGTGGTTCAAGCACATGCTAGACAGACCATATGTTCCTTACAGTGAAATGAAGTGGTGGTGTATATCTGTATTGCTAAGCATAAGGACAGCAGCTCCAGCTTCCAGGACTGCTGGCAGGAGTCCTATGTAAAAGAAATGCCCTCATCCTCTATCCTTTAAAAGTCAGTTAGGAGAGAAGCCAGTGCCACTTCCAGCCTGTTGCATGCAAGTGCAAAATGTACTAGGAAAATGTGCCTCATGTAAAGGAGTGGACATTGCTGATGTATTTCAACTATATAGTCAGCTGAAATTGCCTTTCACTTCTGAAATACAAAACTTCTAAGGATCTCATGGGTCACTGAGTCTCATCCCTGTTCTTCCAAGAATTATATGAATTCTGATTGCTTTATCAAATTTCATTTTGAGAGTTGTCATTTTCCTGCTCTATTCAGAAGCTGCTCCAGAGCTCTGATTCTCTCCCACCTTGAAGTCACTTTCTAAACACAGACCTATATTCTATATATTGATGTCTCTTTGCCTTTGCTCTGAGAACTCTTCTTTCTCTCCCTGGTGCTTCTTTTGAGAAAGCACACTCTCTAGAAAAGCACTTTTCTGCAGGGCTTGTAAGCAACCAGAAGCAACAGGAACACTTATCTATCATGTCTGGCAAGATGGTGTTTTGGGGATACTTCCTTGATGAACTGTGCTTAACACCTTAAAAAATGATGTTAAGTTCAAGAAAAGCACAGTCTTAAGAACATGTTTACATTAACCTTAAACACGTTACTCTGGATTGGAACCATGTGGTTTCCCTCTAGGGTTCTCAAAGTATTTTTTAGATTATCACTGTAATGATAAGGTAAAATAATACTGGGAACATTCAGATCAAAAGTTGTGGGTCTGCAAGAGAGATTCAGCAAAGAAGAAATGAGGGACTTGTCACTGAGGATGTATTGTGGCAGCCTATGGGCTTCTGTGGGACTCTTGGCTTGCTGAAAACACAGGCACCAGGCCTGGGAAAGCTACTTGTAACCTGTGTAAGTTCAGATGCCAGCAAGTGGCAGCTGATTTGTCAATTTCTGAAACTCTAAAGTCTGCACTTGAACATTGCTGATGGTGGAGGGATAGGTGTGCATTGTCAGAAGATGAATATATGAATGAATATGACTGCTAAGTCAACTGTTTGAATGCAGGGTGATTTATTGGGGAAATTCTGACTGTAAGGTGCAACATCTGTGTCCCAGGCTGTCCCCAGATGAAATGCTGGATGATAGAACCCAGCCCCTGCTATTTTACTTGAATGTTAGTATTGAAGCTAGTGGGACTGTAGTTTTAGTCTACTATTAAAATTGCATTTTACTCTTTCTAATTTAAATAATTTAAAATCTTAACTCCACAATTTGTTTGACCTGGGGTATGAGTATCTCAGGTCTTGCCCAGAGGTGAGGTAGTGTGGCAGAAATCAATGTGGAAAACATGTACACTGTGTCTTCTCTAGGGATTCTTCAATGTGTTAACTACAGGTGATGCTTCTTCAAATGTTTCTTCTTACTGCAGAGAAATCCTAAGATGAAAGCAAGCTGTTTGCTATTCACTGAGAGCTCCATTTCTGCATGACACTGCTTACTACTTGAGGGTGTTGTTAACAGCATTTGAGATTTTTGAGAGAAATACTCAATTACTCTGTGGCTGGGAGAGGAGTTTGAGGTGACGAATGGAGTTTGAGTAAAAGTGCTGAAGACCTAGCTGGTGGTGCTTTAGAGGTTTGTAGTAAAAATGGCATTTACTCGAACGTGAGCCAGATCATTCTCGGGTAGATTTGCTGGAGGGCTGTCGCTTTTCTCCTCACCAAGAAAAGAACCTCAACTCTGTTAAAGGCATACTATTCCAGTTTTTCAATTTGCATGGCCATAATGAATGACTGTACGCACCTGAATTTTTGTGCAACTGTCATCCTATGGCAATTCAATCTCGGCCATTTCCCAAATGCTTGTCTTTGATGTGGTGCCCTAAATAAATCAGAACAGGGATAAAAACAAATAATCCTGCCGTGACTCGGGCATGGGTACCACAGTAGCAGTACAGTCATACACTGAAGCAAATTGCTCAGACTGTGAGAAATGTAGCTCTATACCCTTCATCATGCTTCTCCTCCCACACCCCTACTTTCACCCTCGGGATCTTTCTCTGCTCCCTTCAGGTCATGATATTATTAGCTCTGGTGCTGTGCTCTGCATACTGAGTAGCAGAATGAAGTGCACGTGCATGTCAGATAGAAGGTAAATCTCCTAGGTTCTCTTTGACTTTGCCTTCTGACTTCTGCACTCCCAGGTTTGGTTATGATGTCATTTGTTAAAAAGCAGAAGAGATTAAGCCAATAGCAATAAATCGTTTCCTTCTCATTTTATTTTCTTCTCATGAAATGCTTTCACACTGTTAGGCAGAGCATTGGCTCTGCATCGACCCTGCCTGAAATTGTGCGTTGTGCTGGCTGTCATCCAGGGAAGGAGAGAACAATTCAAACACTTCCCCAAGTGGTGACAGCTGAAAAAAACCCCAAAACCTGGGAGCTACTAAGCAAGACTAGGAAGTGTGAGGGACATGTGGCTTAGTGGTTTCCTCAGTGCTGACAACAAATGTAAGGAACCAGTTTCATCCTAGCACTGAGTATGTGGCAGAAGTAGTAGGAAGCCCACAGAATCAGGAGAAACTAATGTATACCCCAAATTTTGTCACTGGTAAGTCTTCCAAGAGGGCATGAGAAATACAGAGCTGCTAGAAGGGGTTTTGGGACTATGACACTGTTTGGCATTTTGTTGTACAGTTTGACTTGCACTGTGTACATCAGTGTGGGGTTTTGAGGTCAGGTCTGCAGCTGGTATAAATCATGACAGTGAAAAAAGAAAATGTTGATGCAAATTTGCCTCATGATCTTTAATTCATTTTTCTAAATCATGGAAACCGCAGAGCAATTTATCTTCATTAGCATGAGGCAAAAATCCTAAACACTTGCGTAATTTGAGTGAAAACCCTGGCGCATCTTGCAGCTTAGGTCCAGCTGCAAACCACCCAACCCAATCACTTTAGTGGAAGGTAGTTTGGAATTTAACATCACTGGCACCAAGCATTGCAGCAATATTGGATTTAAACCCAAGTTGTTTTCTTCTCTTGCACTGGTGTAAATTTGGGTCATATCCAAAGAAATCAGTGGTCTTGCACTCTTTCTGCACTGGTGTAAGTGAAAAGACTGATGATCTCCACTGGAATGTCTGGGTCTCTTCTACGTAATCCCAATTCCCTTTCTAATAAGGGGTGGGGTCAGGTTAGGATGGTAATTTATAAATCCCTTTATATACTGTAAATATAGGTGTCTTGTTTGACATGAACAAAATCCCTTTGGAGAGCCCCATAAGAGGGAGATCTGCTGCAGACTCCTGTGGACATAGCGGTATCAGCCAGGGATGTGAAAAAGTGTGATCTCTGGCTAGTGGAGCCAGGCAAGGAACATCTCCTCATATAAATGCAGTTACACCAATGTAACTATTATATAGTTACAGGTTGACTTTCAGAAGGGTTGCCAAATACAGTAGTTCCGCTGCTAAGTTACATCCACAGTAGGGATGCTCTGCTGCCTGTATAGGCTGAAATAGTTACTCCAGAAAAAGGTCCTGTTAGTTTAGATCAAGCCTGTATCTTTTAAGACTTCCCTTCTTTGTCAAGGCAGTTAATAGTTAGCAGGCTTTACACAAATGAAGGATCCGAGTTTTCCAGCAAACCATGGAAGAGAGGTTAAAGCAGCCTGTGTGTCATGACACTTGTGAAGAACTATCAGCAGTCCCCCCTTCCTCATAAGTCTGTAGGTTTTTTAGTTGGGTTTTTTTTGGTGGTGATTGTTATCAAGAGTTATGAAAATACATAACACTTAATACCAAGGGAAGTAGAAATGTTATGCAGGAATTCAAAAACGTAACACAGTGTTTGGGTTGGAGTGATAAAGAGGCAATACTGCATCTCATCTGGGTATAGATGTTTACCCTGCAACCCAGCTCCCAGTCCCATGAACCTGGTCCCAAACCCACATACCTCCCTGGCGACAGCAGATGCTTCACATCTAACAGAGCTCTTCTCTCTCTCCCCTTCCTTATTTATGGAGCCTTTGTCCTGGTCTGGAAAAATCACTGGTGACCTTTTGCCTAGTTAAAAAAAAAAAAAATTGGGTTCCAGAAATGAATAATAAACAGGGCTAATAATAATATTTAATAAGCAAGTTGCTGTCTTAAAAAAAAAAAAAAATAAAGGGAGAAAGAAAATCTAACTTTTCCTAGCTGTTTGCTTTATTTTAACAACACAATTTGCAGTAATGCTTCCAGCACAGAGATTCTTAGAGAGTTATAACTCTTCTGCTCCATAATTTGTTGCAGTTCTGGACAATCTAGGCACCGATACCAATGGCAGAATGAGGAAAGTGGGACAAATTTGGTTTTATGTGAACGCTAACACTTGCATTAATCTCTGGTTTATTTGTGCCTGGAAGGATTCACATCCCTCCCCTCCCAAATATGGCCTCCATGTGTCTGGGATCTGTTACGTTCTAGTCAATGCGGCATAAATCCTTATTAGATAGGTCATAATGATTCTTATTATTCAGCTAGGGTGTGTGTCTGATTACTGTAGCCATTTACTGGTAGAATCTGAAACAGGCTTCTACCAAAATGTGTAATAAAGCAATCTTTGAATTTTTAACATCTCTTATTGCATAAGCTAGTTTTTCACTTAATTCTGCCCCTTCACACTGTCTTCTTAAAACATCTCCCTGAATATGTTGCCAAGATACTGCAGAGAAAAATATCAGAAGAGAAGGAAAAAACCTCTAAAGCTGAAGGTCAAGAGGAAAAAGTTTAAGTTTGTGTGATCTTCAGAAATACGGATGAGAACTAGTGAAGTGAAGTAGCACCAGGAAAACTGCTGCAGTCAGTGCTGCTGGGAAGAGCTGTGGTGGAACAACTGGGTCTGGTAGGCAAGCACAGAAGCCTGGAGGCTCTGTTGCTCTGCAACACATCTGGGACACTTAAATCCATTTTTTTAAATGCAAAAAGATGGAAAATGAGGCTCAGCTGGTATTTTTAGTGTAATACAGTGAATGATTCTAGAGCCTGAGCCAGCGATGTAGTGAGCATTCTCCAATATCATCCAGGAAAAGCAGACAAGAAAAGTGAACTTTTTCCAGATGGACTCCCACAGATCATCCACTGCGTGACCAGGTACTTAACAGGAAAGCAGACCAGCTAGTAACATTCAGTGGAAGTAGTAGCAAGACCATGAGGTCCTCTCACTAATCCAAAACCATTATCTCTGCTATGTTCTAAAGATAATCTTCTATAGAGTTTCTACCGCACATCTCTTAAGGAGATGACCTTCTGGGGGGATGAATTCTGGTTTTTATCCTTCAAATTTTCTGTTTGCGTTTACAGTGTCTTTTGTGAGAGCCGATGGAAAGTGATTTTGAAATCATTTGGTATCTGTTGTATTGCTGATCGGATTGGCACCACTGAACTGTTTTGCATGCTCACCATGGGAGACAAACACGGGGAATTCCAGAGGGTGAGGGAGATCTTTACACTTTAACCAAACCAAATTCTGATTACGTCAGATGGGCTTTGTAAAAAATGTTGTAGCTCCACACACTCACTGAGGAAAGGGCTTTCGTGTTTGAAAACTCTGGACTTTCACCTGAAACTTACCAGTGGGGTCAATGTGCTTGTCATGCTATATTTAGTAAGCCCTGGAGAAAAGAGAGTAGTTTTGATAGCTATGATGTGATTTCACCTGCATTGCAAATACAGCTTTAATTCACGGTTTACTCATAAACAACTGCAAATGTCTATATGTGCAAGGTTGAATTTGCTTCCTTTCTGGCATGAAAAATCAACCAACCATTCCTTTGACTCCAGATAGCACTGATTTGTCGGGGAGTGAGCTTGGGAACTTAATCCTCCAAAGGAGAGGGATGTTTTGATATCCAAGTGAGTTTTATTAATTCAAATAACTATGCAAGTTGCAGATCTCTTTATTTACTATTGAAGTCTCTAGAATCTGATTTCCAGATGGCAGCCTAGTAAATCCTTTTATCGCCAAAATTACTCCCTCCCTTCTTACTTACAGAGGGCTTAAAAAACAGGTTCACTCTGAAAATGTAAAGTGCAGAGCAGGAATAACTAGCTACCTGGAAGTGACAGAGGAGTTTTATGTGAGGATAAGAAGATGAGAAATTTTACTGTATCAAGTGAAGGAACATACAGGATTTAAAACTGGTAGCAGGAAAAGCTTTTTAAAAAGAACTGCCAAAGCTTGTGCTGATCTGACATGATGAAGAAACCTGACCAGCTCACCTGGAAATGAAGGCACCCCTAAAGTTCGTTCAGGAGGCCACTCTAGCTTACTCACTGTGAAGGTACAAGATCTGTCCAGATGTTTGAGCTATTGTTGGAACATTTGGAAGTGCATATTTTCTTAAGAGATATAATATAGTCCTGAATTATTCTGGTTGGAGGAACTCTGTCATTCTCATTAGCCTGAGAAATGCATAATGCAAGCTGGAGGCAGACGTGATATGGCCACCACTCCAAAAGGCCCCTGGTGGCTTATTCATAACGTTCAGTAACCTTGTTATAATTACTCTTCTGAGTTTCTCCTTGGAGGGCTATTCCTGGTGCATCATAACTTGCCTTACCAGCCGCAGTAGTTTGAGAGCATCCACTGTGGCTGTGCAGGCCAAATGGAAGACACATCTTGGAGGTCCTTGCTAGCTTTCGTAAGTCTGCATTTGCAAAACTACATTCCTAGGTTTTCACAGTCACTGCAGCAGACCTGCTGCCAAACTCTGCCCTCAAAGCTGGCAAAGCAGGATGCCAAGCTTTGTCTCCATTAGGACACAGCAGGGTAGACTATGTCAGAGTAGACCAATTTTCATACCATGTATATGTGATGCAATCACTCTGGTGCTGATGTACTGGGGTAAGTATGGACAGAAAACCAGGGTAGATGCAACTCTGAGACGTTGCTGACCTGCATCTATCATCACGTAAGCAATTAATGTTCTGCCAAGGAAAAACAGTGCAGGAGAAGACTCTGCAGCATAGGGCAAACAGCAATCTGGCCTTGACTGTCTTTGGTTTTCCCAGCTCTCACTTTTGGTTAATGAGAATAGAAGGTTGTACGAATAGCACTTCACTGACTCTTCTCCTGATCTCAGAAAGGAAGTTTAAGCAGCATACAGCAACCAGTTGACTTCCTGACCTGAAGTGCAGTCTGAATACCCACTCTGGAACAGTGGTATTTAAAGGAGTTCAGTTTCAAGCCAAAGCTTTTGGGAGGGAGACACACCTGCCTCTCCAGATAGCGAAGCCTGGAGGGACCCAAAAAGATTAGGAGCTGCTGCAGTTTTGCTTCTGTTCTCTCTCAGCCTAGTTTCCTGTCCATTTTGATGCCATAAGTACAGTTGCAAGGATGTACAACATAAGATAGTTTTGAATATTTTGGGTTTCATTTCTGGTCAGTTCGTTTTTGCTTATTTGTGCTGAACATGTAATGTGTCTGGCGAAGAAACAGTTCCAGAGTTACCAGCGACCAGCTTCCAAGTGAGGTACGTGTGTAAATACACCATCAGTGGTGATGGTTCCTCTACTGTCAGACTGTTTGCCACTTGGAAGGGACCTGTGTCCCTTCAGTACTACACATAGCAGAGTTGGGGGACTCCATTGCAGGTAATACGTTTTCTGGAGAGAAAGTTGGTTTGCAATTTACAGTGGTCAAAACTGAGCCACGCGATATGAAATCCCAACCTCTGAACTGATGAGCGCGTCCTCAAAGTATATGAGTCCTCAGCTTCTCTTGGGAGCTTTTTCTGCATTGCAGACATGTGCCCAATACTTAATTACTGCAGAGCCAAATGCTGGAACTACGCTAACAGATTGAATTACTCAAGATCCTTAGTGCTATGCAGTGTATAGGAGATTACGTTTTCTCTGGGTTTAAGGCAGATTATTTTTTTTGCAATGTTTTTGCTCTTTGCTATTACTTACTTGTTTAAAAATATACAGTGGGGTGGGAATTTAGAGTCTCCGTTTGAAAATTAGGAATCGTAAAAGTGTTGAAATGTGGGAAATGAATATTCTGTTCCAGACCAGTTTGTTTTGGCATCTGGGAGGATGCAAGTCCTCAGCTGGTTGCTAGGCATCATTTCATGCTCTTCAGATAGTCTAATCCAGCACTTCCTTCTCTGGCTCATACTTGTCCCACTTGTTCTTGGTACATCAACAGGTTGTTTTTTCTTTCTCTTTGGAAATGTAACCGTTTTTCAAGGAGAAAGAAAAAATGACTTGCAGCATATTCACATTAACCTGAAATTAAGCATAGACTTGATTTTTTTTACAGGACTGCTGTCTCTAAGTAGCTGGGATGTCTTTTGGTGCTAGGAAGAAACAAGTTCTCAAAGGACTGAATTAGCAGTCTCTTAAAAATCTGTTTCTTTTGCATATACTGTTATTGGTCATACAATAAACCAAGTTGTCTCTGCATTTCATTAGCTTTGCCCATGCATGCGTGCATAAATAGTATGGCAGTGCTCATTGAATAGACAATCCCCCATACTCCATTGTGTTTGCACATGCATGCATGAGAATGGTACATTTTAATATATAAAGGCTCTTGCTAATGTTGTCTGTGATGATGGTTGTGGAAGTCAGCAGGCTTCCTGGAACCAATGTCCTGTCTCATGCTGCCAATGGCCCTGTCTCACTGTTCATCAGCATCAGGCAGAGGTTTGGTTTTCCAGACCCAATACTGTTGTTTCCTGTGATGGAATTTCTGTATTAAAAATAATCTTCCTTCTTTCCTGAATTTGCCCACTTTCCTTGTTTTAAAAAAAATACAATTTTTTTTTGCTCCCTTTATGATGTGTGTTGTAGTTCAGCCTTTTTCACTTAAGCCCATAATTTGATTTTATAGAAAGAAGTGCTCAGGTGGGACAAAATTACAGAGATCCTTGCAGCAAACAGTGTTTGCAAGGTAGGTATCAATGTGACAGCCAGAACCACAAATAAATTAAATGGTTTTAAAATATTACTGCATTTTCAGACAACATCTTTTCTGTGGAGGGAACAAGACCAGGTTATTATGAATTAAACAGCACATGATCAAATGCATAAGCAATATATCATAGTATATAGCGCGGTGGAAACACAATTAAAAATCCCATTGGGACTCTTAATGTGGATTTCTGTGTGGGAAGAGGCAGGTGGTACTCAGGAGTGTGAACCAGTAATTAAAAGTTACATAATATATACATGCTGGCACATATATTAAAAAACTTTGTCGTGGAGAGCACAGGTGACAGAGATAACCAGCAGCGTAAGATCATTCTGAATAAAAAGTTTACAGCTTCCCATGGAGTGATCATACTTTGGCTGTGAATGAAATGGTATCTCCTTCTTGTTCTAGTCTGGAGAAGGCTGTGGAGCAGTGGTGACTTTCCTTGTTCGTGTGATAGCGTAAGGTGTTACTGGTGGAGAACCAGAGCAGTTCTGCCTCATTCACGTTAGATTTTATTCGAATTCCAGTTTAAATCTTAGTCATGACAAAGGAAAGCATTTTACTGAACTACCCAACCTGTAGTCTCTTCCTAGATGTCCTTACAAACCAGCCATGCCTCTCTCCTCCAGCTTCCCTCCAGTATCCTCCTGCCCCATGGAGCGTTGCCGTTTCTCCCCTGTGGGGCTGGTTACGCAGACTTCTCTGTAGGAGCACGTGCTGACACCTTCTGAAGTCAGTGGGCATCTGCTTATTTAATCAAACGATTGTCAAAGCAAACCCGCACCTTGGGCAATTGCAATGCTTCCTATAGCCAGAGGGGAAACATTAACTTCTGACCTGGCAGTTTTTGGGTACTGTTTGCCCTGCCAGGCTGTCAGAAAGCACAACTCAGTAAACCGGCCAGTGTTGTTGAGGATATAGCGTGGATAAATATGAGCAGAAGATAAGGATTACTTCTCTGTTCTCAGTTATTGCTCTAAAGCAGCCTTTCAGGAAGCTTCCAGCTGAAGTGGAAAAATCTTAGAAACCAATGTAAATACAGCAGGCAGTGGTGGCTCTTCACATTTCCTCTCATCAGCCCCACCATTTTTATGAAGACGTTGCTCCTGGAGGGAAGCGACCAGGTGAATCCTGGCCTCTGCTGAGGATGGCCAAATAATGTCCCGGGTAGTGCCACAGGCAGGTACATGAGCTGAAAGGTAATTCTTGAGTGACAAGCCCTGAACTGATGCTCTAAAAGCGAAAGCCACTGTGACCATTCATCAGTTTCCTCCGCCTGAAACAGAATCCTTGAAACCGTTTGGGTTTGAAGTGCTCAGAAAATTAGACTTTATCTGCCTGTAGAGAGAGATTGGAGGGGGAGGAGGGGAAGGCAGGGGAAGATCAACGGTTTTGATTATTTCTCTGCTTCTAGCTCCACAATTCTGTGTTATGCATTATTCATGGCTTCAGTGCGTGGTACTGCTGACATTTGTCATTGCTGGTTTCATTATATGCAAATGTGCAAGCCTCTTTTGTAGACACTACATGAGACTTTTTTTCATTATGTGAAAGACTGAATGTGTAATTAACAGTGTACCAGTGAAACCAGCGCTTACTGGGCCTATCATAACAGGAATCTGTTCTTCTCTAATAGCATTTTCAGTTCATCACACACACCGTATCTCCTTGGGATATGAGTAATAACCTTGCCTTTCTTGAGTCAGATTCAAATGTGGCTTTTTTTCCCTTATTGTAAAAGGAGTCTGAACGCTGTTGAACATAGTAATTTAAGCTACCCCTGTTCAGATAGTGCTGGCCTCTGCTGGTACATAAACTTCTGCAACATCGGGCTTTCATTAGGCATAAGTATGAGAATCAAACTCTGAGCGTGGTTATCCTGATCCATTTTTGGGATATGTCTGCTGAGATCCGCAGCCTGACTGCAGATGTAGGGTTGTACCTGGGGTGATGGAGAGAGCATGCTTTGGGAAATGAGGCAAGGCAACTGGTACCCTGTGAATAAGGCCCCTAGATTTATGTGTAAATAAGAGAGGATTTTGGCTCCAGAGTACCAAATGATACTCAGGGGATGGCGCTTTCACTGCAGTTAGTTTTAAGAAAAATCTGCTGTTGGAGCAGGAGCAATTTAACTCTTATTATACTCATTTCTGTGTGGCTCACTGAAGTATTCCCTGCTGGAATATTATTCAGAGGCTTATTATCCCTGCATAAAGCTCTTAATTTATTTAAAATTTCTTAGGATAAACCCTCACATACTAAAGAAATCATTAGAGCAAGTATTTTCTATATTTCAGAGTTATCTGGCCTTTCAAACAAACAAAAAACCATTACCCTTTCCCTGCCCCCTTTCCTGTAGATCTGCGTTCACCCTTCCAATGCAGTGCTCATCTAAACAGGTTCTGTTTGCAGCTGTTTGCAGGAACAGTAGGGGAATAGAGGAAAAAATATCTATACAAATTGTCATTACTTCATCATGGAGGAGAAACCACCACAGTGCCATGCCTACGAATCTTTCTGGAGCTGCTGCAGCCTGTGTCAGGGACTGAGTGGGGAGGTGTGGATGGACTAAGCCAGCCTGTGAAGAGCACAAACATGTTTCACAGGACTCTTTCTTCCCCTTAGCCTGTTGTTTCTGCAAGCTCTGCAGTGAAGGAAGTAAGAACAGGGAAATTTATACATATGCCTTTTTAAAACGTCCAATGTATACTGTCTTCTAGCCTGCCATGGCTGTACCAGGGGGCAAAGCTTCCCAGAACATTTGCAGAAATTGTTCAAAACCTTCCCCCCCTGCCTCAGCTGGAATTTTAATTTTGACTAAAAAGGGATTTTTCACTAGAAATGAACATGTTTCATTCAAAAGTCTTTACAGCAGAAAGTATTTTTGTTTGTAAAATTAAAACCAAGCCATTTTACTTCAGAAATCCCTTCCTTGCCTTTTTTAAAGTCTCTGTGGAAAATAGTTTGGGGTTTTTTAGGTTGGTTTGATTTGGGTTTTTTTTTTCCTGCTAGCTAAACTAATAAAATGTACTAGACTCTTAGGAATATTCTATTGTTGTTAAAATACCTTAGCAAATGAAGCCTTCCCTAATCTGTGATTTTGTCTCATTACCTCTGTACACACCGTAACCTCAGTAGTACTCAAAAGCCATTTACTGCCCTGAAACCAGACTGAGAGCCCTGCTCTAGCTCCTGCAACTCAGTGGGTGAATTCACCCTCTGAAACCTCCAAGGCAATTTAGCAAACATCATTTGCAGGAGGAATCGGGTGAGAAATTGTTGCTGTTCTGTGTAATTTCATTCAGTCTTCCAAATGAGAAGGGACTGTTGATCCCCTTGTTCTGCAGCAGGATTTTCAGTGGAGATCAGGCATGTGGAGGTCACACACACCCCCCCCACTTCAGCTGTGTGTTTTTTACCTCCGGAAACAAGAACTTCTCAAAAAAGGCACAATTGTTACTGCTACTTATACTTATGCCTTGAAAGAGCTGCCATTATGTAGTAAATTACAGTGTTTATATATGGGTTTGGGACCTTGAACAAAAATAGAGAGTTTTCTTAATCCTGTTTGTCAGAGGGTAAGATTAAGTGTAGATGATCCACTAAAAGAAAGATTGAAAGCGTCTGGATTTGATCCTAGCCTGACAGAAGTGCTAAACTAAAGATGAAGCTATTCACTCTTAAAGCTGAGCCAGCAATTCTCCTGGAAACCATTACAGCCGATGATGAATTCTATAGAAACCTTTAATGTATGAAAATATAGTGTGTGCAACATCCAGAGAGATATAAATGAAGCCAAGCAGAATTCCTAGACTTTTCTGGCACTGCTGCACAGAGAAGTCATTGTGGTTGAGAATAAAAAGTATTTAACCCCTGGCAAAAGCAGCTTGAAGTACTGTGCGTTTGAGAGTAGGCAATGGCTTTGCAATGTGGTGAAGAGAGAAACTGTGAAATTCCACGTGCCGTAACCCCAAGTATTCTCCGGGGCTCGGGTTGTGCATCTGGGAATCCTGAAGCATCTTCTATATTCTAGCCTGGTGCCATTGGTGGGAGGAAGCTCCTGCCAGACATGGAGCCCAGGTTTGCAAGGCACAGCTAGCAGCATGAGTGCGGCTGTATTAGTTGCATCTATTAGCAGGGGAAAGGGAGGGTGATGATTAGGCTGTGGAAGTTGAGAGGTAAGTGGACTAAAGATCATAGGTCAGATTGCTGTCATTTGTAGCAGAAGTCTGGGACTGCTGTTGTGTGTGCGCAAAATAATATGTCTGTTTTGTAAGATAAAAAAACTCCAAGAAAAATGTGGCATACACACTGGATTTGCCTAGTTAGAAAAGGAGCTCTTAATAGTGCTCCTTCGCTTTAGTATGGCACATAAGAAGGCAGCCATGAGTTGGTCAATTTATTCACAGGAGGAAAATGAAAGATGGAAAGGAGGCAAGATTTTTGTAAAATTTTTTCAGTGTAGAAATTTAAGAACCAGCACTGTTTGCATGTCTCTGAGCTATTGCAGGCTGCTCAGGCAGAAGTGAAGGAAGTTTCATAAGCTTAATTTCAGTGCAGAATGTGTTCTACCACGTCTGACTCTAGTGGAAATGAATCTCAAAAAATTTATAGTGCCTTTCTCAGGATTCAAATGCATCTTGACATGTGGAAAGAGCCTAGATGGTTAAATGAGGATTTAAAGGTGACAAGTGTGTTGAGAGCTTTAAAGCCATTTGGATTAGCTGTAGAAGTAGAGAAGTCTTCTGCTCAAAGCATTTGCAAACTGTAGCAGGAAAAAGTACATGAATAAGTATTTATTAAGAGTTTACAACTGAAATTCACATATTTATGGCAGAAAAATAAATATGCTGCTTGTTCATGGCTGAGAGAATTAAAACCCTGTGATCAGCAAATGCTGAGATGCTGTTTATTGACACTGGAAGTAACATGTGAAAAGTCACTGTGATCAGAAATATGTAGCCTTACTCACAGCAGGAGAGGGGAATGCTTTTTCTGCTTTGAAAAACACAAGAGTTGACTTCAAAACAAGTTGTTGTACGCCTACCACTATGCAGGAGTCAAAATTTGGCTACAATGTGTTATGTAAATAGCCCAAGATGAGTTTTCTGTGATGTTCTAAAACTCCTCTTCCTTTCCAAGGAAAAGTAGTAGTGAACAAAAGTGAAACAAAGCAGACAGGCTAGCAGTACATAGCAGTGCTGACCAAGTATTTCCATGTTCTAGCCTAGGAAAGGAGCAGAAGGACAAAGAACGTTAAAGTCCACGCAAGCCTATCAGCCAGGCCTGAATCACTGCTCTTTCATACAACGTAGTGCCCTTACCAGCATTTCTGCTGAGCCTTTGCTGTTTGTTTCTGTCAAATATAGAAATGGACCCTTACTCTTTGGTATTGGTGAATACAGGTATTAAGCAAACCGTAATGATTAAATGCCTGCTTTGATATGTACAGTCTTTGAAAAGGGACTTTATTCCAGAAAATGATACGATGTTCTTCCCATGCCCCAGATTCCCCTACTCCAAGTCAAATTAAAAGTCAAGTCTCCAAGCAAAATCAAATTAATAAATAAACCTGCTCCCTCATCAACTGCCTCCCCAAGCACAGTTCCTACCCCTCAAAGAAGGCCATTGCTGTCATTCTTTGGTGGGCACTGGCGTGATTTGAATGTCTCTGAACAGGGCTTTTCTATTTAGCTCTCTAACAACTCTTCTGTTGCTGAGCTCTTTCTTTATCTGTGTCTCTCATCTTGCTCATCTGCATTCAATTTATTTTGAGGTTCTGAGAACTGCAGTGGTTAACACGGAAAGCCGCGATAGCTGGTAATGAATTACAAATCTTTTCAGTAAATTCTTCTTAAACGAGTGCAGTTCTTGAGAAAAGGTCCTGAGCAGACAGGATTGGCACGCAAAGTCTCTTCCTGCCATACTTGTGTAAGAAGCTCTACCAAGGCAGTGTTCCCCCTATTTTAGTGAGGTGCTCCCTTGCACGTGGCGAACTCCATAGGACATGGCCGCAGAGCTTGAGGGACTTGGCTGCTGTTCTTGGCTCTGCTGGTAAGCTGCTGGCCAGCTGCTCTACCTACCCGTGCCTCGTCTTCCTCTACAGAATGGGGACAGTGCTGCTAGCCAAGATGGCACATGAAGAGAAAGGGAGAGCAGCCAGACAGTTATTCTAGACTCACGGGCAAATGGCAGTTTGTGTGTGTACTGCTATCTCATTAGCATCACTTAACTCTCATTTGGACCATTTATAGCTTTGAAAAAGTTTGTCTCTGACCATGTTGTATAATTCATACAATATTCGGTGTCATTGGCTAATAAATATATTTTATGCTTTTTATCATGGATATACCTGGCCAGTACTGGACTCTATGAATGGAGTCATTGCCTTTTGGTTCATCTAGAAATATATGGTGAAATATCCCTTAAATGATAGGATTCTGTTAAAATTAATTTTCTAGCATGCTTTGGTGTAAAGCTTGATTAGCTAGTAACCAGGGCAGTGCTAAGCAGAAGTATTGCTATTAATTATGTATTATCATTTATTAATAATTTATATTGGGGTTTTTTAGGCAGGCATGGGGGCTTAGAGCTAGTTAAATGTGCCTAAGAAAATGTTCTTTACAAGGAGGGGTTGGAATTGGCAGGGACTGCACTTGGGGAGCAGCACGTTGTCATTTCTGACAGTGAAGCTGTTGTGGGGTAGGAAGGGGGGGAAGGGGAAACACAACCGCAGCTGGAATTTTCCCTTCTGTGCTCTGCTGCTTCCCTCTCCATGTCTCACAGCAAAACTGCGACTCACTTTTGAGTTGGCAGAGCTTGGGGTGCAGTAGCGTCCCAAAGGTTGCTCTACGAGGGTGAGTTTCATGATCTGCCAGAGCAATGGCTAAGCTGGGATGTGCAAGTGAGAAGGACTGAGAGCTTCTGCTTGCTGGGAAAAGGCAGCGAGCACTGGCTGAACAGGGCAGTGCTAGGATGGGGGGAAGGATAACCCCAGTACTTTAGATAATTCTGAATTAAGACCACAGCTTTCTCTCCTGTGTTCACATAAGCCTTGATTTTGCCTGACCCTTTCAGACTGAAGGAGAGACCAAGCCAAAATTCCATCTACAAGCGCTGTCCATTCTTACTCTCCTAGGGCCTGGATGGAAAGAGCCCACATCCCAACTGTTCTGGAGGTGATGCCTCTAGAGCTCATTGCCCTTTGGGTCCATTTCTACATTATTTTTAGCAGCCAGCAGGTTTGCTGAGGGGTTGAGCTATAAAGAAACCAAGTTATTGTAGTAATTTGAAATTTTAACACTGAGAATGGGAGTTAAATGCAGAGGTATTCCTTTTGTGTCTAACAAGCATAAAACAGTACCTGGGGAATCCCATGCTGGCACAGAATTCAACCTTGAGTGGTTTCTCATGACCTTTTTGTTTTGGATGGTGACTTTTACCCATGGTTGTTTTTTTTTCAAGTTCCTTAACAGCTTAAGTTACCTGTTTCCTTCGAGAAACTTCATGGCTTTGTGAAACTATCTTAAATGCATGATAACTCTCACAACCCCTGTTCCTCTTCCTCTGTAAGGTTCAATGATTTTTAACAATAAAGAATACTAGAAGAGGTCACTGCTGGTATTAGAGGTCACTAATCACATATATCAAATATTCAACATCCTTTCTTCCTGGAAGGAACTGGCTAGAGCATCCTTCAAGTTGGACTAGATAAATAATGAGGGTATTGCTTCTATTTTTCATGAGTCCATATAACAACATGTCAAAAGATAAATATGCTCTATATAAAAAATGTTATTGCTTGTGCTACAGGGGATTTATTACTTCACTAATAATAATATGTAACAGATGTATGTGCTATGTTATAATTGCATTAAGTGAAATAAAACGGCAGTGCAATGAGGACTATTTTGCACTGTGATATAAGTAGATTTGAGGTAGCAGTACTATAATGAGACGTTAATTAGCGCATGTACCACTGAACAGAGACAAGAAATATGCATTACAAAAACCAGCTAAATGCTTACATAGCCTTAAGTTTCAGGCAGAACCTGAAGAATGTATCCTAGAACACAGGTGTTATTTCTAGTTATATCCTTTCATGGAGCAATGAAGATGTTTTCATGAGATATCACAGTGCCTTGTTACTGAAATGAGAACTCCCACTCGATAGAAAAACATTTTATAACACCCAAAAGGTGGTCATGCAGCCCTTATGGCTTGTGTTACAACTTCATCATGTCTGCAACTCTTTGTGTCTGAGGACCACGCTGGCATCTCTTGAGAAGAAATGCGCCATGGGTATATGGTAGTTCACAAACCTCAAACTGAGGATTGCTGCTATGGGTGATGGTATATTTCTTGTGTTTATCCACCATAGGTAATGATTTTGGATGTAGTTGAGACAGAGAACAAAAAAACCAACCAACCAAAAAAAAAAAATATGGGGTGCATTTTGAAATATTTGTAACTCTCCAAATTTGGTTTCAGCACTGAGACAAAGTTTTTTCTTTTTTTTTTTCCTCTCTCTCTCTCTTTTTTTTTT
>VXBW01000387.1:611032-664776 GCA_013400375.1 Thinocorus orbignyianus
TTCGTTTTTTTTTTTTTTTTTTAATTAATAAGAGCCCTGCGGACATTTTGCTCTAATTGGAAGCTGCAAATAACTGAGCAAGAAAAGAACTTAAACAGAATAGAGAGCTACAATAGGGAGCCAAGACTGTGGGTGGGCCTTCCACAGAGCTAAAGAAATTAAGAAAAAAATGGGAAAGTAGACTGGCTCGGAGGGATTTTCCTCCAAAAATGCTTTTGTGAGATGGGAATTCAGCTACCAGCAGTTGAGGAGGCAATAATCTGAATGACAAGTATACTGAAAAAAAATCTATAGCTCTGCTGGCACAGCACTGCATTCTTCATGCTGGCTGCTTCAGAGCTTGAATTCTATAGTTTTGTTTTTTGATGGTGGTGGGATTTGTTCACCTGATGTCCCAGAATTTGCAACTTATTTTGGAGCAATAAGGCTCGTGTCAGTGCAGTGCCATGCTATGTCTGCCTGTTCTGGCCTCAGCTCTTCAGACTGTTGATTCACTGATGTTGCTGATAGAATTGAACAAATAAAAGTGATCTGCGGAACCCACCAAAACCAGGAAGCTCCTCAGAGAGGCTCTTGATTACTAGCGAGTTGAGTTATGGTTGCGTCAATTTTTACTACATTTTTACTCTATTCATTTCCTGTCTAGAATAGCTACACTTTTAAAAGCAGATATTAAGAGTCTTTTAGATGTCGTATTAAATGTCGGATATTTTAAGACTTGTGCAGTAATAAAGACCAATAAAACTCTACAGTTTTATTGCTTAAGCTCTGAGCTTGTAGTTTGATCAGATTAGCATTATATGGGCCTTTCTTTTAAAACACTGATAAATATGACTGCAGTGACATATATCACAACCGGGACCAGGGCACATCCTCCAATATTTTTGCAGAATAGCTTGTACCCGTCTTAGGAGTGACCAAATGCTGAAATAGCTTCTTTTCATGTAATGTTTTATGTATGGGTCTCTGAGAGATATACAGCTTAAGGGTGGACTTTTCCCTCTGTTGCTGGACTTTTAAATAAGTGTTTCGAAGGTGCTGAGTTACTTAGAGGACCCTCTGCACTTCATGTGAACTGGTGGTATTCAGCTGAAATGAGAGCACTTGAGAAATTTTGAAAGTGTGTTTGTGTGAGTTTCCTTAGAGCTGATCTTTTCTAACAATCCAGATTTTAAAATCTTGACTCATATTTATTTGCTAAATAAATAAATTAATTTCTTTGCTAAGAGTTAATTGTTTCCTTGTGGAAATCCCAGAACAAAATGTACTGTCCTCGAAGAGAGGCAGAATACACATTTCTTGACTTACCTTTCTTTTTCTGAGACTTTTTATTACTGATGGTGTCATTTGATTCATTTTCTTCACTTCTTACTGGTACAGGTGAATGAAAAAGGAGTAATGATCCCTCCTCAAACTTGTCTTAGAAAATCTGGCCACTTAATAAACCCGTGAACTAGCAACTGGAAGATGCATTTGTGAAGTAGCTTCTATGACTTTGGCCACAAACAACCCAAGTGGTTGGCCGCCTACATGGGACAACCCACCTCTGGGTGAGAGGAGCTACCGTTTCCTTCAGAATAGGTTTGTCACAGGTGAACCATGTTTTGGGAGAGGTCCCTAGATCATTCTAATTGCCAGATTCTGTCTGGTGATGGATTGAGGAGACTGTCACTGGAAGTGGTAAATTTGTGACAGAGAGGATGTTCAGGTAGTTAACTGATAGAAAGAAGCATGTTGGAGAGCTTGGGAATGCTCTTGGACATTGTGGCACAATGTGGCCTAATTGGATAGTGTCTGCTAATGCTATCTTTCACTGTATCATATCCAGCAAGAGCACTGGAACAGGAGTCAGAAAAGCTCGTTTCTAACTGCCTCAAAAGCAGATCTTTTGCTTGACCCTCATCAAGTAGCTGTCACTGTGACTCTAGCTAAAAACTTCCATTTCTTAGATGATGTCTGATCGTATTACTGCTGTTACTGCTACTTAGGAGCAGTTTGTGGATCTACATGATCTGGCTGTAGCCACTGCTGCTACCTCAGACAAGGACTATTGCAATTTAAATGTCACCTGATGGGCAGGAAGCCAGTTTGGCAATGTTAATTCTCAGAAATTTGAGTACTCTTACCATTATATCAACACACACAAATGTTAGTAGTGGTTGTAAAATTATGCAGCCTTTAGAAAAAATGTAGACACATGCCAGTTCTGTTATAGACCCCATCTGTGCATCTATTGGTTCAAAATGGAAAAAAAAATCCCTTGCCTAGCATGTTGATTAACTAATTATTATAAACTACATCTCGGAGTAACATCCTGTTTCAATGGTGTACAGCTGTTTCTGTCTTTCTATGTTCCTTTCTCCTTTTTGTATCTTTTCCCAGGCTTCCTTCTCAGTGCTTTGTAGCCCATGGGAAAATTGATAAAGACTTTAAAGTATTTGATCTGGAGTCTTGATCCAAAGCAGTGCACTCAGTAACAGTCCTTCAAATTAATTCAGTGGGCTTTAGATGAATATCTAATCATAAAAGGCAAAGAGCAGGGAAACATACCCTCTGCTTTTTCCCCCCACAAAGTTACAGATCCTTTTTCATCAGCTTTTGAAGGCCGGTGGGGATTTAAATCTGCTTCTCAGGCTGCCCCATGGTGTGGCATCATCAGACGAGTACTGCAGCAGTACCAGTGGCTTATGGAGCTCCTGTCCCTGTCGGTCAGGACAGGGTTTCACAAGCCATTATGTTCAGAAGCAAGACTTGCTCCTTCTCTGCCTGTCCTTATTTTCCCTTCTTCTTTCTGCTTGGCTAGGCTAACACAGTGGCTTGTGGGATCCCACCCTATATGGGATCAGGGAACAGTTTGGTTCTAACTCCTTCTTCCCTTCCTTTCCTCAAATTTCCATGCTCTTTTTTTTTAAGCTGGACTCTTCACCTTATTAGTTTCACAGTTGGGCCATGCCATGTTGGCAGACCTAAAGACCAACAGCATGGGCTGAGGAGAAGTCAGAAGAATAATCCGGGAACCATTTGAAGGTTGTTTTCTCCCTACCAGTCAATGCAGAAGCCGAGGAACTGGAGTTAACCCAAAAGACTAAATTGTGAGGCTTCTGCTCAGGGTTCATCTTTTAATCTGTGAGTATTTCCACTTAAATTGCTGCTGCTGCTCGCAGGGAGGAAATACGAGTGCAGTCTAACTCTATCAGCCCCTGGCTCCAAGGCAGCCCATCTGGTGATGGATCTCTTTCAAACATGAAGCAAATGTGGACTGATTTGTGCTTTTACCTAAAAATCACACAGTACTTGCAGAGCTGAATATTCGGTTGACTCTGAACCAGGCAGTTATAGCTATGTTTATTTTAGTTGTTTGTCTTTGCAAATCAGCTCAGACTGAAGGCAGAGAAAGATTTGCGTGAATGATTGCAAACAAAAAACTGCTGATTTCCCCAAACTCTGGTTAATTGACCATCCACCAGCTCTAGGGAAAACAGATGGAAACTGTGGCGAGAAAAAGATTTTTTTTAATATAAAATCCTTGAAACAGCAACAAAGAATCTGCAGCACAAGTCTATAGCAACAGCTGCCTTTGGGGGATCTTTAGAGTTCATTCAGAAGAGGCAGCAAAGCAGGGCATACGTGACCCTTGGACCTCACTTCTTGTTGGCCGAGAGCCACCCAATTGTTGCACATTATAAACACCACATCCTTTTCCTTGGCACTGACAGGTTTTCCCACAGTGGGTCAACACCAGTGGCACCAAAGGCTTTCCGAGGGTTTCTCAAAGAGAGAGGTTGTGTCTGAAAACCAAAGTCCAAGTGACAAGCCAAGGAAAGGCCTTTGCAGCAAGTCATCTAGAAAAGACAGAAAACCCTTTGTGTGAGGGGGAAGCGCTTTGCCCTGAGTTTCAAAGAATATCTCTGAGGAAATGCCTGTGGAGTCTATGAATATACCCAAGGAATCCTTCTCCTGTTATATTATTACAATT
Source organism: Thinocorus orbignyianus (assembly GCA_013400375.1). Lineage (NCBI taxonomy): Eukaryota > Metazoa > Chordata > Aves > Ciconiiformes > Thinocoridae > Thinocorus > Thinocorus orbignyianus. The sequence continues at coordinate 615,009 of VXBW01000387.1, forward strand.
TGGATTGCAATTTTATTGCAGTGTGTAAACCAAATGCAAGATCTATTCCCTCTTGGTCTCTTGGCTGTCCATGTAGGAGGGATGAGGAGAGAATGTACAAATGTCCTCATTCGCTCTTCTTGTTTGAGGGATGCATTGTGCAGTCTAGACAATGGAGGAGATTAGTCTGCTTGAAAGAAGTTGTATATTAAAGATAATCTTTGGGAGATGGCTAGTCCTGAGGGAGGGATATAAGGCCTGGGTCAATGCCTGAGAAGAGAGAGATGCTTAGTGTTTCACTGCAGGCTAACCCTCGACATTCATCTGCTGGCCCTAATCTCCAGGCTGATGATATGACACATGTTCCTTGTTAACTGCTGGAAGAAGCAGTTTTGTACAATGTCTGTGCTGGGTTTGGAACTATTTCTGAGTTTAGTGAGAAAAATTATTACAGAAAATGATGGGATGGTATTTTTGAAACTTCTGCTGTCACCATTTCAGGTAAGAGAATCCATGGAGTTTGCCCTGTAAAGTGAGGCCTCTGAGGAAGCCTGAGCACTTCAACCTAATGATTCTTTTTTCCCAAGACACAAGTTATTGCAGATGCCCTGGGGGGCAGAAAACATTGTCTTCACTTGCCCTTACGTATCACAACTTACAGAAAACTTCCCTACAAATTAAAGATGTGATACCAGACATCAAAAACCATGACTACCATTTGTGCTTCAGGAAAAGAACACGAGACATCAGGGGACATCTCTTTGATATATTTTTTCTCTGCAGTTTTAAACCATTTCACGGTTTTGCAGAACCACAGAATTATTGTGGTTGGAAAGGACTTCTGAGATCACAAAGTCCAACCATACACAAAAACACAACCCACACCGTACAATCTCAGCCACTAAAGCATGCCCTGAGGTGCCACATCTACACATTTCTTAAATACCTCCAGGGATGGTGACTCAAACCAGCTCCCTGGGCAGGCCATTCCAGTGCCTGACCACTCTTTCAGTAAAGTAATTCTTCCTAATTGCAGTAGTCCTTCAATTATTGAAAATATGTGAGGATACTTTTGCTATGAAAACAGTGATATTTTCTCCCCAACCTTTCAAGACAGACTCAGATCTTCTCTCCAGTTCCATGAGCACGTGTAGCTGTCTCTTGTTTCAAAGGGACCTTTTCTTCCTCTGAGTATCTTAAGATAATTCTCTGTTTGAGTTTCATAGATGTGAGCTTCATAGCTTCACCATCCAGAAGGTGTGTATCAAGTCCTTACCACACCAGGCAGTGGTTAGAAATTAGGTAGCTTAATCCTCAGCCATGGGGCAACCAAATAACGGTGTATGAAAAAGAGTGGTATTACATGTTCCGCTAAGGGGCCAGCCACTCAGAAGGTACACCACGTTACTTCATGTACCCTTTTTTTCTACCTCAGGCTTTGCTGTTTTATCACTCACCACATCTTTTTTAAACCCTCCAGGTCATAGTATGAGTCATGCCTTGGTTGAGGCTTCCCTACTTGAAGGAGGATGCAGTTTCACCATGGCTGAAGCCAGTCCAAATCCAGCTGGTCATCAGTCCCTGCTTATTTCCACCCCAGTTCTGTTGTCAGGCAGTGGTTCAATGAGTTTAAGTGAGTTTAAAAAAAAGTAAAAAATTAATTTTAGGCTCCTTGAAGTGGCTTATTTTCCAGTTGCTATGCTACTTATTGCTGGCACAAATGAAAAGATAGGGAGACAATCTCTGAAGACACAGTATCTGGGGGATTCAGCACCTTGCATTATGCTTAAGGTCAAGCTAGACACAGCCATAGTGATTCCATGCTTGCTGTTGGATAGAGATTTTCGGAGCTGTGGTCAGAGAACTTGCTTCTGAATGATAGTTAAGAAGCAGAGTTTATGGAGAAGCAGAATGAAATATCTTTAAGGCCAGGCTGGATGGGGCTTTGAGCAAACTGGTCTAGTGGGAGGTGTCCCTGCCTGTGGCAGGGAGGTTAGAACTTGATGGTCTTTAAGGTCTCTTCCAACTCTAACCATTCTATGATTCTATCATCTTTATCCTTGCTTCCTTCACTGAGTTCAGTAGGAATGTCACAGGGGTCTTGTGAAGGATGAAACGCAAGTGATGTTCTGCTTGCAAAGATCAGAGAGGAAACAACCAGGCAAAATCAGGTATTTTGTTCTACTTTTGGAGAGCCAAGACCATTTTAACACTCTTTTCTAACTTACCAAGCAAGCGTGGTGTGATGGGAAGCTTGCTGCAAGATAAACAGGCGGGAGAGCAGCTGGGGCTGCTGACTCAGCCATCGCCACTCCAGTGCTTCCCCACGTCCTGCTGCTTTGCATCCTCAGCGCTGGTGTCACCGCTTTCAATCACAGACATGTCACCTCCTGCAGTCATGAAACGCAGACGGGGAAGCAAACGCACACACACACACACCCACACACACACCCCCGCTGCGCACAGCAGCAGTGCCCTTACAGCTCACGCAGCTGCTCTGCATCTCAGGCAGGGATGTCCCCTGTGCCGTGATGGCAGATGTCAGACACGGCAATTTAAGGGACAGGGTGCCACTGCAGCCCCAGCCAGGAGGCCGTGAAAGAAAGGGCACAAAGCAAGGGCGCATCTGTTCTGGAACAAAAGACATCTGTCCCTGGTCCGAGCAGCTTTTTGGCATGATTTCACAAGGACAAAGGCTCAGGTTGACTGATACAAGGCTGGCACTCCGTAGAACAAGCCATAGGGTCTTAGGCTGTCCAAATGTGTGCTGACAGTGAGACGGGGCACTGGTAGGCTTGAGGTTTTATTCTTCCGTCTGAGGAGAGTGTAGCAGAGGATGGGGACCATCCTGTGCACAGCTTTAACCACACATCTGCCTGTGTTTTAGGATCTCTTTGTGCCATACAAAACCTACACTGCTATCAGATTATAGGCAACAGATGTTCTGTTCAAGTAGTTTTGTGTGTGACATCTCCATCGCAGGAAAATTTCATTTGCTTTTTTGGAAGCTGGGTTCATCAGTCATGTTATCTAGATTGTTAAAATTTAGTTGTGACACCAACTTTTTTATTGAAAGGCTGCAAACCACAGATGCACAGATTCTGCCTTCTGCATGAATGTGAGTCTTATAGGAGAAAATCTTTTAGAAAGGACAGACTTCTAGTGTGCCTTCAGTAAATTGTTTTGGAATGAGGCTGACCATAGCAAATTCTAATTGTTGGCTTGCTTAGCATCATTGTTGAAAAATATGCTGTAGCTCTGTCCCTTCTCTTCTGGTACCAGTAGCGGCTGTAGTGCTTTTTAGCTGGGGGGATCGCAGCAGAAAATTTTGTAGCAGAGTCTGTGCGCACGTGTACATTTTACTGCAAGTAAAATGCAGTGGAGATTCAAGAGAACGGTATCACACAAAGCCAGGATAGTCTGGGTTATTCATTACTAAGATTTTACTAACAAGTTGAGTGTATTTAGTTGTTACAAACTAAAAAACAGAAGTTAAGAGCACATTAACATTTTAAGACCTTGAGACTTTTTCCTACACGTTCCTTTTTATTTTCAGCCCAAGGTGCCACGTGCCTGTCTCTGAGAGTGTGGGGGACAACCAGCAAAATCCTCACTGCTGCACAAGGACACAGATGCACAAGAACTCTGTAATGCACTTGCACATTAAACCCTCCCCCAAAATCTATGGAAGCTTGCTATGTGTTACCTCTTAATCACATGCTGGTTTGAAACACATATGGAGCATTCACGTTGTCTGTCTTTATCTTCATCTAGCTTGAGAGCCTAGAATAAAATTTCAGGCATCATATGCAGCCAGTGGGACCTTCAGAGAGTGACTGAGAGTGCCTAAATCATGGAGCTTTCCTCCATCCATTCCCTATACGAATGATCTAATCTTGGGCAGCCTGAATCCTCCACTTGAAATCAGCTGGTATGCTGGATATGAGATATGCTCTGATATCCTTCCTACTGGTTTTGTTCAGTTCTTGTTCATCTCTGGCCAGAGGGATGGCCCTCTACTAGCACAGAAAGAGACAGAGCCCTCCTCCAGGTCACTGTGTTTGCATCTGAACCCAGTACCACTGGCAAAGGATGAACTCCCTGAATGCTCTCCTTGCCTGGGAGACTGATCTTAGGTTTAATTAGTGGCCTACATGGATGTCACTGTGCTCTATCAGCAGATGAGATAACGCCATCAATTTTTGGCATAAAGCAGTTTGGTAGAGGCTTGTGGGCATAGAAGGAGAGTTTAAGACATCTATAGATACTCTCGATACTAATGTCACCTTCAGAACCACCAGTCTCCTCATTTTTGTTTCATTGTTCATTAGGTATACTGATGAACTGGATCAGGTAACTTCTTTGGGTTAAAAATTTTCTGATTTAAAACCTGGATCAATTCCCTGATCAGTTCACCTTGTGGTGTTTATAGCTACATTATATAACCACATCCTGAAAAAAATGTTCCCCAAGAGTGAAGTGATACCACCTGAGGTTTGTTCAGACATGGGTTTCTCATCAGGAAGTGTCTGGCACCACTGAAGGGGTGATGAAGGTGTGGAAATGACTAATTGTGAAGGAGATGGGAGCTGGTGGACTTTCACATGAGCGCTGGCACTAAGAGAGATATCCAGGAGCCGTGGTCTGGGTGCATTGTAGATGCAATGTACTCTGCAGAAGCCAGCCAAGTAGGTATTCCTGAATTACCATTAATTAGGAAATGCGGGGGTGGGTCTCAAACTTCTGCTACAGACCCGTGCAAATTAATCTGCTGGAGATCTTTCATTCTCCAAATTCCTCAAACACTGCAGTAGCTATATATAGCCAAAGTTGTTGGAAGGCAGCCATTTATGAAGAAAAGGACAGTAGTTGGCACGTACTGCTACTATGGCTGGCGCTTAGAGATACTGTAATGATATGCAAAGTCAACAAGGTGTTGTGTTTAAAGGTAACAAATTCCTTAAGCAATCAGTATTATAAAGTGTTCACCCAAGGGGATGAAACTTTATTTTATTAGCGAAATAAGAGAAGCTGGACTTGATTTTTTCTGGTTTTGAACTGTGATTTGGCCACCCCCTCCAGCTATCTGAAACAAAATAATAGTCATTGTTTATTTACTGGTTTGAAGCCAGTATTGTAATTCTGGTTTTCTAAATCTCGTGTTATAAGGATCAGTTACTTTGCAATATATATTTTAGCTTTTTAGCATACATTTTAGTATATGTTTTTTCAAAATTAAGTGCCTAAGGTATTCACAGTAATGACTGAAAGCAATTAAGAAGGTTCATCTCTTGCAAAATGTCATTCTCACTCTTCTTAATTAGCTCTAGCCCTCAGCCAAAATTTATATCCAAGTTATATGACACACCCCAAAGAAATACTAACGTTTTCATAAGAGGAAAAGAATGCTTTGGGACCACCAGAATAAAAGCTTCCAGAATTATCTTGGTGATTAAGTCATAAACAAAGTTGCTCTGTAATGGAGGGATAAAATTCATAGGGATTAATCTTGCATGTTTGTCACTGTTTAAACTTCTCCAGTCTTGCTGTGGAGGTGAATGAATGCTCCAGTTGCAAACTGTGGGCACACTGAGCCCAGAGATGTCCAGGTTTAGCCTCAGTTCTGGTCCATGTTGCTCCCTTCCGTTTCTACAGTTAGCCAAATCCAAGCTCTAGAGAAAACTATCAGGACAGGGTCGTAGGGAATGGAAAAGGAGATTGTTTATTAATGCTACTGGTGGCAAGTAGAACCCACTTTCTCCATGGGATTTAGCATCTGAGTTATTTAAACACATTCTTGCTTGTCTACTGTCACCAGAGCAAGCCGTGCCTGGGGCTGGATGAAGAACTTTGCAGGTCTCTTGCTCATTTCTTGACAGTTTTTGACATTATGAGCCATTGGAAAGTTCAAAAATGAACACTGGAAATTCTTAAATAAAAATGTGCAGTTTTAAAAATTTGAGTGCACTGTCCCTGTGCCCCAAATCCTTCATTGTTTTCAGTTGCAGATTGATGGCAGTCATAAACATGCTATTGTTGATTTTGGTTTTTATCTTTAACAGATCTTTCTCTCTGCATTTTATTCTGAGATTTTCCTGATGGATGTGACAGAAATCTGAAAGCTGTAGGTTGTATTTATTTATTTGCCCACTTACTTTGCTGTTAAGCTGCAGGAATGGTCATTTGCTTTCCTCTGAGGAGTCATTAATTGTGTAACATGAATTATCCATGGTTCTAGAGACTGCAGACCTTCTGCCAGCACAATGGCCCCTGTAGTAAGGGGTACAGAAGCCTCATCATGGTACCCATTAGCACTATTTTAGTTAAGAACCTGTCAGTCTCCATTAAACCCCCCATTATTCAGATTTCTGAGCAAACTATAAATATGCACTCCGGTACAAAAGAGTGCTTTGGAAGAGCCTCCTATTTTTAGCTGGAGGTTATGTTTGGTTGTTTGTTGTTTTGTTTTTCATTTCCTTTTAAAAAGATGCTCTCAAGGTTAGTGGAACTGTGATCTGACCTCCCTTTGTAATACTGTGCCTGTTTACCCTGTGTGTGTACTTCTGTGTATGTGAGTATTCTCCTGACAAATGTGTTACAACATGAGTCACTGCAAAAGATGGAGGCCAAACAACAAATTTCACTGGCAATCTGTACAAGACTGAATTCCATAGCAGTCAGGGCACAGCATATCTTCTGTCACGAGGTTTTGAACCTTTGTTAGGAAAAAAACTGTCCTACTGTAATTAATCCTCGATGTTTCTCTTAGGGCCTAATCATGCTATGGGATGTGCCCGCGCTGGCCTAAATGCTCAGTGAATGGTGTCACCTTCTCCTGCCCTGACCCAAAAAAGGGCTTTAGTGGGGAGGATAGCTTTTGTGACACAGAAGTCTGATGGATTTGTCTTTTATTAAATGATATAGAAGTTGTCCTAATGAAGGTAGTGGTGGGTTTTTTCCTGACTGTTCATAGTACAGCAAGTCTCCTGATGGAAGCAATCAAAATTAACATCAGTCATAGTGAACTGAACTGAGCTCAGCTGTCCTTATTATGAAGAGCCTGGATGAATTACTTTAAAGGCCAAATCACATCTCATAAAGCTCCTCTGGTGAAGAACACTGCACGTTTTGATTAGTGTTTATTGGCGTTCATCTACATAGCTGGCATCATGTAGACAGAGAGAAGCACGAGGAGGAAAATATCTGTTTGGGCCTTGCTTGTCTGTCTCTAATTTGGGAGGCTTTTAACTGTTTAGCTTTTCATATTCAATCTTGCATTCTGCAATACATTAAAGATACCTACTAAATCCTGCATTGAAAAAAAAAATAGCTGAAATCTCACCCTTGGGGGCTGAGAAGACTGTGAATGAAGGTCACCGTGCAATCTGAATTTAGTCCGTTTGGGCATACAGAGTAGAATAAAGACTTTGTTGCCTTTTACAATTTCAACGCACATGACTGACCAGATACATGTCTAAAAGGTACAGAAACAAAAATCATCTAATTTCATGCTTCCTGCTTACCTGAGCCTTCTAGCAGAATCTGTGAGGATGCAAATCTGAGTACTTTCAGTAGATACAGTAGGGAGTACTGAGACAATCTGGCATACTGAAGTCCATGTGACCACACGGATGCATCCAAGGGTGTGAAGGAAGCTGACTAATGTCAGGGTGAGGCTGCTCTCAATCCATTTTGAAAGGTTATAGTGACTAAAGTAGGTTCCAAATAACTGGGAAAAGGCATTTTGCTAGTTCCTTTTTTGCATCCCAGAAGAGGAAGAAGGATCCAGGGGCCTACAGGTTGTTCAGGCTCATCTCAATCCCTGAGAAGATCATGGAAACTTGTGAAACAGCATCTGGAGTTCTATGTCCAGTATGGGTGTCCCCTGTGCAAGAAAAGCATTGATTTACTCCAAGGAGCTCAGTGGAGGGCCACCAAAATGATTAGAGGCTGGGAGCACGAGATGTGTAGGAAGAGGCTGAGGGAGCTGGGTCTGTCCTGCCTGGGGAAGAGAAGGCTGAAGAGAGATATTATTGCTGTCTACAGCTACTGAAGGGGACAATATAGAGAAGACTGGGCCAGACTTCTCAGGCACACCATGGCAGGATGAGGAGAACCAAACGCATGCTGGAACACAGACAATTCTGACTTGGTATAAGGAAATTTTTTTTTTACTATGAATGTTGTCAAACACTGGAACATGTTCTTAGGGAAGCTGTAAGCTCTCCACCTTTGGGGATCTTCAAAACACAGTTGCGCAGGCCCCTGAGCAGCTTGCTTTAACTTGGGTCTGCTTTGAGCAGGAGATTGGACTGGAGACCTCTGGAAGTGCCTTCCAAAAGGAATTACTTCATGCTGGTTTTGAAGAAAATAAGATATTGTGTTTATTTCAGTAATTTAATGGGACACCCTAGATCTTGTGATTAGAGTTAAAAATAACACACTCTAGAGTTTGCCAGACCTTCAGTTGATCTGTGTTTCCAACTTTACTCTGGCAATAGGAGAGCAGTTGCTTTATTGGAATAGTTCCAGATGGTGCCTGGCTGTGAGAGGCAAATGCAATGACACAGCAGAAAATTATCATGAGATTGTCACATGTAGAAAAGGTTTAGAGATAGCAACCTAAGTCATGACCAAACTTGACCTTAAACAGCCTTGTTTTGGGCTCTTCCACCCTGGTCATTCCAAAGCAACCAGTTCATCACAGGCTTTCTGGAGTTGTGCATCACAGCAACTCCACTGTTAGCGGTGAAATGGCAACGTACATACCGGGAGCATACTATTAGTGTAACGAGCCCAGAAAGCACCAGACAGTTGCAAAACAGTACTCTATTAAAAACGTATGTGCAACAGCTTTTCCGTGACGATTTGATTTGACTTCGTAATTTTGTTAAAGGACTTAGCCTGGGTTTATACCACTGTATTAAATGTGGCTGGGAATGTTCCCAGCCGTTGAGTCCAACTGGTGTGGAACAGCCTGCATCTGTACTGGTGAACTGGGTTTGCCTGCGCAAGGTAACTGCAAGCAAACCACTGCTTGGGTGTGTTCCTGGCTCGCTCCTGCAACCAAAAGAGGTCCAGAAGTTGCTTGGGAAAGCACCAGTTGGAGGAGCCTACATTCATACCAGGGAGCTCTCTCACAGTTTATTAGCATAGGTAACAGTGCTGGAGTGCACAGGCACATTGTGGGCATGCTTGAATTTACTAGTAAAGCTTTATGCTCTAAGGCAGGTGAGTTAATAAGTCCCTGTAGTGAAAAAGGGAGACTTGAACGCAGTCTAAGGACCTATTCCTGAGACGTTAAGTACTGTTAGATGTCCTGGATCCTTTCCTAGTTCTGCTGTAGACTTCTTGGGGGAAGAGCTCAGCTTTTTGTGTTGGCTTTCATCCCTTCACAAGAAATTNCTGATAGTTGTAAAAGTTAAACCCCAAGGCCATTGTTCCTCTCTGCTGTCTGTGAGTAAAGGGCTAAAGTATGTCTGCATAAACTTAATCTACACAAGATGTGTAATTGGAATTAACATGGTCCAATAAGGACAATAACTATTCTTGAGGATTGTGAAGCAGTAACGGCTAAAGAGAAGCAATTGCTGGAGTTCACCATGAGATATTTTTCTGGTTTAGGCATGGAAAAAATCCCTCTATTTTTGATGGCTTCAAGAAACAGTCTACAGAGAAGGTCTGGCCAATACTCTGGGGATGTTGCTGGCACTGTGGCTCCGGTGCATGCATTTATTTCTTCTCTCTGCTCATAACAAATTTGCAAGGTGTAAAGGATGGAAGGCAGATGGCAGTGGGAACCTCTTGGCTTTCCTCTTCCCCTACTTGCAGAATGCATACATGCAAGGCAGAATGGTACCAGGAGGTAATGCGTTTTTTCCCTGGAAGGACTCCTGATGGGGCAAATTGACAGTATCTGCTGTGGTTGCATTGTGCTACCTTTAGAACTAGAGGAATCCTTCCTGGGACTGCAGAATCAGAGTCACTGAAATGATTGCCAGGTAGAGTCAATTTGCTTTTCATTATATACGAGGGTATTTCTAAATCTGGCTTGAGTAAATGTGTCCACGGTCCTTCATAAACTATTTTTAAAAGCTTCTGTGCATGTCCAAGGATGCTCCTAGGCCAGCATTGCACAAACTCTGCTCCAGATAAGCCCTCCATGATCAGAAGGCTACAGCAAATAGTTTTGGCTGGTTGCAGAGATTGCATCAGGGCTTATGTAGAATGCATCCCAGTAGGTGACAAACACTGGGACTGCAAGGATGTACAGGGCTTTACAGCTGTTCAGCCAGGCACACACCACACTCTGCTCCTGCCTAAAGAAGGGAAGTTCTGTGAACTTGCAAGTGTCCATTGGTTCAGAAACATGAAAATCGTTTCTCTGGAGCTGTTTTTCTGTCAGTTGAAATTAGTGTGTGGGCTTTCACCTGAGTTGTCCATCCTTGCTTCAGTCCCTTAATCCCACACTCAGGGACAGAAGCAACATTACCACAACACAGTAGACATCCCACAAACACTACAATTTATTTTCTATTCATCTCTTTTTGAGTCTGAGATCAAATTATAACACAATTATACAAGATATTAATAATGATGACAAATTGACCATCTAATCCTTAGACAGAACAGCCACCTAGTGCTGTTAAGTCTTTTTCCACAGATAAAAGGAGTGAAAGAGTTTAGTTCTAACATATGCTATAAATGCTGTTAGGGTTTTCTTTATGAGTTTTAAGCTGGTCCTTAAAAGTGATCCTTTTTCTCTCCACTTTGAGGCAGTTAATTTTAACTTCAGTACCATGTATAGTTCTGATCGCTCTTTGCAGAAAGGTGATTTGGAACTGGAAGATGCAGGAAAGGGCAGTGAGGAAGATCAGCAGAACAGAGATCCTGCTTCTCAGAAAGAGACTGAAGGGAATGATTTGTTTAACCTTGCAAAACAAAAGCAGAAATGGGATATGTTTGCTGTCTGGAAATGCATCAGGTGGGTAAATACCAGAGAGGAGAAAAGGAGGCATGGAGGCCTTAGAATACAAATGACCAGGAATAGATTTCAGCTTGAAATTAGAAAATGGTTTCTAGGCGTTCAAACAGTAGCTTAAGTGGGATTTGGAACTGCTTTTAAGATAGATCTTCTGCAGTTATGAATGGTGTGGGCACGTATTAGCAGTGGGCTAGACTGAGTGTCTTACTTGGTCCCTGCTAGTTTTGTCTTCCTGCCATTACTGAGCTGAAAGTGTGTCATGGAGATGACACTGTGATGACAGTGAGATACACATCCAGCAGATTCCTACCTTCCTTAGATGGAGTTTCTCTTCCNATTCCTGAGACGTTAAGTACTGTTAGCTGGCCTGGATCCTTTCCTAGTTCTGCTGTAGACTTCTTGGGGGAAGAGCTCAGCTTTTTGTGTTGGCTTTCATCCCTTCACAAGAAATTTTGTATTTACAGCTACTTTAATGTTTTTCTCTCTGGCAATTCTCAATACGTTGGGCCTTAGGTCAAGAAAATGTTAGTAAGCAAAATTAAAACTCAGTTAAATTTCTACTTCTGTTACAGTTCTCTCCCATTAATAAATATATGTACTGACAAGAGTCTCCAGCAAAAAAAATAGAGCAGGAATGAGAGCCTGGGTTTGCCTGCCCTACTGACCCTTTTTGAGATTGTGACTTCTCTGTGACTTCAACCAATGCTGGCAAAAGTATGTTTCATTGGTGTCCATGTGGTACTCTGAAAAATCTTTTATGCTACAAACAATATGTATGTTTCAAATATCTCCAAATGAGAAGACCTAGAAACAAACATTTCTTGTTCCCATTCCCGTGTAAAGCCAACTAAGTGTGTACTGCAGACCTTAGAAAGGCTGATAGTTGTAAAAGTTAAACCCCAAGGCCATTGTTCCTCTCTGCTGTCTGTGAGTAAAGGGCTAAAGTATGTCTGCATAAACTTAATCTACACAAGATGTGTAATTGGAATTAACATGGTCCAATAAGGACAATAACTATTCTTGAGGATTGTGAAGCAGTAACGGCTAAAGAGAAGCAATTGCTGGAGTTCACCATGAGATATTTTTCTGGTTTAGGCATGGAAAAAATCCCTCTATTTTTGATGGCTTCAAGAAACAGTCTACAGAGAAGGTCTGGCCAATACTCTGGGGATGTTGCTGGCACTGTGGCTCCGGTGCATGCATTTATTTCTTCTCTCTGCTCATAACAAATTTGCAAGGTGTAAAGGATGGAAGGCAGATGGCAGTGGGAACCTCTTGGCTTTCCTCTTCCCCTACTTGCAGAATGCATACATGCAAGGCAGAATGGTACCAGGAGGTAATGCGTTTTTTCCCTGGAAGGACTCCTGATGGGGCAAATTGACAGTATCTGCTGTGGTTGCATTGTGCTACCTTTAGAACTAGAGGAATCCTTCCTGGGACTGCAGAATCAGAGTCACTGAAATGATTGCCAGGTAGAGTCAATTTGCTTTTCATTATATACGAGGGTATTTCTAAATCTGGCTTGAGTAAATGTGTCCACGGTCCTTCATAAACTATTTTTAAAAGCTTCTGTGCATGTCCAAGGATGCTCCTAGGCCAGCATTGCACAAACTCTGCTCCAGATAAGCCCTCCATGATCAGAAGGCTACAGCAAATAGTTTTGGCTGGTTGCAGAGATTGCATCAGGGCTTATGTAGAATGCATCCCAGTAGGTGACAAACACTGGGACTGCAAGGATGTACAGGGCTTTACAGCTGTTCAGCCAGGCACACACCACACTCTGCTCCTGCCTAAAGAAGGGAAGTTCTGTGAACTTGCAAGTGTCCATTGGTTCAGAAACATGAAAATCGTTTCTCTGGAGCTGTTTTTCTGTCAGTTGAAATTAGTGTGTGGGCTTTCACCTGAGTTGTCCATCCTTGCTTCAGTCCCTTAATCCCACACTCAGGGACAGAAGCAACATTACCACAACACAGTAGACATCCCACAAACACTACAATTTATTTTCTATTCATCTCTTTTTGAGTCTGAGATCAAATTATAACACAATTATACAAGATATTAATAATGATGACAAATTGACCATCTAATCCTTAGACAGAACAGCCACCTAGTGCTGTTAAGTCTTTTTCCACAGATAAAAGGAGTGAAAGAGTTTAGTTCTAACATATGCTATAAATGCTGTTAGGGTTTTCTTTATGAGTTTTAAGCTGGTCCTTAAAAGTGATCCTTTTTCTCTCCACTTTGAGGCAGTTAATTTTAACTTCAGTACCATGTATAGTTCTGATCGCTCTTTGCAGAAAGGTGATTTGGAACTGGAAGATGCAGGAAAGGGCAGTGAGGAAGATCAGCAGAACAGAGATCCTGCTTCTCAGAAAGAGACTGAAGGGAATGATTTGTTTAACCTTGCAAAACAAAAGCAGAAATGGGATATGTTTGCTGTCTGGAAATGCATCAGGTGGGTAAATACCAGAGAGGAGAAAAGGAGGCATGGAGGCCTTAGAATACAAATGACCAGGAATAGATTTCAGCTTGAAATTAGAAAATGGTTTCTAGGCGTTCAAACAGTAGCTTAAGTGGGATTTGGAACTGCTTTTAAGATAGATCTTCTGCAGTTATGAATGGTGTGGGCACGTATTAGCAGTGGGCTAGACTGAGTGACTTACTTGGTACCTGCTAGTTTTGTCTTCCTGCCATTACTGAGCTGAAAGTGTGTCATGGAGATGACACTGTGATGACAGTGAGATACACATCCAGCAGATTCCTACCTTCCTTAGATGGAGTTTCTCTTCCTAATTTTAAATTCTCTTTTGCTATGGGTTGCAACATTTCCTGGTTTGACTGTTTGCCTTAGGAGAAAAAATCCTCATACTTCTAAAGATGGGTCCTCATACCTTTTGAGGACAGCACGTACTTGCTCCAGGGCAGGAAAAACATCAAGGACATGCTGGGAAGGCTCTTTTGGCCCTGGCCCAGGACCACCTCAGACATCTTAATAAAGTCAGATCCAGGTAGTACATTCCCATAAAACTTTTTGTAAGAGAGAAACCCACAAAACTTTTCAGCTTATCTTGCTTGGGATAGCTTTGCAGGGGTAGAGAATCCGCTCTGCCAAGGTGGCGGGTACAATTGCAAAGGACAACAGTGTATTCTACAACAGGTTTCTTCACAATGTGAGAAGGTATTCCTAGATATTTGAACAGATATTCCTACCTGCTCTGACGCTGCTGCCTGCGTGCTGGGTTCTCAGCAAGCAGAATTGCTAGAAGGCCCAGATGGTGGCATCCTCATGAGAGCAGCTCTTCCATGTAACCTGAAGATCTCCACACAAGGGGAATTTGGGATGACCTTTTCCCCAACCAGATGTTGGTGAATTTCCAGCCATATATTAGGACAAGGGTGATTATTTTGTGTTGTGGAAGAAAAACACAGGTAAAGAGATAAGTTGACACAGGCTGAAAGAAATTAAAAGAAAGTAGATCCAGTACACTGGAGGCTTAGGCTGCCCTAAAAACAAGGCAAATGGGGTCAAGCAAGTGACAGTCCAATTTCCCAGAAGCTGTGGGAAGAAATTATCCTCTTAACACAGAGTCAAGGCTCACTGAAGTGGATGAGAAAATTGGCTGAATCACAAACAGAGAATGTTGATGTCACAGTTGGGCAGAAAAAAAGACTCAGAAGATGAAAAGTATAGTGCCATTCTGTGGAGAGTAGAGGTGGTCTAACTCACACGTAATGACCAAGTCATGAGCAGCTGAGGCACTAGAGACCTGTGTGACATATCCCCTGAACTATGGGGGCCTGGAGGGTAAAGAAATGCCTTAGAAGACCCAGTGCCAAAAAAACCCTGAAGAGTAGCCCGCTGTGATAAATAAATCCAAATTGTAGAGAATTTTTACTCTCTTTTTCTCTTCTTGCTCCATTATTATTACGATGTATTTTTTCTTTTTTTCTTGAGACCACTTCAAGGAGAGCTCCTTCCTAGTGGAGGTTTGCTAGAGACACTCTGATATCAATTCCCATCTTGTTCCAGAACCTTTAGAAATGAGCAACAGAACTACAATCATGGATGAGTTAATAATCTCAGAGGTGTTTTGGAAGTGTTCAAGAGGAAATGGGCACATCAGGTGCTGCAGTCCACGAGCACAGCTGCTTTGCACGGAATGCTCCCACAGTGACAATTCTACTGCAGAACTACAGATCTGCCAGTCTTAAAACTGTTTTCACAGGTGTGCGTATCGTAAATGTGCCGTGGGCTGTGGGTCAGCTAATCCAATTTGCCAGCACAGAAATTAGTAAGAGGATAAACATTCAGAATGGGTTATATGATACGTTCAGACATGAATGGTCTGGAACAAAAGTGACCACACGAATCAGGAGTGCTCCAAGGACTGGCTCGTTTGAGTTATGCGTGTCACATCAATGTATAATCAATAAAACCTTAACATTATAAATGAGTTGGAAGCTGTTTGTGGTATGGGGCATCTCAAAGCTCCCACCCTGCCCCAAATGTGTAGCATCCTCACATCTGTGCTAAGATCTGCTGTGTAGATCAGTCACGTAGAATGGAAAATAGGCAAGCTGAATGTCTCTTACAGGTCTAACTGATTCTTGTTTTGGAGGGCACCATGTTAAGCGATTGGTGAGAAATTTGGCCCTGAATACAGTTGGTTTCCTTGCTTATTTTCTTCCTTGCAGTGTCACTCCCACACTCTTTATGGTATGTAAAAACTCTGTTACCTCTTCTTGCTTCTGATTCTCAGGTAGTGCTGTTTTATGTGTAGTTCATCCAATCCACCAAACTTTTACAGCTGAATATGCATTATATGGCAGATAAGGAAATGCAGTCTTTTTATCCTACTCACATCTTTAGGGCAGAGTTATTGGCTGTGTTGGCATTAAAGTCTGTTCTTGTCCTTGTCTTCTTGTCTTCTGTTTAAAATAATGGTAAGATAGACAAAGATTCTACTTTATTTCACAGGAGTGTTTGAAGATTAATGTAATTAATATTTAGTAAGTATTGGCTGGGAATTACAAGTTTTTATCGCTATTCCAAATGAGGTATTTGGTGTCTAATGAATACCTACAACAGCACAAAATGGAGCCACTAGAGGAACTTTATTCCTCTGGCATATATTCAGGCAAATCAGCTTGGAATCCTCTCATCCCAACTTCAGTATAAGGGTTTGAGGAGTATATGAGGCTATACTGAAAAATATTTGTCAGCCACCTGCTGCTGATGACATCAGCTTGTCCAGTTGCAGGGAACAAAGCATGTGTTGCTAACTCCTGCTAAATAAAGCAGAGGACTTTTTTTTTTTTTTTTTTTTTTTTTCCTTTTTAAAGAACATATTTCCTTATGGAAAGTGAAAAAAAAATAGCCAACACCAAGGCAACCGATCTGATTCCAGCACTTTCAGGTTCTGTTTTATTGCTCTCAGCTCCCTCCTAATTATTTATGGAACAAGCTGTGAGTCACATGGTGGAGCTGGAATGATTCAGGAGTTTGTTGATCGAAAAGAAATAGGAAAAGAAGAGCTTGGCAGTTCAGACAAATGACATCAGTGCTTCGGCATCCCATCCAGGCCTTGGAAAATGCAGCCCTTGCTGTGAGAAGGGTTGTGGAATGATGCTCAGAGGCAGAAGAGGTTTGGTTTCTTGGCCATCCTGCAAAATAGCACTAGATGTAGTCTTGTAAGGTTTGTCAGTTTTTCTCCCAACTCAAGTGGGAGATATGGACATGTAAATTATAGCAAGGGAAACAGCTAAAAGTATTGGAAAAAAATCCCATCTGAACAGGTGATTATGTGTCTGTAAAAACGTACAGAAACTGTGAGGAGAGTCTAATTTTCTTTGCATTTCTCAATTTATTGCCAATGAAGGTTTGCTTGGCTGGATAAGAACGGGAATTATACCTAGGTGCCAATTCTTGTGAACTCTGCAATCACAAAGCTAGCAAAGAATTTATCTATTTTCTGGGAGAATGAAAAGGGAGCCACCAGCCACCAGCCACCCCTCACAACCTGATATCCTTTAACCCTGGGTTCTTGAGATTGTGCTTCTGGTACCTCATAAGAGATTAGCTGGAAAATCTTGAGATGCTAAGGCAGCATGTTTGCGTTGACATATTTTCCTTTCAAAGTGGGGCTTTGGCTTAAGGACCACTCAGTGGCATTGCTGATAAGACTTTCTGAAATCCAGCATATTGCTATAGTTCAATAGACAGCACCTCGGACAATGGATGTCTCTGGAGCTGTTACAATACAACAATAAGCTAAAAATCAGCAGCAGTGCCTGGCAAGAGGCAGGTCACAATGTAAGAATGACAGAGGTACATAGTGAGGAAAAAAATCAAGCAGGTATTGATTTCAAAAATTTTTTGGAACTTGATTTGTATAAGTTTATGGGTATCAGTACTGTTATTCCCATCTAATGTGTCCTGTTTTTAAGGAACATACTTACTTAATGTTTGTAATGATGTTTTACTGACGTAGTATGGTGATCTGAAAAGTCACACCTTGGGGCAAGCTGGTGAAAAAAAATAATTCTAAATCAATAGGCTCAAAATTTAGAAAATATTTTACAAACTCACGTTGATTCTGTTTCCTGCATTATGGCTTAAAGGATTGGAAACAGTCCAGTTTTAGCTTCTGTGGCATGATGGTGTTCATCTCTGATCTAGAGACAGTGAAGCTGAAGGATCGTGTCAGTGCAGGGCTGAGGCTGTGCACTGTCCTGGGGCTGCTGCAGCTGCCTCTGCTGTAATGCCCGCCACTCTTCTAGGCTCTTATATTGCACTGCAGGGGTGTAGCATTGGAGAAGATATAGAAAAAGGAGGTATAGCCAGTCAGACTGCCCCTCTGGTGTGTAAAGCAGAGCTGCCAGTGGGGCTGCTGGAAGGGAACCCACTGCAGTGATGGGGATGGGCAGGTCAGTTCGCAATGGCATCAGCAAAACTGTGGGTCCAAGTTGGGAGGAAGGTGAAGGGGCAGACTATGACAGTGATAAACATCGCACAGGTAAAGAAACAGCCCAGCAGCAGGATGTGTGCCAGCCTGCTGGGTGCTGCACTTTTTGGGGTGAGGCTGTGACAGCTTTTGGATGGCGTGCAGTGGCTGCAGTTTGCTAAAGTAAGCGTTCCTGGCAGCCCTGGCTGGCACAGGGCTCTGATCATTGCCTGCTGTGGCAGGTGAGGATGCTCAGAAGTGTGTTGATTTCGTCCAGGGGAGTTCTCTGGCCCTGCCTTCAGAAGGTGCTTTAGGAGGCTTGTTGGTGCTGAGGACCATCCGTGGTGGCAGGTGCTCCGGGAGAAGGAAACCCCAATGGAGATTCCTGTATTTTACTGTATTTTACCCCTTTGCCATCCACAGTACCCTCACCTGCTGGCACTGGTTTTCAGAGGAGCTCCTCACCAGCTCAGTTGTGTCTGTGCTATATTCAAAGCCACAGCTGCAGGTCCCTGTGAGCGGCCCCAGACTGTGTTCCTTTCTTTCAAGATGTGGTTTGGCAAGAGGAAAAAAGGAAAAACTGTGGCATGAAGAGGGTAACTAATGTCACCTGTTCTAGAGGAGAGGTGACCGTCTCCATGAATCTCTTCCCTTTTAGCAGCCCTGGTGTTGCTGTGGCAGGCATGGCTGGCACAGGGGTATGGAAATAAACTCGTGATTCACTGGGAGGAAATCTCAGGAATGACGAGTGTTTCAAACCAGCTTCATTAAATCCTTGTATTTTGTTGCTGCAGGCGCATGTTCAGATTACACCAGTCCTGGCAGTGCGAGCATCAGGCTGAAGAGGGAAACGCTGCAGCAGGGCACGGCTTTATGTCTCAGAGGGAAGTTACATCTTTCGTTGAGAGTTCAGGGAGTTTGCAGTGGGGACCAGCCAGCGCTCCCCCTGCAACAGCAGCCAGTCAGAAACCACTAGACCTTATGTGGGTTAGTCATGACAAGTCACAAGATGTGACATTGACTGGTGACTCTAGCACATGCTGCAGATTACTTATTTTTATATGCAGAAGGCACAAATAAAAGCAATTAACTTGCTGTTTCCCTTTTTCTTGTGAAAATAAATAAACCAAAGCTGTTTTGACTGGATTAGATATTTGGCAGCATCCAAGTTTTGTTGAGGCATTTACATTTGTTCGAACCTCCTTTAATTCCCTTTGAAAACTGTATTTAGTCAATTTTCAAAATAGAAAAAAAATAATTGAGGATGTCAAAATAATTGTTTTGTCTATCTGAATTTTTCTCCTCTTCTTTAAACTTAAACCGTTGTATGATCTTATTCCAAATTTGTAGATTGATTTCCCCTTCCACAAAACTTCATTCTTCTGCGAAGTTTTATATTATATAACATATTCTAATGATAAATGTATAATGTGTGTGTATATATAGGGTATAATGTGTGTATATATAGGCTATTTTAGCCCCAAAGTGTGCTCAGACTGAGCTGTGAGCAAGCAGCATTGTCATTCCTGTGCTTTAGATATTCTCTCCTGAATAATAATTCAGGTTCCTATACATGCCTCCACGCATAATTTGTCCTCACCAAAATCATCCACCCTGAAATTCCTGGCAACAACTGTCTTGCTTCTTAATTTGAAAAATCTTCCACTTTGCCTACAAGTGACTGGATTTCCAGAGTCCTGGACCTTCTTTCTTCTTCATGGGGCATAGTAAGTGAGGCTATTTCTGATTAACTCTGTGGGATTGCACTGATGCCAAATTTGGAACTGTCTGCAGAATCTGTTTCAAAGGAAGTCCGACTGAAGCAGAGCGAGGCCAATTATTGTTACTCTGAAATTCGTGTGAAACAGCCTAGCTCTTACACAGGCTGAAGAACTTGTATTTAAGACTATGGGTTGATGTGGGACCTGGACATTTTCAGTGGTGTTACGCATTACAGCTTGGGGATTTGTCTAACAGCTTTTGAAGGGAGAGACATAAGTATGTGGGAAAAAAAGAAGCAAAGAGTTATTTTTCACTTGTAGCCTACCATCCAAGAGGAGCTGGATTTTGCCTTGAATGTGTACTTAATTGGAGGAAATCTGCTCTGAGATAAAAGGAATAAAATGTCTTATGAAAACTGAAGAATATGTAGATATTTCTTGTATACTACAGTGTGAAAGAGGAGGATGGAAGTTGAATAGTTTCTGTGTTTTCAGGCAGGACCCTGACAGCTGAGAAAATAAATGGCTGATTTAGTGAAGCTGAAGTTGATTGCAGCGGGAGAATAATTGTCAGAATACAGAGCTTCCACAGAAGGCCAATTACAGATGTCCCATAATACCACAACTATTTTTAATTAGCTATGTATGTGGGAGAGGAAAAAAATGTTCTATTTAGGTAATCTGTCTTGCAGCAGAAATTCAATAAATGGTGGCCTTTAAGCCAGATGAGTGAGTTTTGCCCCGTTCTCGCATACAGTCATAGGAGGCTGTAATGTATTTCCTCTTGTCTGGATTTTTATTTTGTAAATACATTACTGATTTTTGTTGTTGTTGTTAGTTTTTGGTAACTTCAGTTCCATTCCAACTTCATTAGATGCCCTCTATATTCCTAAAAAGCCCATTTTTGCTTCCTACTTGTGGCACCTGGTTGAACCTGGAGGGAGGATGACCAGCTCAGATACCTCAACCCTAAGATTCTTCTCTCTGATGGAAATGCTCATGTGAAAACCCAGGAAGATCTGTGGGAAAAGACTCAGGTGTACTTTTCTGTTTTGTTTGTTTCATGGGTTCGTGCTGCTTCTGCAGTCTGTTCCCAGAAATATTCAGAGGATGGTTTTACTGCCCTGTGTGCCCATGCTGCAATGCTGTCAGCTGACAGTCTGGGCCATGAATTACAAGAATATGTGAATGTGGTTGCCTTAAGATCTTTGCCTGAAATAACGGCCGTTTAATGATCTAGATGAAGATCTGTCTATGATCTTTCATCTTTCTTGACCAGCATGAAGTCATATATGCATCCATTTTGAACAGCTACGTGTGCATAAAGAAACAGTTGTTAAGAGTGTTTGAGTGTTGACAGTGATTCCCAGGAAGTGAGAAGATGAATGCAATAAAATAAATTCTCTGACCATTCTACTTTCAAAGCATTTCATAAGCCTTAGCTTGTTCTCACAACACTTCCATGAATCAGAGAAACTTTATCCACAGTTTACAAAAGAGGGATCTGAAAGGCAATGAGCTGGAAGTGTTAATGAAGCTCCTGACCCCCACAGCACCCCCTTGGCTCAGCACAACTTGCTTTTCTTCTGGGCATTAAAACATTTGGTGCTTCCTATAAAAGCTGCAGCATAGGCCCTCTGAACCTATAAAACTTGCATTCCCAGTGCAGCCTTGACTATTATAACAATATTGAACATTTATCAGGTGCTTGGCAGCTGCTTAAGTAATTTTTATTCCTGAGATGGTGGTGATAGACTGATGTTCTCTGCAAAGAAGGAATCTGGCATCTTGGTCATTGTGAAGCTTCCCCTGGAACCATTTTGCCAGCTGCAGAATTAACCTCTAAATGGGCAGCGGCATCCTAAGTTATCTCCATCCCTTCTTACTCAGCAGCAGGTTGCTCACAACAATTTCTGCTGTGGATCTGACATTCCCCTGCATGCACTGGTCCACACAGTTACTGGTACCCTTCAGCGTATGGCCCGAAGTCTATTGTTTAGAGAAAATGCATTTGATTCAAACTATGGACATGTATGAAGTCGGATCTAAGTTGCCAGTCAGTCTTACCTGACCCCTAGAAAGGCAGGGGATCTGCAAATGAAGCCAACTGCATGTGGAGAGTCTATATGGGATACTGCACACCCAGATTAATTTTGCCAGGATTTGTTCAGGACCAGAGCAGAGTTATGTGACTGATTATTTTGGTCTGGCCCATGTGCCATATGGAAAATAGCTGTTGTGGGGCTGGGAAAATACATGGAACCTTCTAAGCATTCATGAAAAGTTCCTTTCCCAGGAAAACAAATTAAATTCTGGCAGCCTCAGATTTTATGGGTATTGTTTGGCTTTTGCCGTCTATTTCCTGATAAAATTACTACTTCCAGGGCATAGGATACCTTTTCCTTATGTCACTGCCATTACTGGGGTCTGCATCATTGCCTCAAATGGCCTTTATTCAGGACTTTGGGCACGTGCTTAAAGTAACAGGATGCTTTGAAAGCGACCTGGGCCTTTATACAAACCCCTAGCTGTATCATCCATGAAACCACATCTCTCACAAAAGCAGTGCCTTTGAAAATCAGGACCACATACCCTCACAGAGGTAGAAAATTTTCTGCAGTTTGAGCTTTTCAGTGAGAATCTTTTTCAAAACACTTTTGAGATTATTTTACTACAAATCACATACTTGGCCATGTTGTGATATTCCTAGGAGTATTTCTTTTTACCTTCAACCACTTTCTTAAAAGAGTTGTGCTTTCTTTATGCTGCAGAGCTCTCCTGACATTACTGGAGACTTCATGTTCTGTTGGAACAGGATGACTCTTATTTCTCATGCACCCCTTTATTCCCTTTGGTCCAGACACATAAAGGAATGCTCTCGAAGGGGTCTTCGGAGACAACAAGGATATTGAAAATATTTAAAGGATATATAAAGATAAACCACATTTCTTCTCCAAGTAGTTCTAGCTCCAAAGTAAATACTTTTATTATTACTAGTCAGCTTTCTATCTGAAAAGACCACTCTGCCTTTGTGTTTTGAAACAAATTGGACCTGATAGATCATCAGATAATTAACAACAGTGTATTTGAAGTGCTGCCTGCACTCTCTAGCAGGTTTATCAATTAATCAGTGCCTTGCTCCCTCTACTATGGAAGAATAAAAGGGTGAATTCTATAGAAAATAAATACAATGTAGATTGCTAAGTTTAATAGTGCTGGCATTGAATGGGGGCCTAGGCTCAGATTTTACAGGTAATTGAGTATCCTTCCACTTTTTGCATGGCTTATGCGACGTGGATGCCTGAAGCTCACCTCAGGCTGTGACTCAACTAAAATCTCCTTGCATGTCATTGAGATGCTGCTCCACAGACCTAAGTTACCCTTGAAAATGACATTTAGGGCTCTTAATGCCATGGAAATATCACCTAATTACCTTTCAAAATTGAAGTTGTGGTGCTTTCTTCTGCTTTTGTGCCCTGCCCTCCCTCCTGTAATTAGATCCACTGGAAGTTAATAAAGTTCTCTGTGTAAGTTGTGAAACTACCTCAAAGTTTTTATTAGGCTTACAAATAGTAGCAGGAATAGGTAACGCTTATTGATGACTCCTCCTTTCTGCCGAAGGGGAAGATGTGTTTACTACAGGTTGGGAAGGCAGCTGAATCCCTCCAGGAGGTAATGTCACTCAGCACTGCTTGCCAGAATTGGCTCTCCTGCCTCTCCTTAGCCATTCCTGTGGTTACCTACACAGGCTTCCTCACTGTGTGTTTGCTTTGATGCTAAGAGTCAGTGATAATTGCAGCATTGTGAAATACTCGGAAAATTGGCTTGGCTGAAGGATGTAAATCCAGGAGGGGAACTGCCGGGAGGATGGAGGATTTCACAGACCAAAGGATTCCCATGTTGACGTGATAGCAATAAAACTTGTTAACTCGGAGCATTGCGATCTCAAGTGAAAGGAAAGCCTGGCAGTCATTAGTGAGTGATGCATTCAGACCTTGTTGTTTTCCCTTGGCTTTGTGGTCGGTACAGAGGTTGGAGCCTGGCACTAAACCCCTTCCACATGAGTCAAAACAAGAGCTTGCATGGTGGCTAAACCCATGAGATCATGGAAGGGTGCAGGGGCACCTCTGGGTTATTATTTCATCAAGCTGGCAGATGCCAGTAAGATCATACGATAAAATAATCAAGGCCTCCAGGTAAGAAGCAGACACTTTGCCTGCTGTTGACTGCATAGCAGTAATACTCGCTGAAGATGATATTTTTTAATTATTTTTTTCCCCCTAAGAATTATGGTGTGAGTGCTGCATCCTGATGAACCTTCTAGACTAATTACTTAACAATGAGTTACAGATATCAATTGAAACAGTGGGCAGTGAAAAATATTTAAGAGTTTTCTTTCTTAGCTTGACAGCTGTTTCCCAAAGAAGAACAGCGTGGTCATGATGTTTTCTGTTCACCTGCAAGACTCAAGACAGGTTTGGGATTCTTTGAAACTTACATGAGCTCCAGATAAGAGACAGAACGAGCACCAAAAAATCACAGAGGAGTTTTGAAGTGATCAGGTTAAAAAAAAAAAATTGTGCATCACATGGGTTTTCCACCAGCTGTTAGCAGTGATTTAATTGAGTTCTGGGCAATGCATAGAGAAATTAAAACCAAGTAAATCTCAAAATTCTTTCTACAGTGTTTTCCAAAGCCCTTATAAGCTGAAGAAATTCAGCATAGCTAATCCAGGAGTCTGTGCTGCCAGATTTTATTATAGTTGTCCCTTGTGACTCTTTGAATTACAGGATTTACCAACACTGTAAGATGCTCCATAGGCAGTGCACTAAATAATATAGCAATAACTAGCAAACTCCTTTCCTCATAGGTTAGTGTTTTTCAACAAACAAACAAATTAACTAAAGAAGTAAAAAATCAGGACATTAAAGGTTCAGCCAAGGCAACAGTCCCAAACATAGCACTTATTGTCCCTTGATATAATGCAAACAAGCAATTCACAGGTCTTCTGAGAAGATGCAGAGTACAGTTAATCCTGTGTTTTGTGAATGAGACAACAATTGATATTATGGTAGAGGCTGTGGGAACTCTTTCTAGTTCTGTACCTTTGCTTGTATGCTTGGGTTATGAAGCCATGGGTGGCAGAGTTACTGATCTCTTCTAGATTTCATTTCTGCCTACAAAAATTTTGGATGCTATTTTTTGCTTGGTACCTTTAAGTATTAGTCAAAGTATTAAA
Organism: Thinocorus orbignyianus; assembly: GCA_013400375.1. Lineage (NCBI taxonomy): Eukaryota > Metazoa > Chordata > Aves > Ciconiiformes > Thinocoridae > Thinocorus > Thinocorus orbignyianus. Next base: position 639,876 of record VXBW01000387.1, read on the forward strand.
ATAGACCACTATTTCCCTCCCCTGTGGAAGTATTGATCGATCTGTGTTGGAAAAGCAATGTTCAGGCCCCTGTGAGCTATTCCGGAGCAAGGAATAGATGTTGGTTTTCCTGTGAACAAAGCATGGGATTTGGGGCTCAAATCTGGAGCTGCAGGGAAAGTGTACTCAGAAGTTAAAGATGCTAAAAGAGGAGAACTAATAAAAACTGCAGATTGTGACACCTCACTTTCCCCCCATGTAGATCATTCACTATGGAGAGGACAGTTCAGAGAACAGCGTGGCTGTACAGCGCCATGACTACGAAACCCATCACTGGCAGACCTACCTTGTGGGGTTTACTTTGGGCTGAGTCACTGCTGAAAATACAGCGGCCCCTTGACTGCAAGAGGAAGTGCCTGCCTCCCCTGGCCCACTCTGGCTCCACAAAACAGAAAAAACTCACGAGCTTAGGGTGCAGGAGTCAAGTGTGAGACTATTTCCATGAAAGAAGAGAGGGTTTTGAAACCATGCAGAACATGAGAGAAAGCAGAGAAGAACCCAAGGGAGGAACAAATAATAAAAACAAAGTTTCTTTAGACTTTAGTTTTCAGGTATCTGCTTCTCACTTTGGTTTCATCAAAAATCTGAATGTTGTGCAGACTTCATTACACACGTTCACATTACCTGAATGTTCACTATGTTGATTTGAACGGGCTTATAAATGAGTCATGAAGATGACAACAGGCTGGTATCTGTCTCTCATGAGGGAGTGCACAAACCAGGAACCACCTCAGCAAGCCCAAAGCAAAGGATCTGAGAAGGATATAATCTTGATTGCCTTATCAGAGGCTCAGGACAGAGGGCATATGCCAAAGGCTGCTGGTTGCAAAACTCTGCCATGCATGTTTCTTTTGGCTTTCTCTGTGGAACTTGCTGGAGAAACATGCTGCAGCTCCTGACCCAAGGGGTGATAAACAGTGAAATTATCCCAGGAAGCTGGCTGCAAGCCAGAGGAGGAGGGGAAGGGAAAGAACCCTGCGGGGATGTAAAACCTGCAAAAAGGAAAACCTAATACAACAAAGACAAATGCTGGTGCAGGCACTGGTGCTGTTTCAGAGACTCCAAACTAGGATGTCAAGAGAAACATGGAAGTTTTTCTTGGCTTTTCTGCCTGGTGCAGGAAAGCTCCAGGGGAGCTATGCAAGAAATTGAGGTTTATTGAAGAGATTATGTTGCTCAGGGAGGGCTGAAAGGCTATTTTAGACCATGGAGGACCAAAGTGGAATTGAGCCCAGAGACAGAGGGAAGGCTTCTTGTGAACTTTGCAGGTTGTCTGGAAAGGCAACCCTTTGGGATTGGAGGTATGAAGACAGAAAATAATGGGTGACTTTCTCAAAAGAGAGTAAGCATGCAGCTCAGGAGAGAAATGGGATACCTGCTGTGGCTGAAGAAGCACAGCACAAAAGAGGGTTTTGGAAGGGACTATACCATAGGATGCTGCTTCCTTCTCTTCAAGATTCCTTTAGTGTGCAGTCACAGAAAGAGAGCTGCATATTCTAGATGCAAGGATTTGAGGCTTAAAATGGGCATTGTTATTTTTGTAGCATCTATTGGGTTCTGCTTTGAGGGTATTGGGTTTTGTTTTGAGGGTTTCCACATGGGTTTGGGAGGGCAGCCATCCTAGATATTAATGTCCGTGCCATATTCTGTAACATTTAGTCATTCTAATTAAATGTGCTGCTTTCGTGTTCTGTCCCAGACTGCAGTGCAGCATAATGAATTTGACATGAGACGTTTGGAAATTAATCTTTAACAGATACCTAAGATTTCCAGATAATATTTTGCAGCAGGAACAAACTCTGTGAGGGACTACCAACATGAGCAAGACGTCCACTGAGGTTACCAAACCAAAGTTAACCCTGGTGTGAATACTGTTCCAGCAGATGCAGGGGAAGTTGCACAAAGACTGTGATTTACCCTGGCCTATGCAAAGTCCTCATTATGCCTTACTCAGTAAACTTGAAAATGTCTCAAGAGAGGGAAAGAGAGGAAATACCATGCTTTCCTTTGCAGCTCAAGGAAATTACCATAGCTTTTCCTAAAGAAACCTGCAGCAAAGGCTTTTCTGCACTGAAATCCGTGGCAAAACTCACATGATTTTGTGAGCTGGTGCTTCACATTTGGTGTTTTTCTTCCTGGCAGTTGACCTCTCTGACTTTTTCTGTCACTCCTTGAATCTTTCTCATGACTGCACTTCTGTTGCCTCTAAACTGGAAAGTGCTGCTCATGGGCTGATACATTTATTAAAACCACCTCCTCCCTATTTCATATGGAGCTTCTTATTTTTCTTGCCTCCTGCTATTTTCTTCTCTCCTGGAGAGAAATTCAAGTTGTACATTGTACTTCTCCCCTGTTGCAGATATTGCATGTATTTTCCAGATGTCAATCCCCAGGTGCAGATGGTGGTTCCAGGTAGGATCTGAAACTCTAAGAAGACAGACTACCTCCTCTTAGAGCTGGAGTCTGACATGAGAGGAGCTTTCACACAGCCCTGGAAGTCTTTGCACAGTGGCTGTTGCCACCTTGGAAGAGTTTTCTGAAAGCTTATGTGAAAACTGATCTAGAACCATATTGAGATTGGTTTTCAGCTTTGCAGCTCTGTGGCCTTTGTGAGGTTAGATGGACTGCAACAGCTTACCTTAAAAGCCTGTTAATCTAAACCTTATCTGAAATAAATGCGTTGTTTCGAAAAGCCTTGCCATCCCATATCCAGTCACTGGTGCTGGCTCTTCCTTTGCACACAACTGTCTCCTCTTATTATGCATGCACGCATGGATCTAAGAGGTCACCTACTAAGAACTGGCATAACTTGATTTCACATGTGAACTACAAGGTTACACGCTTTGTTGTTCCCATAGGCTGTATTTCATGGCACTTGGGAGGGTTTTTACATTGCAGTTCTTCTTGTGACTGCTAACTTTCTGTGTGTCTTACCATCCTCCCTTTCAGAGCAGTGTGCCCCAGCTGGCCGGCGGGGGCTGTACAGCAGCCTCCTCTCTGTTCTTGCTGGGGGGGAGCGTGTGTCTCTTGCTGCTCCTTTTCCCTCTTTCCTGCTCTGTCCTGCCAGGGGTTTCTGATGTGCCCCAAATTGCCCAGTTCTCCCCTGTGCCATTTGGCCATTCTGCATGTCACATTTTAAAGCATACCAGGAGGGAGCAGTGGCAGACTGGAGTATTAATGCCTGATGTTGTGTGATCTGCACAACTGCAGTTGTGGCCCAAGCTGCCAACAAGGTACCAGCCATTCTTCATCTCACCATCTTTTCTTTTTTTTCAACCCATTCCAGCTGAGATCAATAGGTTTCTGCTCATAGATGTCTCCAGCTTTTCTTATAGCATGAGGACTGATGACATTCAGCAGTGATGGAAGTTACAGAGTGACCAAGAACATTCATGCGAACGTGAGAAGATGGTTTCTGTGGGCGCTTCTGCATCAATAGCTCTTAGCCTTCATTACTTAAGGTATCCAGGGTTTTCACAGAGACCCTTTTGGTCTAAAAGCAGCAATAAGAATTTAATGCATATGGATAATAGGTCTGAAAAAGACACGCTGAATGTATTAGAATAAATGTTTTGCTGTTAGTGAAGTTTTCAAAGAAGACATTTCTGTGGTCTTCTTTTTGTATCCAGCAGCTAAACTATCCTGTTTACGTTTGCAACAAAAGCATAGGTGAATGTTGAGGTACCAAAAATGCCCTTTCATTGGCTTGTGTTAACCTTCCATGTCTAGGTGTCTCCTCTTTCCTACATTGTAAGGTCTGATACTCCCTTCATTACTAAGTTCTCCAAGGCCAGGTTTGCAGTTGATGGGTTCTGCAGCTTGAATACTCCCCCAAAGCAGCAGGTGAGTATTCAATAGTAGATCTTTCTTCCTTGTTCTGATTCCCAAATATACACACACCAGCAAGCCCAGTGCACATATTGTCCAGTATTTCCTATTAAAAAGTAGCTTAAGCTTGTACTGCAAATGACCACTATATGATGTAGTGTCCTCTACCATTAGACTTAGGCTTTCAGAAGAACTGACCTGAAATAAGCTCTTTCTGGATCAAGTGTCCAGAGCTAAAAGCTACGTCTGCCACTGTTGTGAGCCCCAGAGCACCAAGTGTCTTTGGTGGCAGTGAGTTCAAGCTGAAATTGTAAAAGGTTGTTCTTGAAACCTCCAAACTTTTCACATGATTTTATTTTTATGCTGTTTTAAATTGTATGGTATGTGATGGCTGGCTAGGAATTATCTGAGTTATGCGTACGCGTTTGTCAAGAAGCATCAATTCATCTTTTGCTAGACAAGAAGGAAGTGACATAGCAGCTATCAAAAAAACCCAAACCTGTCCTTGTGGAGTGTCCTTAAAGGAACCCTTTTCAAATGATAAAAATCTGGTTTGTATATGTATGAAGAATTTCCTTTTCCTCTCCTTCTCACAGAGGCATTCGCTATGTTGCAGCATGCCCAGGTTGGTTCTGTGCTGGTCTCCTGATGTACCCAAATACCCCTGTTGTCCTCAGCAACCAAGATTCAGCCTAAGAATAGGTTTATTGATGTGCATTGACCAAATCCTGTCATCCAACATGGGATATTAATGCAATTCCATTGGTACGTGGTATTTCTCTGGATTTGCATCCATGAAGTACAGGCTGAGACTGACTTTGAAGGTGTTCCAGGCTCCTTTCTGATGTCGGCAACTATCATGCTTGGTGAGGGTGGAGTTACCTCCTTGCTGCTGAAGGCAGAACTTACCCACTAAACTTGGCTGAACACATAGCAACCCCTGAAATTTTAACCCTTCAGTTAATTTTGTAGAAGAAAGAAGTAATGATCAAAGTTGAATCTCTCTCTCATTATGGACCTGCTCACAGAGCAGGGTTGGGCTGTGCCTGGGAGTGCCATGTCTGACTCCTGTGAACAGGAGCAACTTTCAATAAGGTATTCTGCTGAATGTGCTCTTGAAATGCTTATGCTTTTATGGAGTGTGGACAGAAAATAGACTTAATATTCTGCAAACATGAATAAAACCGTGAAGGGAAATGAATAGGGTATGAAAATGCTCATAAATGTCCTAGATGTCTAATGGATAAGATTATGTGTGTATATATGTATGTATAGGGACCATAATTCCTCTTTTCTATTTCTTTTTTTTTTAATCCTAGTGGAAAGAAGAGTAACTGCCATTGCTTTCTATTACTTTTTATGTTATTTTCCTGGAAAATATTTCCTGGGAATTGAGGAGAAAAAATAACCAACCAAATACAGAAACCTGTTTTCCTTTTTGTAACACATCTCAAAATTAAAACATAGGCAAATAAAAGTGGGAAGAGTTTCAATGAAAACTCATTTCTAAATATTTTTCTTTGAGTCTGGAAAGGGAGGGAAGTGCTACTTCTATCTGAGAAAAATGCTGCTTTTATCCTCCTTTCAGTTTTTTCAGAGGAAAGTCTTTATGGCACTGGCCACACAGGAGGGAGTTATTGTGCAGAGCTGAGCACAACTGAGAAAATAATTTTGTCCTGATATATAGAGGTGGTGTCTAGACAGAGAGCATTTGAAGTGCTCAAGGGGAAACTCAGAGTAGGAGCCAGTTATGACAAACTGAGCTTTTGAAGTGACAAATAGAAGCAAACATCTATAAACTTAAGATCTGATAAAAGTAAACGTGAGATTTGCTGCTGACTAAAATGAAACCAGAATACAGGACTGGCTTAATTTGAAATTTGAGTATGGCTTGTTTCTGCTGCCCTCCTCTTCAAAACAGAGTCAGAGCAATTGCTTGTGGGGCCATGCTATGCAGCCGGAAAGGTGAAACCACTTTTTATTTGTCTAATTTTGAGAAAGGCAAGGCATTCTTATTATACCTGGTCCAGTCTGGATTGGTCTCACAAGGACGATGTAGAGGTTGATGAACTGCTGTGTGAGGGCCAAAAAGGACCATAACGTACTAAAATGGGCTCCGTTCTGCAGGCAGCTGGAGGGAGCTGTACTCACGCGGTCCTCAATATTCCATTTTCTGGGGCATTTTGCCTTAGCAAAACTAAATACATACTTCATGGTGTTGTGGCCTGTAAAGACACCAAGAGAAATGTTGCTTGCATCTGGAGGAATTGAACTGAAGGGTGATTTCTGACTGTCCATGCTTCTGAAATGTTGTAAGTAGAAATATGTTATTGGGATGAGAATTTTGATTACAGAACGGAATTATCAAAGGCAAAGTCCTGAAGCCAAACTGGTCACTCGCACTCCCACAAAGTGTCCTGAAGTTTAGAAGATCACATTTGAATTCTTGACCTGTATTGAGGCATTCAGGTTTGGTCTCTGCTAACCCAGCGAAGAACCTATGACACTGACACAAGCTAGGGAAAGTTACTGAATTACTGGAGTTTCTTTGACTAGAGAAAATAGTTTCACAGATAACGCTGATTAGAAGTGACTTGTTAAAAGTCGCAGGAGAAAATTCCATTGCTGGGGACAACTAGAGTTGGATCTCCTTGATCCTAGCTTGGTCTTTTACTCTAAATTAACCTCTTAGAGTATCTGTCTGTGTTACCCTTGAACTAGTTAGCAGTAGGAACACTAGTCACAGCTAAAATACATTATTACATACACTTTCTGTGTATCTTCCATCATATTTAATCAGACATGATGCAATTTCTTGAATGAAGGGTTTTACAAGTACATAGCACAATTATAATTGGTATATGTGTGATTGGTAACTATTATTTACCTATTTCAATTTCCTTCTCTCTGAATCAATAACATAATGACACTTTTATGAAATCACAAGCAATTACTGTGGAAATGAGTCAGATCATAGACTACCAGGTTGGAAGGGACCTCAAAAATAACCTGGTCCAACCTGCCATTTTCCTCTCCAGCATTTAGGACTGACTAAGAAGGACAAATAAGCTGACTTGACTCAATACTTTGGGTGAAGTAAAGGTCTCCTATTCTCATAATCTAAAAATACTGTTCCTAGTTGTATTTGCAGGGGACACACCACAGTGGCGGTCCAAAGCAACACCAAGAGGACTTTGGGGCTCCAGAGTCCCTTCAGCCTTGCTGCTCTCCTCTTCTCTTGTTTCTTTAACCACAAAATGCTGATGATCCTGTTGTTGTGTTTTAGCCCTCAGATTTACCTTCTGAACTACTCAGAGCCCGATTAGGAGAATGTTTTGCCATGCAAAATTTAAAAAGCACATAAACAAAATCCAGTGATGTCTGAAAGTAGAGGAAAAAGCATGCATAATCAGGGCATTTTTTTATCGTTAAATAGGCACACCAAAACTTTCTTTCTTTAGGCCCTAATATTTTTATTACTTTTTTTTTTTTCTAGAATATCTAAACCTACAGTAGGACAAATAATAAATCCTCATGATCTTAATGAAAATGACAAAATGGACCATGCAGTATACTGTTTTGGACCACATTTTCCTGCTGCTACATAGTATAAAGACTATTTGATTTTGAACTACAATAAATTATTGAAGTTCTTGATTTCTGGTCTTTTGTCAGATATGAGCTTTAAGACTACATGGATATAGTCTACTTAGTAGAAGATCTTGCACCCAGGCTTTTTGGTGACTTTACTTCTGAGGGAACTGGAGCAGTAAAGGAAGAGATCAGCATGTCTCTGGAAGCATTGAGTGATCCAGTTCAACGTGCTGTAATAATATATTGTGCTTGTCTGAAACAATTTGATCTCTCAAGAAAGATCTTACTTCATTTATTAGTACAAATGACCCCAGAAGAGTTAACATGGTCCAAAAGCAGGACTTCTTGCCACTTAAAGGATTACTTTGTTACTCACAGTCAATGACCATTAGAGTTATGCTTTATTTAAAGCATGACAATAGTTTAACAGAACCTGTTTCCTTCTATACTATCGTATTTTTGCTTTCAGGGACTGACTCCACCATCTGTCACAGGATGGGGAATGATCATAAACATGGCAGAAGAGAAGATGATATTATTGCAGGCTTTAGCATTTCCAGCATGTTTAATTCTCTTTGGGTACAGCAAGAATGTTTGAGGTTTAATCGTTGAAAACAGATTAAAATGAAGGTAAATTATGGGGCATGAGATCTACCCAAGGAGAATGTCTGAGAGTAAATTTAAGATTGAAAGGTTTGTAAACGTCTTGCTGAGATTCACACAAGGCACAATCGAACATAACAACAACATACTATCGCCTGTTGCGAAAGAGTACGTAAATTATATGCCGAGTGCAATGTACTGTATTAACAATTGCTCTCGGGTTGTAGCTATAGTGCCAGAAAGGATGAGAGAGAGGAAGGAATGACCTGAGAGACTTCCAAAAAGGCTTTTCCAAAACTGTATTATTTCTGGGCAGGTCTTCGTAACAACTGACAGTGGATGATCTGATCCAACCAGAATTACAGGGTCACAGTCATGATGCAAAACTTAATTTGCACACAAGGCATGAATGCTTAACGAAATATGTGTGATAAGACTAGATAGCAGTAGCATTAAAATGTGCTTCCTGTCGAACCAAGTGGTAAATACTTACCATGTCTGACCTGTATCAGTGACTTTTATGGTATTATCAATATGCACGCTTCTACAGCATGACACATGATGCTGCATAGACATAAGAATATGTTGTAATTAGGTACTGTTCGTGAAAGTTTTCACTTCAAGTATAGTGGAGGTGAAATTGCTCCTGAATGCAGTTGAGAGCTACTATTGCATTGTACTTGGGGATTGTATGCAAGAGGTTGCCAGCATACACACCATTGGTTTTCTTCTGCCTTCCACCACGACAAGAGAAACTGTCGCTTTCTCTTTCTGACTTCCTTTGTCTTCCTTTGCACGCAGTGTGTTTTCTGCAAACAAGCAAAACTGAGCAATGGGATTTCCCTTTTTAAGTGTTATCCTTTATTTTTCTTTCTGTCACTAACCCCCAAAATTCACACTGGAAACATAACAAGAGAGGGAAGAATTAAACTCTCTAAGTGCTAGTAGTTCCTTCTTACATTTACCAGTGCATATACAGTGTAAAAATACTACCTTTAGTCTTTGTTTTACACAATCTTTCATGTTCATTGGCCTCCCCCATTATATAATTAGGTCTGTTTCTGGAACATCTTTCCCTGTCTAGAGGGATATGTTGGAGACACACAGCACGCTCCTGAAAAGAATGTAGTCCATACAAATAATAAAATTCTTCATTAGCCCCTTTTATAACTATGGTTAGAGTAAATTATATTTGCTATGAAGAGAAAAATTTAATTGTACCTTGTGTTTTGCAAGGAAAAGCTTTGTAAACTTCTTTTAATTACAGGCTGCTAAATATTACCTAAAATTGAAATCTGTTCTTCTTGAACATAGAAAAATTTATTTTCTGTTTATTGAAAATTCCTTTACATTTTACTTAACTAAAGACTTGAATGCTTCTTTTTGTGTGGGTGAGACAGAGGAAAAGAAGAATTTTGCACCCAGGGTTTTTCCCTTTGAAATGTGGGGTTTGTGTGTCGTTGCACGCCAACATTAAAACAAGCCCTACACCAGCACAGGACCAGGTTCAAGCCCTTGGAGTGAAACCCTACATATGAAATTTCATGGTAGAGCCTTTGTCAACTTCAGCAAAGCTGGAATTTTGTCCCGAGGCTTTACCATCTCCTTCATGGTCATGACCATTACAGCTTTAAGACTCAAGGAAGCATGTGCTTTTTATTCCCCCTTTTTTGAATGATGGAGTATAATTATAGTCCCTATGCTCCAGATTCAATTTTTTTTTTTTTTTTTTATTTAGCAAAAGTGCTAAGACTTCAAAGCAGAGAAGATTCATGGGCAGGGCTTTCTACCACAGAACCGCCAGAGAAAATGCTACTTTTTGAGAGGCTGTTTTTTGAAAAGGCATTATATGATTTTAATATTTTATTCTGCAAGTTGTTGTAAAAGCTCTAATCCTCCTACAAATTCCCCAAAGCATTTTTCTTGTGAGGTGGAGGGGGTTTGTTCTGGAATGCTTTTTATAATACAGATGTATATGAAGGAGTATTTAAACTTGTATTACCCAAACATGAATGGGAGATAATTTGAAAACAGAGTGCAGCATTTCAAAGCATGGAATGAGGTAGGTTTTCAGCACATAGCTTACTTTCCACCCTGTAAATTGCCATACAGACAGTGTTTCCAGATCAGAAATCTATAATACATCCAGAACCTAGTGAAAAACTCTTCTTCATGTGCAACCTGATCCTGCACATCTTTCTCAAGTTGGTCATCACCAATTTAGATCATTATGAAGAATTAAACCTGGCCCGTGGTTTTCAGTGTTAAAAGAGCTAATGCAGCAGTATGAGCTGCAAATGATTTCTGACTCCTTTAATTTCTGTGAGAAAGCAGTACCCTGTCTGGCCCTTTGATGGGACATGCAAAAAGTAGTCTGGACGTTTCATGCATATCCCCATATAGCTGAGGTGACTTCAGAAGTCCTTGAGCAGATGGTGGGGAGCAACCTTCCCTGCTCAGGTCCCACGGGCCCCTTTGACCAACTTATATGGCATGTAAATTTAGGAGCTGAGAGTGTTATGTAGCTTCCTACCTGTGCGAACAAAGAGTGATATGCACTAACTGTTTTCTTTTGGCAATAACTATCTTGATTGGGGAATTTTTTGTGTACAGTTATTTCTGCTGAGATTCAGTGGTGTTTGCATTTCTCAGTCCCAATGCTGTACATCAAGAGGAGTTTCTTTCTTAGGGAGTTGTTCAGAGTTGGGCCAGTGTAAACAGGATGAGAATCTCCCTGGATGACACTAGTGGATTTCATCTGGTTTTATGTTTGTAGAGCAGGGGAGCAGGGATTTTCTTGGAAGAAACAGGCAAAAGTCCTCTTTCAAAAGCTTCAGCAGCAGTTAAGCTTTAATAATACACTCCCTTCTTTACTTTGCTATGAATACCTGCCAGAAGAAAGGAAAGGATTTCTTTCTTCTGAATTCCAAATGCATTAATCTGAAATGACTGGTCAGGACAAAGCTTAGGTGTCAGATAACGATATCTGGAGTAGATTTTAGTGTAATGGCTCAACATTGCATGTTGTTGAGGAAAAGGGGAAGTGTTTGGTTTTGTTTTCATATATTGCATCTGAAAAATCCTGCTTCCTGAGACTTTGCATTTCTACTGTGACAAGGTGGGGACTTTTTTTTCACTTGTTTGTGTAGGTATCTTGCAACTTTTATTGCTTTGTAGTTTTGTATAGGACCACTTGAGTTAGAAGTGACCTCAGGAGGTCTCTAGTCCAACCTCCTGCCCAAAGCAGGATTAGTGATGACATCAGACCAGGTTGCTTGGGACTTTATCCAGTCAAGTCCTGAAAACCTCCAAGGATGGAGGCTACACAACCTCTCTTGGCAACCTGAGCTGCTGCCAGGCTGTCCCAATGGGGAATTTTCCCCCTTCTATCCCTGTTTCAATTTGTGACTATTGTCACTCCGCTGTGCACCTCCTTCCTTCTCTCTTTTCAAAGGTGCTGGATGTCTGCTGTCAGGTCCCTGAAGCCACCCCTTCTCAAGGCTGAAGAAGCCTTGGTCCCTCAGCATCTCCTCACAGACCTGTGTATCAGCCCTTGGCCCTCCCCTGGACTTGTTCTGCATGACTATCCTCATTCTTGGTCTGGGACCACATTCTAGGTGCAGTCTCATGAATGTCAAGCAAAGGAAGTAACTGCTGCTGTTGATCTGCTGCTCAGGGATGCTGCTGGTCTAGCCTAGGATGCTGCTGGACTTCCTGCCTGCCAGGCAGGCTGTGGCTGGTGCCCTGGTCACTGCTCACCACCACCCCCAGGTTCTTCTTGGTAGTGCTGCTCCCTGGCCAGACCATCCTCAGCCAGGGATTGCTCCTCAGAGTATTCCTCCCTGGTGCAGAAGCAAGCCCTTGAGCTTTCTGAAGACCATTTCTTTAAGGACTTAATTGCTCACTAATCCTTTCTGAGCAACAGAAACCTGTGGCCTAATAACTGTGACAAATTCCTTCCTGCTGTCTCTCCCCTCCTTGGGAACAGAAAGGTGGTTATGGTGCTTCTGTTAAACATGTGCACCACGGTAATGATCTCCATGGGAGACTGAGATGCACAACAGGTGTTTCTACTGCACACTGTGTTTCTTGAATCCTATTAGGGAAAGCAGAGCGAAGTGTTACTTCTATTTCTAAAATGATCATTAGTTGTTAGAGCCACCATTACTTTCCAGAAATACCATGGTGCTATTAATAAGGCAAAAAGTGTGGCCAAAAAATGTACTTCTAATTACTTACACAGAGATGAGCTCTTAATTCTGTAACTGGCATCTACACTTTATTTTGAAGGAATGGGAGGGCTGCCTAGAAAGGAATGAAGAAGAATGTAAGTCTGAATTCTGACCTTAGTTATGCCAGCTAATATGCAAGTCCGCTTGTATCCAAATCTGTTTTAGGAAAGACTTCAGGGTTTAGCTTGCTAAATCTGTACAAAATGAATTACTGTAACAAAGAAAGAAAGCAAGCCTTGTAGTGGTAGGACAATAAGGGTTTTATTTCTGTTTTTTCACAGAATTTCCTTGGTGATTTTGACATTTTTAGGCTGTGTGACTTGGTCAAGATTGACTGTCTGTGGATAGGCACCAGGCATTCGTATGCAGAGATGCTTCTAGTAAGCAGTCTGATTTTGATACAGTTTGATCATCAGACCTCCAGTTCTAAACAGGATAGAGAATGTTGTGCCCTGCTTGGCCTCTTAATTTATCTGATATGCTGCGGTCTGACCAGATCTCCCTGAGTAAGCCGTTGATACCACATCTATGCTTCATGCTCTCTTGCAGAAAGAGAGCAGTTCTGCCTTAAAGTCAGACGAACAGGATTTGGGCCTCCAGTCCTGTTTGCTGTTTTCAGAATTGGTTTATCAAGTTTCTGAATCAGTGGGAGCAGCTGACATCTTGGATGATCCCAGTGCTGAGTGGGAAACTCAACTGAGTGTCAGCAATGCAAAAGAAAAATAAGAGATGACACTTCACCTTCTTCTCAAAGAAGTCAGCCTCAAATCTACTTTTTTTTTAATGTCTCTTCCTATGAGAGGAAATCTGAGCAGGATTCGAAGAGGAAGACCTTGATAAAGGAGATCTTATCATGTGTATTGAAGCAACCTGGAAAGCAGTACATATTTTTAATAGCTTTTTATGCTGACAATGGTGGGGAGCAAGCTGGAGACAATGGCAGCTTTATAGAAGGGCATAGCCTGTTACATATTCTGATATTTATTTTCTTCAGCCATGTGCTGAGGGGTCTTGTATTATAGTGGCAACCGCATGAAAGGGTAGCTACTCAGGCTCTGTCTTCCTTGCTGGACAACTTTGTCATTGCTCCAGGATACAAAGAAGGGTTGCTTTTTTTCTGGGAAAATAAGGCCAACTCATTTGAGTACCAAATATGGCTTTGGAAAACTAGTAATGGATAAGTAGTTTTTAGACTTAGACAGAAAGAAACTGTTTATCAGTTTTGAAGGTTGTCATATTGAAACATTGAGAAGGATATGAAAAATAATGACTCTAGGGCCACCTTTTCACTGTCTCAGGTGTTATGACATCACCAATCCTTGGAACTGAAATCAAGATGAGAAATGATGGCATGGGGGAAAATGAGCTCTTCTGTTTTAAGGCACACTGTGCCATGGTTTTGGGTTGTACTGTGATAAATTTCTTCGCAGAGCTTTTTATTCCATCCATCTGGTTTTCTTTTTAAAGGGAGATAATTCTTGCTAGCAATCACCAGAGAAGCTAAAAGATAAATTAGTTGGCAATTTTCAGCACTTAGAATTACTAATACGTTTCTGCTGTGACTCGTGTGTGCTGCTATTATATCCTAACGCTTCTCAGTAGAAGATAGCAATGCAAACATGTATTTTAACAAGTCTCTGCTGCAGCACCATTGATTGTAGCCAGCTATTGTTCTCCTGAGTCCTGCCTCAAACAGGGAGTGAGAAGTTTCCTGGGATTTAGGTTCAGACCTTTTTGACAGGAAGCCAGGGAACAATTAGGAGGCAGTTGAGTCTTTACACACACACACACACACACACACGCTTTTTGAAAATTAAAACTGTAGAGAAGAGGAAGTCAAAAGAGTTTCCCTTGTTTTACTGAGCTGCTGCACAAGGGGCTGGCTGTAGATATAAAATAGTTATGTTATTTACTTTGGAGACAGAGTTGTTTCTGGGGTGTGGTGAAATCAAGCCACTCTAAAGAGAGTAGTTGCTCAACTTCTTACTCAAAAGAAGGTGGCATTTGTGAGTTAAGGCGAGGCAGGAACAAAAGCTTGTTGCTACCCCACCTGCCAGAAGGATGGGCTTGCGTCTGTCCGTCACCTATTTGGAACCATGCAACTGGCAGCTCCCTCCAAGCAGATGGCTGATATTTATGCTGTTTTGCCTTTGTGTTTCCCGTTTCCTTTCAGGGATGGAGGATACAAGGCCTTAGCATTGATTTTTCCATGCAGCTAAGAAGACAAGAAAGCTGCTGTGCTTTTGAAGCTTTAGACTGTCAATTTTCTTATTCCCTGTAGGTCTTCCAGAGGTCTCTCATCTCTTTTTCATCTATGTAGATGCCTGTGTCTTCTCTAGATTCTTCCTGGTGACTCCTTTTAGGAAGGAAAAGAAAATTGAAAATCTGGTCTGGTCAAAGAATTTTGCTATAAACCTCTGATTCTGGGCTTAATTCTGCCTGGGTTTAATTGTCATCTGTGCTTAATTGTGCTCACACATAGTTGTTTGTACATGAGAGCAATCAGAGGTCCCTAGTGATTTGCACCAATGAAGCTGTCTTTGTGTAGTTACGTCACCCCAAAATGTTTAGAGGCAAAAAAACTTCCAATTCTTACAGAGAATATCTTTAGGGCTGAGAGCGAAGGCCTCCCCCATTGCCTTTAGTCCTTGCACACACTGTTTCCCCTCTATTCCCATCCAGTCCTGCAAGCTGAATTGTCAGAAATTTCTTGCAGCAATTCACAAATCCTGCTTTGCGTTTGGGATCCTGTGACCAAACAGTATCCTTATAATATTAACAGTGCTTTTAATTCCAGATCTTTCTTTTTGTTCAGAAGGTTCACTGCACAAGCAGCATTATGGGTTTTTGATCACAAATGCTATCAGAAAGCAATTGAAATGCAAATAAAACAGATCCTCAAAAAACCATTACCATATTTATTTTTCTTTGAAACAGAACATGCACGGGGAATATACACTGTCAAACGGGTTTCCAAAAATAAATACAATTCAAAGAAAATTGCATATAATAGCATTTAGTACATCTCTCATTTGGATAAGAAATATCTAGCTAACTGTATGTATACCTAGTTTAATCAAACTTTTTCAGTATGCCTAAGTGCAGTAGTTACCATGAGATAGTATAAAAACTAACACAAGATGTTCACTTAGGATTGGAGGAGAAAAAATATGAGTACTAGTTTAGCAACTACAAGTAACTATTCTAGGCAGTTTTTGTCACCTCAGCTTGAGTCAGGGTAATGGATAATAAGACAATTGAGAAACCCAAGTAATAGGAGAGTTAAAATAAGCCTTAACGTTTTGAAGGCAACAATTGAACAGAAGCAGCAGAAATTGAGGATTTGTACTTTTGAGATTGACTGTAAAGGTCGGCCCTCTTCCACAAGATGAGTAGGGTTAGTGCACCATGTTGCAGTGTTTGTTGGCTCTGTCCCACTGGAACGTGACGATGTTGTTTGCTGAAACAAGGAGGCTTCAGTAGATTTTTTAGCTGGTCTAAGCTGGACCTGACTGCACTTGAAAGTTAAACTGGTGTCCAATGGGATTAGCACTGGAATACAGTAAGTTTTATACCTATGCTGTATGGAAACAAGAACCAGAGAACTCCCACTGGCTTTGTGTCCTAGATTCTCCCAAAAAAGCAAAAAAAACCCATCATTAATGCTGAAACCCAATGGATCTTTGTGCTAAAGCATCTACGCAATCAAGCCCAAAGGTTTTTAATGTGGGTAGATGTTTTTTCAGAAATCTGTCCTAAACCACTGTATGTCCTTTGCTTTATTCTTCATGTTCCTCTGAGGTGTCACAGTGTGTTCAGTGGGAAGTCAACTCTTGGTTGAAGTAATTGACCTTACTTATTTAAGAGAAAATCTGTCATTGCCTATGCAAACACGCAAAACTACAAAAAAGTAGTTTCTTTGTTAACAGCCTTATACTGAAAATGATAAGAGTTTTCCAACAGATCTTGTCCTTCATTATAAGAAGAAGGTTATTATAAGAAGAAGGTTAACCTTTCATGACCTTTTTCAGTGTGTATTAAGTATACATGAACCAAACGATATGTATGTTTAAGGTACTCTGGTCTTCATAATATGACAAATAATAAAAAGGGCTTTAGGGAAAATACTTATAATGTGTCTGGCTAGAAGGGAAAAAATACATAACGCAAACACAGTAATTGACTTAGAACACTATAACGGGAAATATCTTTTCTCAGAGAGAAAAGAGCCTTGATTCACACATGAGCTGCACCAAGTAGAACTGATGAATATAGCACAATAGTCCTAACAGATTCACTACAAGCCCTGTCCTGAATAAGAAGAAAAAGAAACAAAGGGGAAGGGGGCAGGGAAATGGTTTTCTTCTTGCTCTTGGGAAGAGTTAGAAAAATAGAGTGCTAAGCAATATAGGGGAAAAAAGGAAAAAATAGTCACATATTATTCACGCTTCACTCATGTTTGGTACATTCACACGGGTATATTAGGCAGGAAAAGAACTCTGAAATGGAAATAGAGACATTCATTGTGTGGTTTTACTTTATTTTTTAAGGAGGAAGGGAACAGAATGAATGGACTCCCCACTCTGCTGTTTCTCAGAAGGAACCCCTTCTGAAGCCATTATGATGAAAGTGTAATTAACCTGGTTTTCATTAATGAGTCTTTCCTTTGTGGCTCAGATAACAAAAAATGAGGGAGAGTATGGGCCACCCTGGCGATCAAGGCAAAATCATCAAAACTGAGGATAAGGTGGTTGTGCACAGACTGAACCACCAAAGGTATGATGGGCTTGAATTTAATTCCTGTAATTATACTAATGATGCAGAACATAACCAGCCTGAAACAACTCAGGTAATTACTTAGCATATTGCTCTAGTTTCTGCAATGGCAGTCATTGTTTACATCTCTAATTATGCCATGTAGACACATCAAATCACTCACGCTTGTTTTGACTTGAAGTATTTGAAGCAGCAAACACTGAGGAGCTGTGTCTTACGGATGCTGCTATCTGAATGAATGCAATTCAGTAATACTTGTTCATCAGGCTCAGGCTCTAATCCTGCGTGTCTTTCATACTCAACATTCCTGTTGCTGTGACTTCCTTATGTATTTCTTTCATAAAGGACTTCTTGCCTTGAGCAGATGTTGAAGGGCTCCATGTTCACCTAGCTAAGCACTTAGCGTGCCCTTAATTTTAAGAGCATGAGTAGTCCACTGCAGGTCAGCTGGGATGCCTGTATGTTTTAAGGGAAAGTTACCACCAGTTAGGGTATGGCCAGGGTTTTCAGCATCTAAAACAAGGCCAATTGCTTATCCTGGGGTAGTGTAGTGAGAGCAAAAGAAGAATTTATTCCAGTTAATAACAACGGTAGCAAAAAGATATCCAAATTGATGTTATAATCCTCCACCTACCATTTTTAAACTGAGTGATTTTTCTTCACAATAATGACAGAAAAAAGGGAAGAACACTAAAGTAGCTTCATCCTTTAAAAAAAACCGGTAAGATTTCTTAACATGGGCAAATGGCTCTATTGTGCATTTTATGGCTCTAGTGGACATACGCAATGTAGTTTTTTTTACCTCCTGCAAAACAGTATGTTCTCTAAGGCTTGTATACAAGCCCATGTGCCAAGTGCTACAAATACTTCAGCCTTTAGGACAACCTCTTTCTGCAGTCCTAGACAGGCTGCTTTCTTTGCTCTGTGACTCTGTCTTCCCTTCTGCAGACTCAGAATAATAATGCTCATCTTTTTGAACACTTTAAGGTGTTCTATTTTGATGTGTAATACAAATTTGCAGTGTTAGGCCATGTGAGAAATCATTACAAACCACATGGAAGGCCCATATTGTGGACCTTTTATTGCCTAACAGGCTGATTGCACTAGGCTGAGTCTGAAAATGCAGATAAATTTGGTCTTGCATATTTTTATGCCAATGTTTCTTTTAGTAACCTGCAGGTATATTGAATTTATTTTGCTTTGCTGGAAACATAGTGAAGATATACTTTCTATGTTGTCTCCAGAAAAAGGCTCATAAAGGGTAAATTGTTCCACTGGAAATATTCTATTTGATGAAGCTAGTTTACCCTTTGGCAGGAATATACCTAGCTTTCAACTGCAGTTACAGCTCCTTGAGCATTTATAATACACTTTCTAATGGAAAACATTCCAGGCTTTTCTATTAAATCAAATTCAATGTCAACTCTCAGGGAGAGGAAGGGGTCTTTCAAGCATTTTTTTTTTACCCAGAAAACATGTTACAGATTCTAAAAATAGGTTGTGCATACATTAATGGCTATATTATGAGGTAGCCAAAGCTGGAAGGATGTTGAGCACTTTTTAAACTCCCATTAGCTCCAAGAGGGCTCAGTACTTCACAGAATCAGCCCGGGGGGGAGAAGAGAACAAAGTGAGAATACACAGTCCCAGCAGTGCTCTGGCTGTGAATGCAATCCTTTGGCAGTCAAACTGCCCCACAGGAGCATGAAAGGATATTTCAGTCAGTAGCTTATTTCATCAAGGGCTCACTCTCACCAGAGGTGTTCAGAAGGGATGGTCTTGTCATATGAACTAAAGACGAAAACAGGAGGAGCTGCTTTGCTTTCTGCTGCGCTTTCCATGCGCAGCAGAAAAACCCCACGCTTTTAACAGAATGGTTCACATTGTGGGAGAACAGAAAAGGAGTGCCCAGTGTGTATTGCTTGCAGGTATTACAGAGGTGTGGGGTGCTTTTTAAAGCTCTTTATCTTCTTTTCACTGTTTGTGTAAGTGGATAGAGCTTCAATCCCTTTTGCTTTCCAAATTATTTTTGGTGCTGTTAAGAACTAGGTGAGCATCTCATTTATTCCAGCACCACACTGGCAACAGAGCAAAATGAGCTAACTGAGGGTCTTTGCAAAGGCTCTGGTCTCCCCTGTTTACAAATGTGCTAGATGAGGCTGGAAATGTGACTCTGTCCTCCACTGTAGAGTCCAGACTGCCCTTGTTTACATGGTAGGAATGATTTTAAAAAAATCTCTAGGCAAGAGGTATTTGGTGACTTCAGACTTGGGAGTTGTGCCTGCTTTTTGACATGTTAAGCAGCTTGATGAAATCTTTGGGTCTCAAATACCTAAAAGGAACAATTATTAGTGGAGCCAGCCACCTTAGATGCAATATTTGCTTATTTACAAGAATGTAGAAAGTCAGCTTCCTTGAGCAAAGGAAGACTTGAAGAACCAGAGAACCTCTTACCCTGACACAGGAAATGTCCCTCTCCTGCCCCTCTCAGACTCTCTGTAGGGTGATGCAGCAAAGCTGTTCAGACTCATTCCACAGATCAGCATCTTCCAACACTTGAGTTTTGGTGGCAGTATCAGCTATGGAAAATACCTCCCCTCTCTGCCCCTGCTCCATGCCACAGTACTGGGGGTTTTGCCCAGGGGTAGTTACTGCAGTGCAGGAAACATAACTCATTGAAAAGTGCTGCCTTCAGACCACATCCTGCCTCTGTCATTGAGCTTTGGCTTGGCTTTTCCGTAAGAATCATTGCCTTTAGGTGTTCCTGCCCCAGAGAGACTCTGCAACACCTCTCACCTCTGTTTCAGGTGAAGATGCATTTTGGCTTGTTAGTGGCTGCTGCTATTTCAATGATCTGTTTCCTTTGAGGAGGTTAATGATCCAAACTGAAGTAGTGAAATGTGGCCAGATCCACTGGTTGTGCTCACAAAAGGTGCCATCTATTTCTTCCTTAAGATGAAAACTACTGTCTTTATCCCTGGTTTGAGTAGTGGATAGATATTATTACTTACTATGAAGCCTATTGTCAAAAATGAGGACTTTAACTACAAATACAGCACAAAAGCCTCTTCCTGTCCTGCAAAGTATGTAGTTTATGGATGTGGGCAGAAAGGAGGTGAATCATCATGACTCTCTGCTAAGAGGGTTGAAGGCATAATGGCAAAAGGGAGCCTTAAAATGACTTTCCAATAATAACAGGGAGAGATCTTCTTAGACATTTAGATGAAGTTCCTCCCGAATGCAGATGCAGTCCAAGAGACCATAATTGTCGAGGACTATAACTGGTGAGGGCAAAAGAAGCTGCTGCAGTGGACTGCAGGGTGTAGGACACATGGAGAAAATGTAGATAATAATAACTCTCAGAAGTCTTCATAGTTTACTTGTATATGATAGATTGCAAGCATCCCTATCATTTCCACTGCTGTGATGAAGACACCTGAGTGATGAAGAAAAAAGAGGTCTGACACATGTCACAGCACAGCAGAAGGTTAGAACCACAGTCTCATTCAACTTAATTTGTGTTTCTAGCCATGGTTCACACCACAAATGCAAGATGCAAGAGTTACCCGCCCTTGGGCTTCTGAAGCCCCATGATTTGGCCCTGGCCTCCTCTCAAATTCAGACCATTTTCCTGCATCACTCTGATTGCAGTGGCATCAGTTGAAGACTTGAGAGTGAATGTTTGGCCACAGTAACCTTCACAGGGCCTGAGTCCTTTCAGCAAGCTGATTAACAGTATGCGATAGATACTCTGCATGTATTTTAAATGAGTGAAATTGTTTATCAGGTTGTGGAAGTAAAATGAAAGACTGGAAATTTGTTAGGTAGAAATCAAGCTAATAAGTGGCCAAGAAAATACATGCATTCCCATGATACTTTAAGACTCCAGTGAGACAGTAAGATCACAAAAATGCAAGGGGATGGAACACATACTCCATCAGCATCTTTATTCTCTAAGGTGCAATTGCCATTAATTACTCTTCTCTCAAAACTTAAATATGGAAAACAGTAACCCTACATGTCACACAAGAAGGAATAAAACATGTTTTGATGAAAGCCTTTCTTTAAAGAAAGACAAATATGTTTCCCATTTTCTGCTGAAGTGCCTCTGCGCATGCTGCATACACATGAAAAGCTCGTCTAATGCAAATGCCCACCCTCTATGTACTTTTAAAAGTGTACGACAGATACAATTTGTAAAGCAACAATAAAAAGTGCTGGTAATAAAAGATACTTTCATCTGGAAGATGTCTGCGTCCGTTGGGACTATCTGTCCTTCCTGCGCATCCACTTTACATTCCACGCTGCAGATAATCTTGAGAGCCTTGCTGTCCTCCTTGGCACGCTGCTTGTCTAATGCAAACATTTATTTTCTGTGTGTGAACATTTTCCAGCAAAACTTTTCTGGAGCCACACAGTTACAGGTGAATATTACCGACCCAGCTTTCCTGAACAGCAGTGGTGCCCACATTTAGTGGCTGGCCGGCATCACACTGCTGTGATAGGGGCGCTCGGGAGCATACCTAGGAGGTGAGAGGACATGTATATGCATGTCCTGCTGCCTGAGCTGGGAATGAGATTAAATTGTGGTGGGCTACTGACTCACCCACAGGCAAGGGGTGGCCACACCAGGAGTGCTCAGTGTCGGGATTTAAAGCTGTGCCACAGTTTTACTTTTCACTCCAAAAAGGGAATGTCATACTTCTGTATTTACTGGATTAATCATAGAATCATGGAATGGTCAGAGGTGGAAGAGACCTTAAAGATCATCGAGTTCCAACCCCTCTGCCATGGGCAGGGACACCTCCCACCAGAGCAGGTTGCTCAAAGCCCCATCCAGCCTGGCCTTCAACACTTCCAGGGATGGGGCAGCCACAGCTTCTCTGGGCAACCTGTTCCAGTGCCTCACCACCCTCACAGGAAAGAATTTCTTCCTAATATCTAATCTAAATCTCCCCTGTTCTAGTTTAAAACTGTTCCCCCTTGTCCTATCACTACACTTCCTGACAAAGAGTCCCTCTCCAGCTCTCCTGTAGCTCCCTTCAGATACTGGAAGACTACTGTAAGGTCTCCCTGGAGCCTTCTCTTCTCCAGGCTGAACAGCTCCAGCTCCCTCAGCCTGTCTTCACAGCAGAGGTGCTCCATCCCTCTGATCATCTTCCTGGCCCTCCACTGGACCTGTTAAGATTTCTTTTTCTGGAACAGGATCATACCATGGGGCAATAAGAAACTGATCCTGTGTGTGCAGTGTTAGGCACAGGAGTACTTCTACCTTTCATCCTCCTGAAATTCAGGCTCTGGCGTCAGTATGTCAGCTTCAAGCCCTTTAGATGTAGAACTTTGGGCATAGGCTCATTTTCCATGAGCAGGCAGTGGCAGGCGCATAGGTGTTTGTGTAATTTAAATATTTGAATTAAATTGGAAGCATGGCATCAGTCAGACTGAAAGAGAAAAATAGAACCAAACTTTTAATGCTCGCACCTATGGGACGGTGCACGCAACCCTTGGACCAGCAGAAGTTGAGGACCCCGAACCAAGACCTTGCAATCCAGCTGAAGCCAGTCTGACAAAGTGCTGAGAGCCTCGGAGGTTGATCAAGTAACACACAGTTTGTGGGCAAGCCGACAACAGCAAAAATCATTCTATTGCAAAGAAAGAAAATACCAGTCAGAATGATCAGAAGTGCTTTCCTTACTTAAACAGAAGCAACGCAAGGCTGACATCTTTAAAAAAGGGGGGGTTACTCTTGTGGTTCTCTTCCTAGGAGTTTCGCTTCCTTAGGATACGTGTTTTTTTCAGGTTACCACAGCAACTGTCAGAAGAGAAAGCATTTTATTTTCTTGTTTTGTTTTTAGACAGAAGAACTGGGAAGACCACCGTGTACTGGAACAAGAGGAGGGATTACAAAGTCCTGCCCTGAACAAAAGGTGCTGTGTGGATATCTTCCTATGGTACAAAGGTTCACAACAATTCCTTTCCTATGAAGCCACTGAATACTCTGAACAGTTAACGTGGGGTACTCGAGAGATGTCTGGCCTGACAGTCATGTGAAAACCCTTGTTGTGGTGATCCAAAGTGAAGTTGGGGGGTCTCTGCCACACGCTTTGCTCTGGGCGTGGGTACCAGCTCTCCTTGGAAAGTGTGTGTTTTCAGGTTGTTTGCTTTGCCTAGTTTTGTATTGCAGCTCCAGGCCCAGCACTGTTCTCAGTGAAGTTGGTTTGGTATGAATCAATACTGAGTGCCTCAGCATCACAGAATCACAGAATGGTTAGAGTTGGAAAGGACCTTAAAGATCATCCAGCTCCAACCCCCCTGCCACGGGCAGGGACACCTCCCACTACACCAAGTTGCTCAAAGCCCCATCCAGCCTGGCCTTCAACACTTCCAGGGATGGGGCATCCCCAACTTCTCTGGGCAACCTGTTCCAGTGCCTCACCACTCCAACATCTCAAGTATCAGCAGTTCTGTTTTGAAAAATGCAGATTTTGCTTAAGAAATGTCCACAGGTGCTGTAGAGTGAGGCTGCAGTGAACAAGCACGTGCCTTTCTGTTTAGAAAGATGGGGCTCACTTGTTTGCATTCTTTATATATGACTGTGCTTCAAAGTGAACTAAAGCCAGTTTTGCTCTGTAGAAGTTAAATCAAAAAGAATATGCAATCATGTATTTGAGTAGGGAGATTGGGGCATCATTGCATTTGATGGTTTGAAGTTGGTTTACCACAAAGACATGTAGCATATTATCTATTGAAAAGAGTGTGATTTAGTTATTTAATTATGCATTTTACAGAAAACTATTAAGTATTTTTCACCTCTGTGCCCCCCCCCAGCATGTTATTTGCACTGTCTCAAGCTGATCCAGCTGTGATGTTCTCCAAGCACCACTTTTTTGGCTGATACCCTTAACAGTGGGCTTTTCTCTGGGCTCTGCTGATTTTCCTGAGCAGTTACAAAACAGCTCCCAAAGTGTTACTGTGTGAATTCCCATTCTCCTGAGCCACAGATGCCACGCTGGCGAAAAACAGCTTAAATTTGGTAACAGGTAGTGTGAGTGCAGTGACCTCTGGCCTCCCCAAATTATACGAACAGGAAAGGTTTCTCCTGCCCCGGGGCCATGGTATGACCCTGGCAAGTCACCTACCACTTCTTTCTGCCCCACCGAGCCCCTCTGCAGCAGAAAACCCGGTGCTGGAGGCCACTGCCTTCAAGCAGAGGCCCATCTCAGGTGACACATCCCCTGTCTCTGCGCTGTCATTCACTTCACCTTCAGTCTGTATATTATAACTCTGCAGCTTCTGGGCATTTTCAGGCATCCAGGTGTTGTCTCCCACACAATTCGTTGTTTTACAGCCTGTCTCTGGTTTTACCTCTGCCTGCTGCGGCCCCTGCCGGCTCTCCCATTGCCCTGCTCTCTTCCCCATGGGATGGAGGGACTGTATTTGCAATCACAGGCCTCCCCATCAGCCCCAGTATGTGATCCTGCTGGAGACTCCCCCAGGGATGGCATCCTATCAGACTAGGAAGAAAAGGTCAAAGGAGCCCCAAAGCTTACTCCCTTTCTCCTCCTTTTCCTCTCTGTAACAGACTTCTCCCCCCCGGTAATCCTGGCTCTGGGGGCTCCTGGGGGTCTCTGGTCAGGCTTCCCAGGGCAGAGGGGGACACTTTTTAACACTTTTTTTAACAGTGCCAGGGCTGACAGCCTGGCATGCCGCAGCTGGAGGCAGTGTAATTCCACCCTCCATCCTTCTTGCCTCAGCTGGCCAGCTTGGAAGTTAGGATTTAAAAAAAAAAAAAAAAAAAAAAAAAAAAAAAAAAGAGACTGGGGAGAATA
>VXBW01000387.1:664799-767569 GCA_013400375.1 Thinocorus orbignyianus
ATTCCTCGTCATGTCCGTGGCGTCTGCGAAATCGTCCCGAGAAGGAAGAGGAGGATCCCGCCGTGGGGACCGCGGGGGTTTGGCGGAGGGGGCGGGCTACAGCGGCCGCGGACGGCACCGCTCCCCCCCCTTCCCCAGCGCCCTGGCCGGGAGGGGCTCTGCCGGGGAAGAAGGGGCCGAGCCACCCTGTTCCCCGCCCCGGGTGGGGGTGAGAGCCGCCCTGCTCGGTGCCGGGCTCTCTGCGGAGCAGGGACACGGGTGTTGGGTCGCCGTCGGGCATTCCTTCCAGCCCCGGGAGGAGGCTCAGCCCCGACGGGCAGGGCAGGGGGTGGCGGTGCAGCGGGTGGCACCCCTCTTCTCTCTTCCTCCTCTTCCTTCTTCTCCTCCTCTTCCTCCTCCTCCTCCTCTTAAGTTGGGCGCAGCGGAGCGGGGCGGTGCGCTTCGCCCTCCGCCGGAGGTGGGGGATGCTCGGGGGGCGGCGGGATGGCCTCGGCCGTGTTTGAGGGCACCTCGCTGGTCAACATGTACGTGCGGGGCTGCTGGGTGAACGGCATCCGGCGGCTCATCATCAGCCGGCGGGGCGACGAGGAGGAGTTCTACGAGATCCGCACCGAGTGGTCGGACCGCAACATCCTCTACCTGCACCGCAGCTACTCCGACCTCGGCCGCCTCTTCAAGAGACTCCTCGATTCCTTCCCCGAGGACCGATCCGAGCTGTCCCGCTCCCCTTTACTCCAAGGTTTGAGCAACCGCCGGGGACCTGGTCCTTGGCTGCTTGGCTGGCCGGCGGGGGGGTGGGTTTCAGCCCCCGGATGGCCACCGTGGCCGTGGCGGGGCGGGCGGTGTCCCCCGGGCGGTGTCCCAAGAGCTGGAACCTCTAAGAGACCGGACGGGACTGGGGACGAGGGGGCGGGGAACTGGAAAGCTGCGAGGGCGCTTTGCGGTCGGAAACTCCTCCTGAGACGCTGATTTTTGTTGTTTCTTTGGTAAATGGCCGGCGGGGGTGAAGGGCTGCCCCGCAAAGTTCCCTGGGGAGAGAGACCCCAGCCCCACCGCTGCCCAGAAACTGGCCGGGAACCGGCTCCGGGCTGGGCTTGAGGAGCATGGGAGGCGGGGGGTCGGGTCCCTCTTGGCTCTGCTCCTCTGCCTCTGGCTTTCCCGAGGCTTCCCGAGGTGGGGTTGTTGGCAGGAGAAGGGCTGGAGCTCAAAAATCTCCACATGTTGTTTGCCACAAGGAGAGCGAGGGGGAAAAAAAAGAAAATAGGCTGCGGCGCTTGCCAGTGGACGGAGTGACTCGGAGCTGGCATCATTCCTCGCATAACTTCTGCACAACAGGGGAATTGCACCAGCGGTTACAGCCCTATATTTCTCTTTTTGTTTCTGAAGTGGATTAACCCAGCTCAGGGGATGCTGCCCGTGCTCAGGCCGCTCTGTGCAGAAGCACAATGTACCTGTTAAGGCGTCTTGGGGGTTGATTTTGATTTGATTACGGTTTCGGGGTGGTTTTTTTAGGTGTGGTTATGTATTTGTCTGTAAGATATTTCAAATGTGTGGAGTGCTGCGGAGCATCCACTCATACAAAAATGGATGTGTACGTAGCACTCGCAGTGTCCCCAGTTGCTTCAGTAACCACATAAATGACTTGATGGAACAGGAAGGGGGAGAAGCTGTTATTTTGAGTATGTTTTCCACTGTGAGAGGCTGGAGAAGTTCTCTGTTGCTTTCACATCACCTCTCACCTTGTGAGTGTGACCCCAATCCTTGCAGAGAGGGGGAGTTGAGAGTCTGGGGGTTGGTTTTGCACCCTGCATACTGATGTAAATCCACTGGACTTCTTTCTGGGCCCTACCCGTATGACAGCTGGCTCCGTTCTCTGCATGGTGGGACAGCACCAGAGGGTCTCTCCTGGGCTTGATGTTTTCTGAGAGGTGTTTAAAGTGAAGCAGGTCTTTTTCTATTGTCCTGCCAGATTCCTAACCTTTAGAAGGATGAGGTGGAGTGGGGGTGTCGCTCCTCATTTAAAAATACTGATGCCTTTCCCTCTCCTTATCTTCTTTCGGTGGCGGGAGCCGCATCCCGCATCCCGGCGGGTGTCCCTTGGTGGCGGGCTTTCCCCCTTCCTGCTGCGGGGAGGTGGCAGCTCGGCTTTACCTTCTGCGGGGGACACCCACCGCCACTCGCGGGCCCCGAGTGCCCTCTGCAGACGGCGGGAACGGGCGCAGGGCTGCGGGGTGTCGGCAGCCCCGCCATCCCCTTGCTGCCAGCTCCGGGATGCGGGCTGGGAGGTGCTTATGGGTGCAGGGTGCCGGAGGGGGGGCTGTCTCTCCCTACTTGGGTGCAAACTGGGAATGGGAGAGTAGTCTGGCTGTTCCTGCAATCCCCAGCTCTCAGTCCTGCTGTCTGCCCGGCACAGCGTGCCTATACCGTGTCTCATGTGATTTGGTTGCTGACCAGGGATCTAAAATATTGAGAAAACTTATTGTCCATTGCAGGTGCTCTGACTAAAGTACTCTGAGGGTGATTTTTAGTAGTGCTGACTGGCAGTAAATTCTAAGTAACATGACCTTTTAAGTGTATGTGGCACCTGGGTCCTGGTTTTTGAGGGTGCTGGGTAGGTCTGAGGCGAGCCTGCCCGTGGCCTGCAAGGCAGAGCACCTGCCAGGGTCTTTGTGACTAAAATTTGACTTCCCAGAGGGCCAGTAGTCCTCTTGTTGTCTTTATGGGGCTCTGAAGAGTAGCTTGACAGCCAGGGTGAGGTGTTTGCTGGGTCTGGCCAGAGATGGATTCATTCCTTGATGGCCGTGGCTCCTGCCCCTCCCTGTGTGCTCCCTCCCATCACTTAGGCATAGGAGCCTCTGTGATTTCTAAAGCCATTCTCACTCCTCGGCACCTCTTTCAAGTGAGTATAGTCCTTCTTCTGTCTGTCACAGCTTTTGCAAAATCTTAAACTGTTTTCACAGCTCTCTGAGGCATCATTTGTGCAGTTGGAGCCAGGCAGGATTATAGTTCCTTGCACTGCCCTTACTTGACAGTCCCAGGTAACATACACTGTTCGTGCATAACAGCTGGAAAAGACTAATCATCCTCAGTCTGCAATGCTCAATACCTGCCTGACACCTACAGCCAGCAACCTTCACTTACCCTTATCTCAGTAACAGGCGTACTGACTTCAGTAGAATCAGGAATGAGCAAAGCATCAGTCCAGGGTTTGAAAAAATTGAAACCCAGTATAAGCAGATCATGATGTGTTCGACTTGGTGAGGGGGTGGAGGTTAACTTTGCAACAGAGACAGAATGAAAATCAGGAGTAGTTTCTAAGTAATCACAGCATGCTTCACAATTACAGTAATACTCTTTAAAATTATCCTGTTCCTGCTCTAAAGAAAATTACTTTGCAGAGCATGCTTCTCTGCATAGAGAGCACTTCATTGTATCAGCATTTTAGTGGCTGGCCACAGCCTTGTGTAACTTCACTAAGCTGAAACATAAAAATCTCATTTAACTAAGTGACACTGATGTGAGAAGGGATTGCATGGGACATGTCCAGTCTTTAGAAAATTCTTGGGGTAAGCATGGTTTCTTAATACCCTGTTTAAAAGCAGATGTCCTGCTGCCTACAATATATTTAACCCAGCAAAACCACCTGACAAAACACACCCTTTTGTGTGTTAGCACTCAGTCATGTATGTTTGTGTATATTTTTATATACATACAAATGTGTTTGCATATGTATGTGAGTTTGTATATGTGTGTGTGTTTATCTTAGGCTGTCTGAAAGAAGGGGAATATTAGCTGTGCCTTTTATCTGAAGGAAGTGGTAAAATGTTGCAGAGCAAATTTGCATTGCATCCAAGGAGTCCAGAGTTCCTACAGATTTGCCTAAGGAGCATTAAAAGAACTAGCATTATCCTACAGCTCAGTCAAGCTGCAGTACACTACGTGTAAGGGATATGGTTGAGGAGTGAAAGCTTGAGCTATTTGATGTTACTAACTTTTTAAAAGAAGATATTTTTTTTAAGTGTCAGCAATATTAGAAGGAGTTGGTTGTTACCATTATTGCTGGTTTCAGCAGACAGCTCATACTAAGCAGGAGTGTGCTCCTTTTCTTACTCAGCAACAGCAAATGACCCTCTCCTTTCCTTTCTCCACCCCCTGTCTCCTTGGACTGACTTCCACAATGCTCTGCCTCTTCATATTTCTCAGATCTGCAGAGTGCTTTGAGATGACAGAAGAGAGGAGGGGAGGTACAGTTTTCTGTGTTGGCTGTTCATCTTGCCCTTTCTTTGATATGAGAAGAGGGAAGGTCTCCAGGGGGGAGTACAGCATCTACACAATCTGGCCCTGTCTTTGATACCAAACAAGAACACGTGGTGAAGTGCCCTCTCTGCATCTGGAGTGTACCATGATTCTAAGTGCCAAGGACGTTCAACAACACAAGGCATCTTACTAGTAAGCTGGTAAATAAGGTTAGATATGTGCATACCTGCAGGGTGACTAAATATGATTCACTGTGATGTTACCAGTAACTTGCTAGTATTTTATTTGTGTCTGAAATGTGCCCATCCCTGGCTCCAGGCAAATGCACGGAAGAGGATCACAGAGAGACACAGGCTAATTCACTCGTAGCAAAGCTAGAATACAGGCTAATGCGACTCATCTGCCTGTTTCTATATGCAAAATAATCAGCTTTTGTATTTAAATCAGTCTTGATGAGAAAGGCAGCACTATGGACTTAAAAACTGACTTCACATTGGTGACGTAGGAATAGTTACAACAGACCCAACAGATATTGGAAGTGAAGTATAAATCTGGAAAAGTGCTCTTTTTTCCCCTCCTATTTCCTCTAAATATTACTTCTAAGGGGTTCTCATCTAAGATTTAACCTAGAAACTGATCCAGCTTCCGTACAGTCAGCAGTCAGACACCTGCTTCTGACTCCAGCACGGGCAGGATCAGCCCATTAAGGCAGGACCAGGAAGCCAGAAAAGCACCTTTGCAGCCTTTCAAAGCTGGGATTTGTTTTGCCCTTGGAGTGGCAGGGTGGTTTCTGGCAATCCTCTCTGCCACTGTTTTGTTGCTATTGTCATCAGAATGGAGAGGCTCAGATGCTCTTCCAATGCCGCTGTTCACGTTGCGCCTACATGTAGGGCCTGGTTCTTTTCTGATACTCTGAGCCATCAAGTCAGAAACTTTCTTCAGTCTTAGAGATTACTTTTTTTACTGGATGGGTTCTCTCTTCCCAAAGTGCTCATTTTCCTCCCCTTCCCTTCTTTCCATCCCTCTTTTGACTCATTCTGCTCTGTTGTGGCCTTTTTCCCTCTTGCTCTCCTTTCTTTTCTTTTCTCTCTGCTTCTACTCACTTTCTCTGAGCTGTGTTTTCTTCCCTTTCTTTGCCTCCAAGTTTCCCTCACCAGTTTGCTGCCATCCATGATTGTCTGTGGCTCTCCAGAACCTTTCTGTTCCCTTCTGCCTTGCCAGCGCTCAACCTGTGTCCATGCATAGAAGCTCTCCAATGAAGGTGGAGGTTTCCTATAGAAACTTTGCATCTGTAGCTTCACTCATAGCGTAGAGGCAGTGACTTCACCTGCAGCAGAGCCTTAGCATTCCATCCCAGATGACTAATGCAAGCTCTAGCTCTGAGGCTTGTGCCTGCTCTCCAGGGTGGTTGCCTCATGCAGGAAGCAGATGATCATCTGTTTTCTGTGTCCAAGTGGCTGCACACCAGGAAGCGCATGGGATGCTGCTTCAGGGCTGCCCTTGGAAGGATTTGCACAAAGTGGAAGGCAGCTCCTGAAGAACTGTCCCAGGAAGATTATGTTTGCTTGCAAATGCCACATTTATAACTTAGGGTTTTCTATATGCTGCATTATAGTGGTGGTGGTGGTGTTTACAAGACCATCTGGGAGTGTGATTTATGAGAAGAGGGAGTGCTACAGAAGCAGCATAGTGGTTTCCACAGACAGCAGCTGTTTCGGTGCTGTGACAATACAGATAAATACACTGCATCTATTGTGCTCTTTTCATTGTTGACATTGTCAACA
Source organism: Thinocorus orbignyianus (assembly GCA_013400375.1). Lineage (NCBI taxonomy): Eukaryota > Metazoa > Chordata > Aves > Ciconiiformes > Thinocoridae > Thinocorus > Thinocorus orbignyianus. Next base: position 670,841 of record VXBW01000387.1, read on the forward strand.
GTTCATTAGTGGAGCTTGCTCAGAGCTTCTGTCTGGCAGACAAAAGATGCAGCTCTTAGTTATCAGGGTCTAGCAGTGCTGTATAACCAAAATTAAGTTTGGGGCTTCTGGGTTTGTTTTTTATTAGCTGAATTTCATGGTTCATCAGTGCTGATGGAGATAAATGAAGCTTGCTGTGTTGTTATAAAGCTAGGCACAAGTTGCCTTTTTGTGGGGTACTGAGATGGTGTGTCTTGAGAGGCTTTTGGTGGAATGGAATGGAAATGAGGTTATTTTTTCATGACAGTTCTCACCTGATAAGAAATCAAAGCTAACCATGGTTGTAGGAGCTTGCATTTTTCATCAGGCTTTAACTGCTTTGTTCACTTGTATCTCATGCTCCTTTGACATCTTTTTCTCCCATGTTGCTCATTAGAACCAAGACAGGGAGCTCTGCAGGGAAGGCCTGTCTACTTAGTTCTGTCACCAGGAGGTGCTGCCTCTTCTCCAGAGATCCTGGGAGATCCCGTAACTAATAATACATATATGGAAAACTCATCAGCTGGAGGGTCTATACTTCTCAGCTTTTAACTTGCCTCCTTGCTCTGTACGGGTATTTGGGTGTGCCAGGGTTCTCAGGTGGTCATGGTCACACCTCCTGCTCTGGGGCATTTCAGCTGGACAGTTGTTTGGGAAGGAGTTTGCTCCGTCTGTATTTTTATATCTGCTGCATATGAACCGCAAAAGAAGAAGTGGCCTGTGTGAGCTAGGTATGCACAGTGCAGACAGGGTTTTGAAAGCTCTCTCTCTTTCTGCATCTAACAGATTTCTCTCAGTACCTTGAATATACACATTGTTACCTAGTCTGAAAGTATGGAGTGACTTACATACACTTGGCATACTCATACCTCTTGAAAAAAACCTGTCCCTATTTTGTTCATCAACATCAAGTTTAAGAAGGGCAGCACAACATGTAATAAATTTCAAAATCCCACCCCTCTGTGCCCCGTTTTTCAACTCCATCATATCCTTTTAGCTGCTCCTTGAGTAATGCCACCGAGATGGATCACATCAGTGATATGGCTTAAATAGTAAATCCTTTGTACAGACTTTAGAGACTGTAGTGGCTCTTGTCATACAAGATGGATCAATTTCCCCATAAGGTGCAGGGGAAAGTGTGTCTGCCCCAAGAGAAGGGTGTTGTAGCATCATGAATGAGGCATCAAAGAAGAGTTGCCATGTAAGTCTGGTCAGTGCCGTGACTAGCTTTGGGATTCTATTCCTAGTGATGAGAACCAGATACTCCAGACATCAGCATAAATAACCAGCAGAGAACAGAAAAGTGACAGTCCTGGTCTCCAGTAATTGCAGATCTGATATCCCTGATTGCCTGTAATTATCTGCCCTTTTCTGGATCCTATCAAGTCTTTGGACATAAGGGATTCCTTTGGTGTTATTTCTACAGAGTGAAACAAGCTTTCCCATCTGCTGTTTTTTGAATTTCCTGCCATTATATACCACGGAGTATCCCTTTGTCCTTCTAACAACCTTTTATCCTCTTCCCCTCTGTCAGAGGGGAGGCAGTAAGTGGGAGTTGTTTTGGCCTCCTCATAGCCCAGTCTGAGATGGCCAATGCTATAGTTCCCAGGCAGTGGGATTCAGGGAACACGTGGCTGTGGGAAGGAGGGATGCTACCAGGGCAGCTGCTGGGAGGAGAGAGGCGACGTGGCCACGAAGCAGGGAAAGATGCCAGCTGAAGTGGTATTGAGAAGAGCCCTGTTCAGCAGAGGGAGGAAATTGGGAGCTGTGCAAAGGAGCAAAATAGCAGAAATCATTGGGCTGAGCTGCCACCTCACAGCCCTGATCCATGTCCCAGCTGAGTAACTTTGGTTCCTGCCTCATAGTGTGGAGTATCTGTCTGTGGGGATTTCAGAAGTTGAGTGGACATGGTCCCCAGCAGCCTGATCTGACTTTGGACTTGGCCCTTCCTTGGATGAGCCACATTGAACTTTGTTGGATATTTGTATACCTCCTGTTGTGGCTGGGACCTTCCTGCTATTGCTTCATCTACATCCTGAATTTCGTGTGTGTGTCTGGGTTAGAACGTATCTGAGAGAAAGGGGCAGTGAGGATATAGGATAAAAAAGATTGAGCACTGCATTATTAATGAATGCTGTTACTGGGGAAAAGGAGCGTATTTTCTATTGAAACCATACAGTCTAGTCAGGGGAGAGAGCAGAGTAGCAGCCTCCTGTGCAGGAGTGCTTGTGTGTCTTCCCTAAAGATTTTAAATGTCTAACAGCTGCTCTTGGGTTTGTGCAAAGAGAGAAGGATGGGTTCAAGATCTGAGTTTATCAGCTTTAAATCTTTTTTGCAGTGTGGGTTAGCAGAACACAGTAAGATTTCTCCATGGATTTATTTGTGACTCCGGTTTTCACTTTGATATCAACTCTGCAGTTTTCCCATGGTGGATAGAGAGAGGGTTAGGTGAGGAAGACCCAATGCAATATTTTAATCTTCATGTACATACTAAAATACACAGCATTTAGGAGTATCGCTGTTCCATCTTGCCCACATCTTGGGAAAGTACACTTTGGGTTCTGCTTTTGCTCAACCTCCTATGCATATTGAATTGATTTTGAGAAAGTAGAAGATCTCTTGGACGTTCTTTGTTCCTCCTCTGACCACAAGCCTGGAATGGAGTCCTTCGTATTGGAGAAGTAGAGTTTGCCCACAGTTTGAGATCATGTATACATAGTGACTTGTACATAGCAACACATCTCCAGAAAAACAGAATTCTCTGTGTCATCCAGAGATGGCATGTGAGACATACTTGACTTAGGCCTGAACTTGCTCTCCCTTGAAGGCACTAGAGGATTGTTGAAACAACGTGCTCATTGCAGACATCAACCTCCAGGACTGCATTGTGATTGCATTATGAGCCACGGAGCCCATGCTGTGGTTCCTGTCCTGCTTCATTTGGTGGAAGCGTGCAGCACGTTATCTGCGGTTGTCAGAAAATCATTAGTTGCAGATTTGGTGGCTCACATGGCAGTAATAGCACAGGCCTACCAAGGCTTGTGCGTTGACATCAGGAATTGGCTCCTGGTTCATTCTCCTCCTCTGCTGAGCTCGTTTCCTGCTCATTTGCAGCTCTGGGCCCCTCTCCCACGCCGTGAGCCAGTGTGCCAGGTACGCAGCTGCTCGCCGGCTCTCTCAGCCTCCTACAGCTGCTCCGGCACCAGGGTCCCAGAGCAGGAAGGATGCTGCAGGCTGACGATGCTGTTTGTGCCATGTTATTCCAGGGACGTGTTGCTATGCTGTGTAAAGTTGCTACGTATCTGTGGTCTCAAACTGCTGGCAAAACCTTTACAAGACTCTGCCTGAGGCTCTTGGTCTGGAAAGGGGCAGAGAAAATGTGAAAGGGATTGCTGCCTCCTTGCTTAAAATGAGGTTGCTGACTACAGGGCTTGTGCACACAAAAAAGCACTGCTAAAACCAAATATCCCAGGTACCCGCAATGTGCCTGTTGTCCCTCCCGTCACCCAGTGCGCAGGGTGAAGAAGTCTTGGAGGTTTGTGCTATTTGGCAGCAGGATTTGTGGTTAAAAAAAAAAAAAAAAGAGCCAGTGGGGCTCCAGTTTACCTCAAGCCCTATAAACACAGGCGTTTATAGCATTTAAATCACTTGAAATGATAGTTGCCTGTCCAAGTACACTATGGGTAACAAGCCGGAGAGTAAAGTTTTCCTGGGAGGAGCTTGCGCGTGTTTTCCATTAGCAGTCAGACAGCAGCCAGGGCAGAGGCAAAGGCATGAGAACAGCCTTTCACCATGACCTCACAAAGAGATTTCCCAGCTCTCGGCTCAGCTCCGTTGCATGACTGAACAAGTGGAAGAAAGCGCAACTGGTTCCAGGCTGCTGCTTGCTTTATTAGTGTCTTATTTTCATTTTATAGCAAACTGTCTGAATAAGGGTTCTTGGGGTCTAAAAGCCCCAGATGGAAAGATAGTTATGGTCTGTGGACCATAGAGAGAATAGCCTCAGGACGTTGTAGCTGCTGTACGGATGCTGCATACGTGGCCAGTGAATCCCATGCACTCCAGACGCACCCACCTTGTGTGCTGGTGCCAGGGGCAATAAACGGTAGAGGTGCTGGGTCTGCCTGCAGCTGGCATGTGTGTGTCTGTCTGTTCAGGCGTTTCCAGCATCTGGAATTCCTACAGAAGTCTCTGGTGGTGTTTTTTTTTTCTTGTCAAATCTTCCAAACAGGAAAAAGAAGACAGGCAGGGGATATACCCCCACAAATAGAGACTGAAAACTTGGGTGCAGTTCCGTGACCCTTCTTTACACGGGTCGTGATTCCTGCTCAAGCTCAAGTTAGAAGCCTTGGTGAGAAGGGAGCTTGGAGGGGGCATCTTAGCCTGCAGTCTCTTGTTTCTTCTGCAAGAGGGAGAAGGAGGACGCACCACCACACTAGGCTGGGGTTTCCTGAGGTGAAGCCTTTGACAAGGGTGGTTTGAGGTATTCCCTGCTGCTCACCTAATTGTGCTGGGGAAGCAGGGGCAGCCCTGTGTTGCGGTGTGGGAAAGGAAATGAGCTGCAGAGGAGGCTGAGAGCACCTTAAATGAGTGCTACCATTAATTTAAGGTGCCACAAGGTTTCACCTCGTGAAACCACAGGGTTCATCATGCATGTATGTGCTGTGACTGATGACAGCAGCTAGTTAGCAAGTGCTGAAAGGAAGCAAAAGCAGGGACTGAGGCCTCTGCTGTCCTGGCCCCTTGGTCAGACAGTGCCTTGCTCTGGGTAGTGTGACTGTTGGGCTGGGAGCACTCCCTTGGGCTGTATGATCATAGGCTACCACTAGCTGAAAGCCATGAGGGCATCTGTTAACCCTTAAAAACAGAAACTTGTAGAATGAAGATAAATGAGGGCCTTACAAACTCTGTGGCTAGTGCAGAAGAAATTACAGGGTTCAATATATATGTGTATATATATATCCAGTCAAGTGGTTTCTGTGTATTTAAACTGTAGATATATGAAAAGGAAGGCTTTAGCCCAGCCAAACCGAATTCCCTGTATGGGGAATTCATGTAAGGCCAGCAGCTTTACACCCCAGAGCTGTGCATCTGTGATCATTAGGCACACATAGAGGAAGCTGTCCAGGCAGATGTATCACTTACTCTCCTTCCTACGCTGTCTGCCTTTTGGTTTTGATATTACTAAAAGCTTCAGTAAGAAATGTTTTTTATCGTGTCAGATGTTACAAGTCGTCTGTGCCAGTTTCCAAGTCAGAGTGTGGGCTTGCATAGCTGGGGCCTTTCCAAGAGCTGGAAGAAGGAATATACCAGGGCTGGGAATTCCTGGTGAATGCAAGAAGCTGTAAAACCTCCCACTGGGTGATCTGTGACAGTGCGACAGACTGACTGCCTCGTCCGACTTCTCTTGCTGAAGCACAGAAAGGCTGTGTGGAGCTGCAGATGCTTTCACTGGTTACTAATGAGAGAAAATCCTAACTGCTTGGCTGGTTTTCCTCACAGGATGAATGCTCAGTGTAGTTGCTGAGGTGGTTTTTTTCCTTTGTTTTTTTTTTTTCCCCTTTTTTTTTTTCTTATTTTTTCTCCTCCCCTGAATATCTTAATTTGTTTGAAAACATCCCTCTTCCTGGTAAAATACTAGTTCCGAGTGTAAATGCTTCTTTGGGAATGGGTCTGAGGTCAAGAGCAGGTTTGAGAGAGAGCAGTGGAATGCTGGATCCCAAGTGGATCAACAGTGAGGTGTTTGCCCGTGAGGTGGGAGCTGCAGCCTGGCAGTCTCTGCTCTGACTGTGTCAGCAGTTCCATGGACTGGAACAAGACCAGCAGGAGAAGCAGAGGCACACCATGGGAGCCAGCACTGGGATGGCTAGCTCTGTTTTCTCTGATGTGGGCTACAGCAGGGCGACAGTTTCTAACATCATGTCTGGGCTGTAGAGCCATTGGCAGCTTATTTTTAGGGAAGATGAAAATACTTTTTTTTTTTTTTTTTGAGAGAGGTTTGAACTTTGTTCAGATGTGGGATGAGGACCTACTTGTGGAGGAGTGAAGCAGATTCACCCAGGCCTGTTCACACCCAGTAGTTAGGAAGATGAAGGGTGCTGGTCTGCAATTCAGGTCTGTAATATCAAGCACAACCCAGCTAATGCACAGTCTGTGGACACAGGCAGATGAGTTAATTCACATTTACAGCCTTTCAGAGAGTTTCCAAGCAAAGGTACCTGACTGTAGTGTACACCACTCAAAGCAGGCTACACGACTGCCTTCCTTAATATGCCTGCTGGGATCCTCTGCTCCGCTGTCAGAAGAGGGAACGAGCTGTGCCGGGGTGAGGTGGTATCCACACCGACAAAAACAGGCAAAATGAGGGACTGTTGAGTAACAGAAATGCTTATGCAACTGGGCTACTTTTGTGTGATGCCCATGAAGTAAACCTGGTTGCTCCGGAGACAATCTCTTGTTTTATTTAGAGCTGTAATTGGAGGAGAGCTGACAGCTTCCAAGTCACACTTCCTTCTGGAAAGTTTCTATGGGGTCATATCTCGTCAGTAACACACAACAAGGACTGATGCAGACTGAAGCGTTTTGTGGATGATGTTCCGGTGCTGTTTGTCTTTGAAAAAGGAAGATGGAGATGCATGTAGTTGAACACAATTTTAGTATATTGAAGTTGTTTCTTCAGAAACTGAAGAAATTCAGTTATTTCTGAATTTCTCACAAGCTGTTTTGCAGATTTTTTATTTTGATGTGTTGATATATTGAGTCTTTTTCTGCTCCAGCATTTAGGGTTTGTTTGTGGTTTTTGGTTGTTTTTTGGTTTGGTTGTTGTTTTATTTTACCAGTCAACCTTGTTAAATTTAATAATCTCTTAGGTATTTCATTTTTGTGTGCATACCCTGCTCCTTGTAAAAAATGTGCAAATGGAGGGGCAAAACATTGATTGGGGTAGAAAAAGAAGGTTACAAAGATCAGAAGTAAAAGGGCTGCTAGAGGGATGAGAGATTTTGGATATACTCCTCCTCTTGCTCACTGTACATGCATGTAACCTGTGCTATATTTCCCTGAGTCTGCTAAAGGAGGGAAAAGTTACAGATGCTCTGCAGGTTATACATAAGAAATATGGTATTGCAGCTGAAGATCCCCATACTGAGCAATTCAAAATTAGAAGCATTGTAATGTATCATTCTGGACACCAGACAGCGAAATTTCCATTTTAATCCCTTCTGCAGCACTATGATAATTCAGTGATTGTAAAAAAAAAAAAAAATTAAAATCCAAAAAGTTGTTTTGCTCTTGAAGAATGTGATACTGAGAAATCTTCTTTGGACCGCTCACTGGGGCTTACGTTCAGAGAAATACAAGACTGTCCTCAAAGCTTTTGTTTACCTTGTGGTTATTTTTTTCATCTTATCTGTGGGTTGTGTTTTTTGGTTTTCTTGGGTTTTTTTTCTGCTTTTTATTGAAAAAAAAAAAAAAAAGAAAAGGATGAATCATGGTTCTTGGAAGCAGAAATCAGGCTGTTTGTCACTGCTGGGAATGCTGTGTAGTGAAACTGGGGGTGAGGGAGTAGGTGGTTCTACTTCTGCTTGTCTTGCAACTCCTAAATACGATTATAAACAGCTGAATTTGTGTCAGGCTTGCAACTCTGCTTGTAACTACACCCACCTGAGTTTGGGGTACACGCTTTATCATTCTTTTGGGTTGAAAGACATTTCTGGGAGGCATGATATTTCAGGTCATTCTACATCTTCTTGAGCTTCTGGCTGCTGAGGTGTGTGTGTGTGTGCACATGAAAATGTGCATTTGCCTATGCTCATGATCTGTTTCCTTTCTTTCTAGGGCTCATCACAATAAAAGAGGCCCATGATATAGAAGCCAGACTTAATGAAGTGGAAAAGCTTCTGAAGACTATTATAAACATGCCCTGGAAGGTGAGTAAGCCAAGTTCCACATTTAGCCCAGCCTGACTCCTCCTTGATGGTGACACACACTCTCATGCAGATTAGAAAGTTATGGACTTTGCCAAACTCTAAAAGAAGTACCTGTTTATTATCTTGGGGAAGTGCTGAGTGCCAGAATCATATAATGATGTCTTACAGGCTGTTTGCTCATAATGTATCTTTCTGTCATACTATGAAGGGGTGGAATGGCAGAAGAGGCAAACTACCAGTAAAAACTGATATCTGTTTCTTTTTCTCTCTTTAAGTATTCAAGATCTGAAGTTGTCCTCACGTTCTTTGAGAGATCTCCTTTGGACCAAGTTCTAAAAAATGACAATGTCCATAAGATTCAGCCAAACTTTCAAAGTCCAGTTAAAATATCAGGTAAGAGTTGTTAGCTTCCTACATTTGACAAGAGAATTACAAAATGAAAATGACTTTGTGTGCTGTTGTTCCCCTTCTTCTTTCTTCACTAGCAATTCAAAAGATAGTTCTCCATAGCCTGCTTTACAATATAGAAAATATAATTAGCTTTGATATACTATGCAACATGCATTCAGGCAGAAGAGTGAAAGCCAAAATTAAAGGCTGGCAAATGCGAAGATGTGGAAGTGAGAAGAATGCAGTCATCACTATCATCATATGTGATAGTGCTGTTGCCCCTTAAGAAGGAGATTTTGAGACTGTTGATACAGGTCTGTGAAAATGTAAGCTCGGTGCCAAGCAGTGACCAAACTCAGCAGTGAGACTGTTAGATATTATCAGGAAAGGAGGGGAGAACAGAAGAAAGGAGCACCATCTCATCTTGAATACAGTGTGTGCAATTCTGGGCTCTCTGTCTCAGAAAGGATATAACACAATTTAAAATCATACAAATAAAGGACAAGGATTCAAATTGTTGAACAGCTTCTGTAAGAAAAATGTGAAATAAAGAAGACCACTTCAACTTTGAGAAGAGATGACAGAGTGGGGATACGATGGAAGTCTACAAAGCTGTGAACAGGAGGTCAATTACCCCATACTTCTCATGAAACAAGAGCTATAGGTTGTCCAATAATGTTGATAGACAACAGGGTTTAAACAAACAAAAGAAAGGTTTTACTATTGTTTTGTTTCCGTATGGAGCGCAGTTAAGCAGTGCAATTCATTGTCGTAGGATATGTGGTGAAACTGTAAGCATAAATGACTTCAAAAAGGAATTAGAGAAGCAAGTGGAGGAAAACTACATTGAGGCCTGTCACAGGTGGAGACATAGGAACTTTCTAAACCACAGATTGCTAATGGGTAAAATGGAGAGCAGTATTTCTCTATCCTTGCCTATTCTTTCAGCTTTTCCCCTCTGCATCTGCTACTGACTGTTGTTGAAAAATTTGTGGAATTTTGGTGTGCCTGGTTTTGTATTTCTACATTGAAATGTTTAATGTGAACCTGCTGGCAAGCCTACTGCTTGATTTGTGTTGCCAGAAGAGTTTGTTCAGAGCATGAAAAAAAAGGGAAACACTACATAGTCCTCCAAGGTGTATAAAATGTTTAGTATGAAATGTGTAACATTCTAGAGGTGTCAACATGCTAGAGGTGTAAATGGTATTTCTTAAGGATCAATCTTATACACAGGGTCAATTTTTTGTAATTGATCCTGAGCTCTGTTTCTAAGCAAACTAGTTGCATGAATAGTCTTTTAATGAAAGTGGTTTATGAGCCCACCAATAACTCTTTAGAACTGTATCATGTAATACAGAGCCTCAGTGAGAACCACGGTCTTACCAGGTGCCTCCTGTAGATTCCCTCAAGCCCAGGCTTCAGCGCTGCACAGGGATTGTAAAGAAGAGTGCCTGAGGCCACACTGCAAAGGAGGGGTGACACAAGTCTGGCTTCCTGGGAGTGAGGGATGGGAGCCAATATGCATGTCTCGTGCCCCATCTGTGGCTAGGGAGGTTTGGATGATGCCTTAGTTGATGTGGAAACCTCTGGTAAAATTCCTTATGTCTGTGTTCCTGACATAAGTCGTCTTCCGAAGGCTGAATGCGGTTACTGACTTTGCTGCTGAACACCAGGACATGTTCTCATCCCTGGCCCTTGACAGCATGTTCACTGGTTTTACTGAAGTATGTTACTGCTCCATGAGACCAGAGCCTCAAAGTTACGAAATGAAAGATCCCCAAACTACATGCTGTAAAAAAACTTCAAAGGGTGGCTGCTGTCAGTGATACCTTGTTCTTTTTCAGACAGGCGAGTATCAGGAATAAATGTCTTTGGAATTGCACTGGTTAGAAACTGCAGCATTTCTCCGACCTGGGGCTTTTTGCTGTTTGGCAGAGTTTTGTGTAATTTTTGTGAGACTGTGTACCCTGTTAGGGCACACACGCTCTTGTGTGCGTGACTGAGGGTGTCACATAGTGGGTACAACAAAGAGATGATCAAGATGAACCTCTAGCTGGAGTAAGAATGCCTGGCTGATGGAGAGAGGTGAGCAGCAAAGGGAGCCCTCCTGCCATCCTCTACACAGAGGATCTGTGGAAACCATATTAGCTGAATAATAACATGAGTTCGTTTAATTCTATATTAATTTTGGTAGTGACAAGTTATACTTCATTAAATGGAGGAAGATACTGCTACCTATGCAGCTGTCCAAAAGCAGCTTGTGGTAATTAGCTTTATCATTGGAGTGATTGCTGCAAAGAATTTAAGATCACAGGCAGAAATTTGATGGTAATTGATGTCTAGGGGTAATTGATATCTGGTGTGAGCTGTCACTGCCCGTGGCAGGGGGGTTTGAACTCAATGACCTTGAAGGTCCCTTCCAACTCTAACCATTCTATGATTCACCTCATCTGAATCCTGCTCCCTGGAAACGGTTTCAGTGTCTGGCAGCGTTGTCAGTAGATGGCAGCAAATGTCAACGTCTAAAGTCATCACACAGCAATGAAATGCAGTTAACTCTTCACTCCTGTCAAGGACACTGGGAAAACACGGTGGCATTCGTGTTAGTCATAGTGCAAATTTCTACACGGCTTGCAAACTTCAAAAAGCAAGCAAAAATGGTTTGTGTTCTCTGAAAAAACAAATTATTCCCCCACATGGCAGATGATAGGACAAGGGGTAATGGCTTCAAGTTACGCCAGGGGAAGTTCAGGTTAGANGGGAAGGAGAGAAAGGGCTGCCCTCTTAGATTTGAATTTGGATTTGAATTTATGGTGTAAATTTTGTTCTGCAGCACAGTGTTAATTCAATATGAGTCATGACTGGTGTGATTCTACTGGGATTCAGTGGTTTTTACCAACAAAATACAGACTATAAGTCAACATTAGTATCTCGAGAAAAATAGGGAAGTGAGTTCTGGCTTTGCTTTAATGCAAGAACATCTAAAAGTACTCTTAAAAAAATTGCCTTTTTTGTTTCTCCTTTCCAGCTTGCTACTTGAACTGTATAATTGAAATTGGTGTGTTCAAGGCAAGGCCTTAGGTGTTCCCTGTGTGTATATTTTGTGCCTACCGTATTTTATGCCACAGACTAATTTCCTTTTGTTTCTGCTGATAATGCAAGGGTGTAACACAGGGTCCTTTTACCTTGAGGCAGATCATGAGTCGTCCCACTTAAGTCACTGCTGATTTACACAGAGAAATATTTTCATTTTGTAGTGGCCTTAGTGTCATCTAAGATTGTGTGACTGGAAAAAAAATCCTTGTGAATTGCCTGGTTTGCCTTTCCATGTAATATGGACATGGATTAACTTCTCATTCATATCAAATGCTCTTCTTTAATGATAAACTCTCCCAATGGCAGTAAGTCAGTGGAATTAGGTATAAATATTAGCTATTCTGGATGGGAGGCTTCTTACATGGTGAGAAACAAATAGGCAGAGTTTCAGGCGGTGTATAGGTAGTGTTGTTTGACAAAGCTTAAAGATGGTGGTTGAATTAATTTGAAAGGTAAATTTTCATTTCCTTTTTCCTGTCATGATTTTTGCTTAACTGGCTTAAGCCTGGTTCTGCCTAGGAAAGTCACAATTATATTTTGGTGGTGGTAGGTTGCAATAGATGGATGGGCTGCCATTCTGCTAAGGGTGACAAAAATCTTGGTGCTGGCAATAATGGGACTGAAAGTGGGCCTTGCTTTAAACGCCCCATATCATGAATTGATTACATGAATAACAACTGCTTAAGCACCGGTAGTTTGCAGATGTAAGAAGCCATGAAACCAACTCTTCAGTTCTGCTTTCATGTGCAGATTTTCAGTGTCACGCACCCATCCCACTTCATGATCATGTTAATTCCATATGATACGCAGTTGTTTTCCAGCTTTTCAGGGAGGAGGGTTTTCATGTTCTCTTTCTTTCTTCTCCCAACAGAAATCATGCGCTCGAATGGATTTTGTTTAGCCAACACTGAAACAATAGTCATCGACCACAGTATACCCAATGGAAAAGAGAAGCACCTGGATGTAGATTCAGCGGAACACCTGTAAGTGCAATTTGTGCACTGTACCTTGTTTCCCCCCTACCAAAAAGTTACCCTCTGTTTAGGAGCAAGCTGGTACAGTTGTCGTTTGTACTGGTTAAAGATTACTGGGCCTGATTGTTAAGGCTTCACAGCTCTTTCCATTAAAATGGATACAGTGGCTGCCAGTGAGAATGATTGACCTGAAGGAGCTCAGTCTTCTGTGTATGAAAAAACCCATGGTTGTCATAGGGATCGTGCCAGATAAGAACAGAGGAGGTTTTGCTTACCATCCTGACAGTGATAAGAGCTGATTTGAGCCCAAATTTGGAAACTCAAAGATCATTACAAGTGGAATATCCTGCTGTGAAGCGTAGGCTTTATTTGGGAAGCAAAACAGCATACTTGGAGGAGAGGAGCAGATCCCTGAATGTAGTTAAAGGAAGCTGAGCAGCTGCTCAGGTGCTGGGGCATATTGCAACTTAGTGAAGCACATGTATTTTATTAGAGGAGAGGGAAGTCAGGTTAGTCTTATCTGTAAATTTTGCTTCCTAATTCATGTAGGTATTCTGGGGTCTGAGCCCTGTAACCAGAGGGGCTTTCATGTGACTTGAGCCAGTGACTGTACTGACAGATGGGTGTTGATGAAAATCAGCTGCTACAGATTTCTGTCATGGCAGGTGATTGATATTTCAATGAGCTTCAGATAGTGAAGCATATAAATATTTTTAATGAGAAACATTGACCTAATTTTTCACTAGACTACTCAAGATGATGGAAACAGAGCACTAAAAACCTTATGGAAGCTTTATCTTTAATGCAGCACTCTGCCTTCCCACATTTGAAATGTGGCCATCGCCAGACTGTGGAAAGGTTTAGAGCTTGACAAGTTTTTCTCAGGGGCTGGAGTGTATCTCTGGCTCCAGCATAATTTCTTGAAGTATATCGATTAATTTATCACTTACTGTTTTGAACCTTGACCTTGCTAACAGCATTTAAGCATATAAGCTTGCGTTAATAAGTCTGAAGGGACAGAAAGGTAATTCTGGAGGTAATTCTGTAAGGCTGATGTCTGGAAATTGAAGTTGTTGTAGTTCAGAGTGGATCACTTTTCAGTACTGAGAGTGACAAATAATAGGAGCAAATTACCAAAGAAAGCCTTGTTCTGCCCTATTTTGATTTCTTAAAACAATGCTGGTTTAAGTTTTTATTTTTACTTTTTAAAATCTGACTTTGATTTTAAAAACATGCTACACCCCAAGCAAAACTTCCTGATCTGGAATCAGAAACTGTCATCATCCAATTTTCATCCCATTGAAGTCAGAATATTAAGGCCATAAAATATTACTATGACAAAAACTGTAGGGTAGGCATGGTTTCCCAGAAACTGTAGTGGGAGAAATAAATCACAGTAATAGCTTGGCTTTGTGCATTTGTATTTTAACGTTCCTAAAGGAAATCAAATCAGGAGTCAAGAAGTTACTAAATTTCAAATGTCTATTTTACATGGTGCCCTAAATTTGCCTATCCTGTAGCCGTATTTCACAGCCTAAAGGTAATGGGCAGGAGTTAATGGCACTTGTGTAGCATAGCTGTTTTGTAAATATTAAATCTTTTTTAAAAGCAGAAGTTTTCTATACTTTATTTTTCAATGTAGCCCAAAAAGGAAGCTTTAAAATCTTTCAAAATTCTATGCAGTTCCTTTTTGGTCTCCATAAATTGGATTTATGGGATTGCTGCTTTCTGTTCTTAAATCACAGTTAATTCCTTGTGGGCTTGTACATCATCAGAAGGGAACTTTTTCGTTCCAGCAACATTAAACTCTGTATAACTTTTGGGGTTTAGATACCGATGTATTTGAATCAGACATTGTGCAAAGTAAACCTGTATTTTTTGGAGAGACGCAGTTGGAGCTTCATTGGGTAGCAATCGTTCCCCAAGGTCCCCCTGTACTAGTTAGTGCTTGTACCTGCAGCACAACCTACCCAGTAGGTAAATCCACCAGGTGATGAGTCTTACACTTGTTAAAAATAAAACTATAACATTTTTGCAAGTTGGAGTTCCTTACTCTGTTGTTCTGAAGTAGTTGCTTTCTACTTCCTTAATTTTCTCTATAACTTTAGTTGACAGTACACCACACCTGCAAAATGTGGTGAACCAGTGTGCTCAGCATCCGCGTGGCATTGAACAGTGCTTTTATGTGTACTTCTTTGAGTATTTCTCAGTCCCTTTGAGAAGAAAGTGGTAAATCAATGCATTCTAACTTACACTTTGGTTTTGTTACAGAGGTGCCTTCCCCTGCCAGGACTGCACTTTGGCCTTTTTGGCCAGCAGCAGAGGCTGTGGCATTGGACATGCTGTCTTTTTAGCAAATTCACTACAGTACCAGATACACATTTTCAGGACAGTGGTGCCATTGCCACAAGTAACTTCTGGTCTATAGGAGAGACTTTGATGGGTGGTGATGTAAAAGTAGAACAGAGATAGTAAAGTTAACTACAGAATGTTTTCTGCTCTTGACAGGAAAAGAAAATGCTTCCCTTGCGCTTTTTAGTCTTAGGTAGGAAGAGATCTGTTCGGGTACTGTTTGTACATAATGTGATGAGAGGACTTGGGCTGTTGTCTCATGCTGTGTTTACACTTGGGGTTGCTTTTGTGAGTTAGAGCTTCTACGTACCTTGTTTTCTCTCTTTTTCCTGGTGAATGTGAGCAGTAAATGTAATACTAGGAGTTAAAACTATAAAGACAGTCGTCCTATAGCACAAGGAATAGGCCCTTGTGAAGAACGGTGTGTCTGTCAAGGTACTTTTGGAAAAAATAGCAAGAACAACAGTTTGGGAATTTAGGAGTCTACATGTCCACAAGAGTTTGCAGAGTTCATGTAAATTTTATTTTGGGAAAAAGACCTGTTGGTAACACCACAAAAGCATTTTGGCTGTTGGGTGTTCTGTACAGCTTCTAGCTGTAGTGGACAGTCCTGATTTATTTGGTCTGGGTTTCTATGAGCGTTCCAGAGCAGCGCTTTGCAGATTTCAGTGACCGCACTTCCTTTCTGGCAGCAAGGAAAGCTCTCTGTGCAGCCACAGCACATGGATGTCACTGCTCTGTACCTCACGTGTTGCTTGTAGTACCCTATAAGTGTGGCTGAAGAACCATAAGATCTGTGGGGCCTTCCAGCTGTAATAATCTAGTTTTATACAGTTTACAAGAGAAGGAGAGCAGAATCTGAATAGCCTTCTTGACTCTTCTTTTGCTTTTAGTTCTGTCTGCCCCATTGGTGTTTCATAATCTGTTGTTTCCGGATCACTAGAGGTCTGCAAGACAGCACAACGTGATCTGTGAAGTGTTTCCAAGATAGCAAGTCAACTCCTTTCTATGCATGTTCTCACATGTGCAGGCAAGCAAACAGCCTGGAGGGAGTAGAGGAGTGAGGGTAATAAACATTCAAAGTTCAGTCTCATTTCAGTTTGGTTGTAAGTAAAGAGCATCACAACAGCACTGCAGGAGAAAATCCATGAGTTTCTGCTCAAAAACTTTGTGGTCCTCAGTTAAAAGGTGAGAAGGACCAGGCAGGAGTGTGGAGAAGACAGAGCTGTGTCCATACATTGCAGGATGTATAGACCATGCTATCCAATAACCCGTGATGCTTCTAAAGAAAGTTTTGGAGACAGTCAGGGGTGGGAGATCTGTCTGTTTACCCTGCCACTCTTCTTCAGCTCCTCTGAAATACCGGATTCTTAGGGCTCTACGGGGTGAAGGTAGAGGGATGTCTGCAGTTGCCTCACTTAACTAAAGGAGCCTGACTAGCTCATGAGCAGCTGAGATGTAGTTTTAAACCAAAATATTTTCAAGTTTCATCTGTTTATCTGTTATTCAGAGAGATGAAGTATGCCAGCCTTAAAAGGTGTTAGAGGCATGTCCTATAGTCAGAGCTAGGTTAGGATTTCTTTTTCCATCTTGTGCATTTTTTCAGTTTCTATTTCATTTTTTTTCTCACTCTATAAGAATGAATACAAGTTCTTTCAAAATATTAAAGAGAGAGAAAAGAAACTTGACAGTTCTTCGAGTCCCTCACTTGAACAGAGATGAGATTTAATTCTTGGCTTGCAGTCACTACCTTTAACTGTTAGGCTGTCTGGGAAAAAGTGAAATGCTTTCTTACTGCAGAAACTCAAGCCTCCTTGGGACGGGAGCTTGAGTGGCTGAGGAGAATGTAAGTTTTAGCAAGTTGATACCTTCTGTTTGAGAGTAGGTGTGAGACAGTGGGCAATCCTTGCAAAAGTTCAGATTGTAACACGGGAGTTAGAAAGCGCGAAGGAAAACACTAAAACAAGTGAAACTAAATTTGGGAATCTTTTTATATTCAGGTGTCCTCTGCTTGTCAAAACCTAAATCTCATGCAATGGAGAGGGCGGCAGGGCTCTGGAGGAAGGACACTGCAGTCATTGTTTCCTCTGTGTGTTAGACATTTGCGCTCATACAAAAGCCAACCCAGAGAAGGTGCCTGTGAAGTGAAAGGGTGAGAGCCCAAGTTCAGATGGGAAACAAAAACAATTTCCTTTCTATTTTGGTGGGGGAACTGAGGCATTTTGTGTTGCTGCCACATGCCGTGAGAACAAAATGGAAGGATGTGGACCTTGGTTGCATGATTCACTCTTCAAGAGCTCACTTGCTGCTTCCTTCCTTCCTTACTAGTAGCTTTGAAAATCAGGAAGGACAAAATGCTTTGCTTGCATGCACTCTGGTTCTCATTGGCCTGTGGTTTATTCATATACACATGAGTGTGAGGAGGAAGAGGTGCAGGCAGGATCAGCTCTGAGTACTTTTTGTGAAGATTTTCTCAGACCACAGTGAAAGCTTTTCTAGACTCATAAAAATCTCATTGTAGAGGTATCCAGAACTGCCTGACAAGGAAGGCTGTATTCCAGGAAATCATTCATTTGTTATTAGGAGGGGAGCCCTGGGGCATGAAAACAAATTAATGTTTTTGATCCAGCTTATCTTAGATGCAGTGTGATAATCAGGTGTTATGTGGCAGGAATTTCAGGCATCATAATGATACGTGCTATGAAGAGTTAGTGTCAGAGAGGAGTCACAAAAATCCTTTACTGAGGAGTCCTATCTAAAGAGATGAGAACGTGCTCTCCCAGTATGCTGCACAGCTGTGTTCTAGCACTGTTTTAAAGGGAATAGCCATCTGGTTGTACTGAAAGCAAACTCTTCACTGCAATCATTTCCATGGGTTGTAAAGAAATGGGTGGTCTGTTTATTTAAGAACATGGGAAGCAATGGCTTTACATTTACTTCTCAATTCTCTCTAGGAAGTGTTGAGTCTTGGTTTATGAAAGTGACAGCAGATGCTTTTGCTGGTGTCTCCAGAAGGTTACACTGAAATAATGATACATAGGCTGATGTCAGAGAAATTATAGCTTTGTGATTTATAGTTGATCTGCATGGACCTTCCTTGACACCTTCTAGTATGAATTCAAATTGCAGGCTGCCAAGAGAGAGAGTGAGATATTGAAGCTTTGGAAAAAGGGCTAGGACTTTAGATCTTTGTCTTGCAAACTGAGCATCACAAAGCTGAAAAGGTAAACCAGCATTAGAAATACTGCTGCTGCAACACTGCTCTGGTACAAAGCAAGTCCACATGCAACATTTAGTCAGAAATTTAACTTGCAGTACCAGCAGAAGCCTTCTTGCCTGCAGCCCTTTTTTCCATGTAGTTCTCTCACAAATGCCTTTTCTCAAAATTTCCAAGACCAGTCTTCAGATATCCTGGCCTTCTCACTCAGTAGTTTTCCTCTGATTCCTTGGACTTTGATCCTCTAAATGTACATTGATGACTTAATACCTTTTGGTGTTTTGTTTTGTTCTTATTTCTCCTTAGGTTTGAAAGTGTTAGTGACTTTACCTCAGAGCTAGAAGACAGTGATGATCCAACAGCTTATGTCACCAATTTGACATACTACCACCTGGTCCCATTTGAAACTGACATTCTGGACTGAGACTGCTCAGTGATGCAGTCAGTCAGCATCCAGCCGACCTCTTCGTCCATAGGCTCTGCTATCTCTGGCGTTGCAGCTCTGTGAATAAGGCTGTGCGGGCAAGACCACCAGCAGAGAAGTCTCAGCAAAAGCTGGTTTTGTAGTCTGGCCCTCCGTTCCGTGTTATGGAGACATCTTGTAAGAAGGTAACTGCTTCACTGTTGACAACAAACTCGTTTTCCATGAAAGCAAGGCAGCAGGAGCCCCGTGGGGCTTGAGGAAATCTCTGCTATGTCTGTGGGAACTGCCACTCTGACGCAGCCGTCGGAAACCTGTGCTGTGATATGCTGTCGCCCGTGCTTCTTGGCTTGCAGTGCAAGTTGAGGCTTCCTCTTTTAGGATACCACCACAAACTTCCCCAGATGGCGTGACCACTCTTTTTATGCTACATTAGTGAGAAAGTGAGGAAACCAGCTGAGTTCTGTCAATTCCCGGTGTGGTTGCTTAACAGAGGTCTCACGGGTCACATTTTGCTCAGCTACCGGATGACTGGTGCCTTACATGAGATGTCAGAAATAACCATTGAGTGCCTCCAGGAAACAACACATGACCTGACAGCTTTACTTCTTTTAATCATGGGTTTGTGTTTTTTTTTAATATTGTCACTGAAAAGGCGACTACTCTTTTCTGGAATAGTAAAGCAGACAGCAGCTGGCATTGCAATGGACTGTGCATGATGTTTGGGTACCCTTGAGATTTCAGAGGTCTGGAAAGCTGATGGGAAAGCTGAGCTGCCCCCTGCTAAGAACAGTCAAGGCTATGACAGGCACTTGGATACAATTTTTTTTGATGTGGACCAGAAAATGTGAATGGTGCTTACAGTTGTTTACATCAGGGAGATCATTCCCTATGCATCTCTTTCCCTAGAAGATGGGGAGGAAGGCGATGAGATTTACATCATGTTTGGACTGAAAAAGAGTGATAAGCTACAGAGTGTCTACAGTGGTAGGAAAAACACTCTCTCCCCTGCCAGCGTGGCCCAAGGAGTCTGTCTAGCTTTCTGAGATGTGCCTGTGGGTCCTGGTGCAGGCCTTGTTGTCGTGTAATGCCATGGGTTTTGGTGGAGGCAGAACAGCAGGAGCAAGAGCGGAATGGGGCCCTGCAGCCTCTTGACTACTGAGTAGTGCAACGTTAAAATCTCCTCAGGATCTCCCTCCTGTGGAGTGCTCCGAAATCCCAGCTTTCACTGTGAATGCTCAACACTCACCATCGTGACCTTGCGTTGGGCTTTTTGCGATCTGTTTGCAAACATGGATTTGAAGGGATTGAAGTGGGAAGAAATGCGTTTTGGACTTGTTTCTTGGCAAGGGGCTTATTTTGGTTCTGAAGAAGTTGATACAGCTCCCCTCTGCAGACTTTTCATATCTGTCTGTAGAATAACAGTCAAACAGAATTTGCTTAATGTAAATAATAAATTATTGAGAATCCTAATTCTTTTACACAGTATGTTTTTAAAATATATTTTAATGAAATAAAATATAACTCACCTTCAGTACACTTTCTGCAGCTTAAAACAGCAGCTTCCTTTTCTTGTTTGTTTTTTTTTTTTTTCCTTTGAGGACAGTTTCCCAACCATACCAAATTTTCTTTCTTTCTCTAGTAGTTTTGGAAACATGCTGATTTTTGGCAATTCTTCCTGTGTTCTGTGTGTTGCCCATCCCCTGCAGATACAGTGTATACCCATGTGAAACCTCTCTCCTGAACTGTTGATCTTGTGTCTAGGTTTATGTGGTTTAATACCACTAAGTTTAGTGGAGGAATTTTGCATTTTTGAGACCATAGGTGAAATCAAATCTGGAAGTTATTCTTTCTGAAGATAAAGAAAATTCTTATAAGTTGAGTTTTTGGAATGGAAAGGCTTCCTCTGAGTTAGAATTGGGAAGGGTTTTTGTTTGTTTATTTGTTTTACTCTCTTTAGTTTTAACTCTTCTGTCAGTGCTTTCAGTTCCCGTCATGGGGTAGAAATAGCATCTAGTAAACACCTGCATTGGATTAGAAATTGGAATATTTTATTTCAATTCCTGGCCCTGCTGTCAGCCTATGATGTTGCTTTGGGTAATTCTACTTCATCTCCCTATCCCCACTTTTCCTTGAGTAATATTTTGAAAAACACCAAATGTCATTGGCTTTTGTGCCCTGATTAATTTGAATTTTTTTATGAGTTTTTAAGCACATGATAACTACTTATATTTTTTAAAGCACTTTGAAATATATAGATTAAATAAGATAGAGCAGTATTGTTAATTTTTAAAATGTACAGCCACACTCCTTGTATGAAAACAAGCTAAGCTGCAAGCACGGCGAAGTCTTCAGGGATGGGGAGTCTAATGCAAAGGAACTAATCTACAAACAGAAGTTGTACCCATTTCACTTGGATTTTTCAAAACCCATTTTGATCAAGTATTTTCCAGAGATGATGTCATGTGATTTATTTCTCTTAGGTGAAATACATTTATTTGATAAATCAAAGGAATACAAATGACCGTGTGTATCACTTTGTCCATAGAGTCAA
This sequence comes from Thinocorus orbignyianus, assembly GCA_013400375.1. Classification (NCBI taxonomy): domain Eukaryota; kingdom Metazoa; phylum Chordata; class Aves; order Ciconiiformes; family Thinocoridae; genus Thinocorus; species Thinocorus orbignyianus. The sequence goes on from VXBW01000387.1 coordinate 691,791, forward strand.
TTAAAAACCCCTTTTTGATTAAATCACGGCAACTTTCTCATGTGGATCAGGTCTCTACAACTGGGAGAGGCTCAGAGTATGAATTATGCATATGGTTGGTTCATATGTACTGATACCTTACTGATTTGTGTCACAACAGAGCCCCTCACAGAAGAAAATTTGTTTTTCAACAAAGCAAATATCTAAACCTGTTTGTTAGCTCCTTCTTTCACCTCAGTGACTGCAAAAAAAACATTCCTATCTTCTTGCAACTGCTTCTCTGTTGGGGGGATGGAAGAAAAAACAAAAGGTCTGGAGAAATGAATTGTGAAAACTCTCTGCTTTGAGGATTTGCTTTCAATTTTGACTGTGGTTGGTTGCACATCCGACTGTATGGGAACGCTTTGCCCATTTATATGGTTGTGTATAAACCATGTCAGGGTGCTGTGGGGGCCACTGGTGGTGGGGGCTCCCCATGGAGCCATCAGGGCAGGGGGTGGCAGTTGGAGTCTGTCCCAGCACCCTGCCAGGCACTGGGGCAGCCCCAGATATCGGGCACCTCTCTGGTGACAAGTTGAGGACGGGCTGGGACACGACCCAGCTGTGGGGAGCTAGAGGCCAGCCCTGCTGGAGTGTCTCTAGAGCAGAAGCTGATGGCCCTGGGGGCTGACATGAGGTCCTGGCGTGTGGGCAGGTGGGGGAAGCCCAGGGGTAGGCAGGGGCTGCCAGGGCTGGTAGTGCCATTGGAGGCTAGATGCTGGATGCTCAGGGTCGTCATTCTGCATGTTTCAGAAACAGACATTTTTTCCACTATGGTAAATAGTTAAACACGTACCGGGGACATGAAATATTGTGCAGAATTCAGTTATTGCTGCTTTATTGCATTTTAAAGAAAAACACAACAACTCTGTCTTTCATTAATTAAGAAAAATGTAGCTGAAATAAAATTCCAGCTCTTAGATTTCTGAACAAGACCTCTGCCATGTGAACCTGTTTTAGCTGGAAAAATCCTCCATGCTCAAGTCTGTGGAACCCTGCAGAAAGTATCTCTGGGGATGCAAAGTGCTGCCATGCACCTCAGTGGTGCATTTCTTGAGAAACCTAGCAAGGAAAATGTAATTATTTTCAGCACTATTCATTAATTACCTTCTGGCGGTTCTAACTGAAATGAACAACACAAGGATTGTTCTCCCCAAACTCCTCTCCACAATGCAAAGCCACTTGCTATGTAAGCTGCATTGATAAAAAGCCAATCTTTATGCTCTTTGCAGCTTTGGTTACTCCCTTCTTTGGCAGACTGCACAGGGATCCTGTGTGCCAGGATCCTGCGTGTCTTGCTATTAGCTGCATGAGCAGAAGAGAGTCAAGATGTGCTGGTATCTAGTGAAGGAACAGGAGGCATGTGTCTCTTGGGAGAAACAGTGATGACAAAATAATTTGGTTTTTACTTTTCAAGTCGTTAAATATGCTAGCATTGTAATGTTCCCAAATCTTAAGGGAGCTAGGGAAGAGAAAGGGTGTCACATCACGCATTGCCTTGTCCACTGATCTTTTGGGTTGGTTTTTTTTTTTTGTAATCGCAAATACTTTTTAAAAGTTCAGCCTTTAGTTCAGCATCAAACTCTTTAAAAAAATATATGAGCATTTTCTAATTGCATCCTATAACAATGTTCATTCCTGTTGCAGTCAGCTATCTCTGAACTCCCTTCCCCACACATACACAAATTATTCAGGCTATTTTACTGGTCAGCTTTTATCAATGTAACTGCTTTCTTATGGAAATATTCAAACCCTGAAGTGCAGTTCCCGAGTTTAATAACACGCAGAGCATTCCCATTTTCAGTGTTGCCAGGTAATTTCTTCTTGCTCTAATACCACTCTCATTATAATTAGCTTTCTTAGTAATGCATACGTTGTGGGGGGGTTTAGGTAAGGGAAAAATACCAAGATAATATTATGCATAATATATCTAGATCTAAAAAATGGAGAATTTGAATTCACCTAAAAGTCCATAGCAGAAGTGAAGATGTGGAAATTGCTTGGATGCATTTACAGCTATTTGTATGAATTCAGACTTTCTTGGGATCTCCCAACCCCTGTTGCCATGTCTGTGTTTCTTATGATTAATATGTATACCTATATATAGGTATATATGTATCTCCCTACTCTGATGGGAGAGAGAACAGCTTGAACTTACATATCACGGGATAGATGAGGCACCAAAAGGTGGCTGAGTCAGGATTTTGCAGTGCTTAGTTTTTATCCTACCAAGACACCTAGCAGGGAGATGCCTTGCACCATAGGACAGGAGTTCACAGAATCATGGAATTGTCAGAGTTGGAAGGGACCTCTAGAGATCATCTAGTCCAACTCCCCTGCTAATGCAGGATTGCCCAGAGCACATTACTCAGGACTGCATCCATGTGGGGCTTGAAGGTCTCCAGAGAAGGGGACTCAGCTTCCCTGGGCAGCCTGTTGCTACAGAGGTTTAGGTTGCTGTTCTTCACTTGCAAGGCTTCTACTAAGGCAACCTGCTTAGGTAAGGATTTAGAGGAAATCTCCTTTTTCTCTAAAGATGCCTTGTTAAACCTTGCATACTAGTAAAATTAATTTTCTACTAGCTGGATCCAGAGCAGCTCTAAACTACTCAAGGGCCTGCTGCTGCCAGACAGCACTGCTTAGACCCCACTCTCTGCCTGGGCTGAGAAGATGCCTTCAACACCCATTTTCTAGTCCTCAAATTCTGCTAAACAATTTTCATAAACTTTTAGAAATGACAGCTGAAATACTGGCTTGAAGAAAACCCAAATGTGAACACTGACCCCTGGTTAAAAGCGTTCCAGCATCAGGTCTGTATGTTTTAACAAGTGAACTTCAAAAAACAGAGGATTCTTGTCTAAAATCTACAGCATGTGTGGGACCTCCACATAAGACCTTGTATGTCCCTCTGTGCAGCTATTTCTGACACAACCTGGCAAAACCCAATACTTGGCTACAGCTGTGGTGCTTGTGTCTATAAAGTCTGTGAACCACTGAGCCTCCTTCAGCTCCCCTGGCATCTCACAGGAGACTTTCACCTCCTTGGAGGCTTTGGTCATTTCTAGGAAGCTCTGTGTCATAACCTTAAAATGCCTGTAGCATTTTGGGGGTTTCAAGCAACTTTAGTCATTTCCATTGGCAAGTTAGCTTCATTCGGCGTTGTAGTTTAGTTTGGAAGCCATCTGCAAGCAATCATGACGTCTTGTGCAGCTCTATCACCTTGTACTGGCCAAGATGGAGATAGAAATAATGACATGTACCAGAAGCCAATTTTGTTACGTAAAATGAAAAAAAAAAAGTAAAAACCAAACCACCATTAGCACCACCATGAGCAAAACAACCATTGTCTATTATTTTCCCTTGTAGCTATGAAAACAAAGTTGAACAGAATCCATGACTTCTGGACGAACACACGCTCTTTTCAAAAGAGAAAATTCCCAAATTTTGTCAAGTTTCCTTTTGTCTCATGGGAGCTGGCTGCAGTAGCTGAGGGCAGTGATACCACATGCTGCATCCAGATGTCTTGAAGTGACCTTCAGATATAAAAATAAGCAGTGGGTGTATGTGGAAGGGGAGCGGGGGCAGTAGACACAGGAATGGCTTGGAAGAAGAATAATGGAGAAATAAGGGAAGGATTGTAGAGCAGAGGAGATCTCCAGTCTTGAAGCTGCTGTAAGCACTGTACTGGCAGTGTCTGGGCACTAAATCACGCTGTTCCTCACTCGCTGTCCTGCAAGGAATGGAAAGAGCCCTGGTTGGTTTTGTTGAAAGGAAATGATGTGTGTGTCTGATCAGGAGAGCTTGTATAAAATGAATGTGCTGAACGTTTTGGAAACAGATATTTTGGAGCAACAAGATTTATTGTGATTACCCCTTTAAAGCACCACACAGCTAATGTGAAGGGTTTAGCAATTCAAATTCTGTTTCAATTACTCCCCCATGCATCCTACACTGCCTACTTTGTTTCCTTATTTTGGGACTAAAAATGCACATGGCTGCAGGTGTGAGGGAACTAACAGGCTTTGATTGCCCTGACCACCCTCACCTGGGAGTCTACCCACATCCTCTCATCAGAGGCTCTACTAAAGCTCAGCCCAGGGCATTTAACTCTTTCCTAAGATGGGCTACAGGTGCAGCTGCACTTATTCCTGCTCCTAAGTTGTTGTGGGTGTTTTCTGGACTGCTCTTTGGCCTGAGGTGTACCCTGTCTGAGCCTTGCTGGATGATTGATGGGAGACGTTGCTGTCATCGTCCTGCTTTGAGTGCAGTGAGTTCCAATTTTGCTCATCATGATATACATCATTTTTACAAGACTTTCCTGATAAGAACATAAACTTTCTTGTTACAGGAAAGTGTTTTCCAGAGGTGTTGTCTAAAGAGAGTAATGTGCTTGAGAGTATTTTTTTTATACAATGCTTAAGTTAATAACATAGTTATCTTGTTCTGGAGAATACAGCTGCTTGATGGCCCAAGTGCTAGAAAACGCTGATATGACATTGGTGTTTGTGATGAATTAATGACATTTTGGGCTTTAGAATAAAATGACAAAATGCATTCACATGTAACTTCCAGAAATAATCAATTTACAGGCTTTGATGAGCGGGAGCTTTGCTCGTGTTTCTCTTCTGATTCTAGCCTGTACTGGTAGGAACTTCATCAATGGGCAGCTTACTTGCAATGGGTTATTGGCATCATATCTCTGTACAAAGAGTAAATACATAATCCAGTAAACATAGTTGGCGTTAGGGTAATCACAAATTTGAACCTGTATTGGCCATACACTCTGTGACTCCAGATGGTAAATATCATCATTGCGGGGGAAAAGTGGAGGTGTCCCCTGGCGGGTGGTCCATAAAGGTCAGGGTTTTGCTGGGTGAGATATTGTTATGGAGTCTGCGAAATCACTGCTAGTGCTGGTCATCTTGAATGTGCAAGCAATACACTGTTCAGAAAGAACAATTTTAATCTAATTTCTACTTAATTACTACTGAAGTTCAGATGGCAAAGTATCATAATACTTCAGTTTTGGTTGTGAACAGGTTAAGGGGGCTGGGACTCCTAGTCTGTAAGTCAAGGAGACAATTGGGACATTTAACCAATCTGTACTGAAATACATAGAACTGCAGTTTCTAGGCTTTAAGAAGACTTGTGATTAAATTTGTCTCATTTGTGCTTAACAACCTGAGAAGTGATGAGGGAAGCAAGCCAGCTGGGGAGGATGGGTGATTAGATACATGACTGAGAGGAGAAAAAGCTGGCTGCTAATGGGTGTAAGCAGATGTTAGTGAAACAGGAGCAAGACTGCCAGTTAAGGGATATAGTAACAAGTACTATAGTGATATATAATGAATTTACTGGGCTTTGGCTTAAGCTGTCTGATGTGCTTGCATGGAAAACAGATATTATTTTCCACAGAGCTACAGTGCCAGACAGGGTTTTTATGAAGCAAGCAACAAGGCAGAGAAATAGATAGCTCAGTGAGTCAGAAGAGAACTGCTGACCAGTTTTGTCGCCATGAATAAATAAAAAAGATGGAATTACCACTTTAGGCAACTCTGAGATTGCAGATTCAAGTTCAGGGTTTTAGCCTGATTTAGGGATTAGTGTCTCCTTGAAGAATAGGTTTTTCATCAGTAGAGTGCTTTGGGTTAATGAGGGAAGCAGGATGCAATTAGAATTTAATGTGCAAGTTTATTAGGAATCTTATGTATTTTGTATGTAGTTATCTGCTCTCACTCAGGAACCTCCCCTAACACATCTAATTAGCCTGAAGAGGTAAAATATGCTTCCTCTCTATGGTGCTGTTATCGTCCTGGTCAATGAAGCTGCCTCTGATGTAGCACCCATCAAATGGGACTCCAGGCTGCTGTTCTAAAAATAGCTGTGTACCACTTATGGATGCAGCAGGGGCTATGGTAACAGCCTATAAATGTGGAAACTGATAGTGGTTGAGAATGTTGAATTCTTGGTTAAAGGAGATGTATGGGGCACACGTTTGGAAGAAGTGTCACTTGGAACAATTAAAATGTGTAGTGAGTGTTCTAGAGCATAGAATGGGAAATTTCCCTGTATGGGTACAGCCAGCTTCCACACCTGGCTGTTGCCACACTTCAAAAAAATGGTGGAATGGAATGTCTGCTTAGATCAGGACCTGAAATGTCTCTGCCCTGCAGACTCCTGCATAGTATTTAGGTAACCAAGCTATTGCCAAACAAGCCACTTCTAAATAAGCCTCTAAGCCACCTTGTCATTATGGGGCTTGTAGCAGGACCTGCTGCTCAGACAGTAGATGTGCCACCTTAGAGATTTCATATAAGGTCTGTTTATTTCTCTCTTTAGAGCCAGCACAACAATTTAAACCTTTTTGAATGACAAGGGCCTGGGAGAAAGTGTGACATGCAGTGGACAATACTGACTCCTTAAGACCCTTTCCTTTCACTGTGATCAGGTGCCCAATTTCATGTAGTAAATATTAAACCCTTCCTGGGAGCCTTTTGGACTGGCATTCAAGTCCTTAACCCATCTAATCTGCAGAGCTGAACAGTGTCTTGTGATCCAACGAATTTTAATTGTCAATAACCTTTCACATAATTTGGGTTGATCCTGTATGAAATTCCCTGTTTAGAAGCTAAGTAGGGACACTTAAATGCAGGACTAATGTTAAACATTAAAAGGGAGGAAATTACTACGCTTGTTTTCATTTTATTCTGTTAACACCAGTACTGCTTAGTCTTAGAGATGACAATGGAATCTAATTTAAGACAAACATTTTGGGCAGCTGAGCTTAACATAAATAGATATGAATGTAGGTATGCAAAGCTCTTCTAAGAGGCTAAATTTGTAGAGGGATATGTTTTCGTAAGAGCAACTGATAAGAATGGTGGAGAAAAGGTGAAGCTCTTAGAGGCTTCCTTTGTAAGCTTTACTATGTTCCTAAAAAATCTGCCAACTATGTCTACTGGTTTAAAACAGAACAACCCACAAATATTGTTTCAGCTTCTGGCCCTGATTTTCCATGTCTTCCTATAACATTATGGCAAGGCTTTTTTAAAGCAATTTAACCGTAAACAATTAAAGTAAGACATTCTAAGTTTTCATTCCCCCTATTCCTGATATTTGTTATACCTGTTTTTCTCCCTGCTCCTCTTTTGTCACTTTACCACTGAGAAAAGTGCCACAAAAGAGAGAGGAGGGAAAACCCATGCTAATTAAAATGTAAACCACTGTAAAACTGCCTTAGGTATCTTAAATGGAATCAGGAAAAATGAGAAGGTATTTTAATATCACAAGTAGATTTTATGCCAGTAAAACCTGGTGTTCTGACCTCCTACTCTCCCTGCTTCTGCCCCCCTTGCAGAAGTTCATTTGCAGCTTATTCAAAGATGACAACAGAGCTTAGATTGAGTTCTGTTCCTGACCTTCTGTTCCTCTGTGTGTGCTTCAACACATAGTTATCAATACTGCATTGGTATTCTCTCTTTGAAGAGTACTGATAATTAGCGTTGCAGGAGAATTTTTTCTAAAGAATAGTAAGTGAAAGTGTAAGTAAGTACATGTAGACTGTCACAGTAAAAATGTTGCTAAAAATACAGATTTTTAAAACAAAGCCTGCTAGCTGAGGCTACAAGATGGCTACATTGACACAAGCCACTTTAATACATTATATAAAATTTTTGGTGCTAAGGAATGAAAAGCTGTCCTCTGTAAGTTTCTAAATGTATTTTTACAAGGCTTAGGGATGATATATGATGTCCAGCTTCATGTACTAGTATGTTCATACATGTGGAACACAGAGGGGAATGAAATTCTTTTCTGTAGTTAGTCTTATCCCTGTTCCATAAATGAAGCCTCTTTCTTAACATGCTAAAGTTAATGGCAAACTTCCAAATCTTTCCAGCTCCAGTCGGGACTGTTGCTGTTGACATTTGTTACAAGGAGGGAGGAAGGAGTGTTCCTCTGGTCTCAAGAGGAAAGTTTAATCCCTTTTTAGAGCAAGAGAAACTAACAGGGAGCACTTGAGCAACCAGACCAAGGTCATGCACAGGGAGTGTGTGTGGAGTAAGCAGCTGCCAAGCCTTCTCCACTAACACCAGGGTAACCTGCTTCTCCTCTCCACTCTCCAGAAACACTCCTCGTGTTTAGTCTTTACAAGTTTGAAATGTGTTCTGATAACTTAATATGAATCCAAATCTGAGGATCAGCTAGGTAAAGGAGCTGGTCCTTCCAGCCTGTCTGCCAGGCAGTAATGGGGCTGAGGTTGCTCCACAGGAATAGAGGAGCTGGGAGTGAAGGTGAGAGAAAGTAGGTAGGACAGTCTCCTCATACTGGGTCGTACTGCCATGAAAATTCAGTATTGAGTCCTTTGATCCTCCAAATGTGCAGAATAGCTCTGACACTGTGTGCATACAAGTCTTCACAGAGTACAACTACAGTGCTAAAGAACAACCTTAGACTAAGTCCTCTTCTATTGTTCAGTGGGGAAGGTGAGCAGACTGACTGCTGATCCTCCAGTGTCAAACAATAGTTTTCTCCTATTTTGCATATTCCCCAAACCATCAAAAATGTTGTCATGAAGTTAAGATGCTCTCTTGCTCTTTGTGTACAACCTTCTTAAAATATTTGTTCCTTTCCATCCTTCTGCTTTTGTGTTTTGAGGGAATTTGCTATGAGCAGTTTCCGTGGTTACAAGGATACAGCTGCTCTTGGAGTGAAAAATCTGCAGAGAGCAAATATACAAACCAGTGCATCCAGGACAAGGGAAATGTGCTTTGTATCCACAATGGCATTCCATCCCAGGTAAAAGCCAATGTGAAGTTGGAGAAATGGATGTTACTCTTAACTCTCTTGTCTTGCTGTGAAATGTAGTGCTCCACTTTACCATTAGGTCTTTCTAGATTACTGAAAGCACTCTGAGTTCTGTGGTCTCTTGAGTGTCAAAGGGCAGGAAACAGTCCATGTTGCAACATATTCTGCTAACCCAAGTCATGCAGTTTTGTTGTGTAAGAAAGAAATGTGCTTTCTCCCTCTTATTCAGGGTTGTTCCTCTATTTATTTATTTATTTATTTTTGAGCAAAGAACAAAATGGAAGTGTAGAGCTCAGAGGTTTTAAAGGGACGCAATGGTTCTCTCCTTGCCTTTACACTGCTTGGTAGCATTTGGCAAGTACTTCAGGCTCTCTGACAGCACATACTTTAACTCAAGAACAGAGCTGACCACATCTTTAGGAATATAGAGCATGTTTCAAATTTGTTTGTTATTATGCACAAAAATATTCTAATGAAGAAGCTGTGTTTTCACACCTTAAGTGGCTGCTGTTAATCTGAAGCAAACCTTGGTCCCATGACTGTCACTGAAGAACTCATCTTATCTGCTACAAAATTTGAGGTTACCTTCACTACAAAAGGAGGGAGTGAATTATCAGGCCATTCTGAAAAGTCCCTTGCAGAGCCCCTGCACACATGTATAGCCTGGAGTGCAGAGCATGGGGATAACTAATCCACCCTTTACATAGTTTCTAATCTGGAGTGTTAATTGCCAACTGGGTAACTTTGGTTAACTGTCTCCTGCAAGTCCTGACTGTAATGAAAAGAAAGGGGAAAGAAAAGCAACAAATGAAGACAAACACTGCATTAGAAATTAACCTTGGTGACTTCTTTTGTTCTCTTCCTCCACAATGTTAAAGTGGAAAGGAATTACAGTTAAACACAGAACTGCTGATTTGAGCAAACATCAACAAAATTTCCAAGGTGAGTGCAGTTGCATCTCATAGATGCTGATAAAAGCACTCAGGGAACATCAGAACCTGATGTTCCAGGCAAGACTGTCAAAGGATTTGTGCTAATTTGTTTTATTTCCATTAATTTTTGTAAGTCCTCCATTTAACTACAATTAAAAACAATCTCTTTGGATAAATACACCCAAAAAGCTACTCCCTTTTTTGTTTGCAACTCCTACAGTTCAGCACTGCAGTACTCAGGAAAATAAAGTGAGTTTTTGATAGAACAAGCAGCTAACCATTTAAGGAAGCTTTCTGAGCAATAGAACATTGAAAAATGGCAATAAATATTCAAATCCCAAAGAAAGACATTTCCAGACTTCCATATTCCAATAAAATGAATGCCTCACTAACTATAGTGGGTGGCAGCTTAACCCTATAGGCTACTTATATTTAATACAGTGTTGTTGTAATGCCACCAGTGCTAAAGATTTAAGGAACTACTTGCTGTGATGGATAGGTTTCAGCTTGCTACTGATGCTTGGCCACCACAACAGCCATCTGCCATCTACGAGGCTCTCCTGACAAGACAGCAACCCCTTGATGGGGAGAATTTTTGAGAAATTTTTACTGGTGTTCTTAATGACCTGCTAGAAATGTCTATGCTGTTTGCTGCTTACACTGCTGGCAGCCATAGGGCACAGCTCTAGTCAAACCAAATTTGGAGAGAATTGGGACCGCTCTAAGATATGCAGTAGTAATTGTATATATGCCCCTGCTCAACAAGCATTTGGCTGGCTCTGTGGGGTTTTATCCCTTCTACTTCATGAAAATATCCTCTTACAGATTTGCCTTCATCTTTGAGAGATATACAGCAGCCCTGGAAAAAATGTAGGGCTGTGCTAGCTCCACAAAAATCAAGGTGGACCTCTAGGGGAGAAAAAACAAACAGGTCAGCTAGTGATTCAGAAATGCTTCTGCAAAGGACAGGTTAGGTCCAAGCAGTATTTGTGGTTGGTTCCTCTTCACTGTCCTATTCTGTTACTAGAAGAATTTCTGCCAGCTGCATGTTAAATAAGACAACTAACATCTGTCATATACTCATTAACCATCGCACATTTATGATGTGCAATGCTCTGCCAAATCTAGTGCTAATTAGGATCTGTAATGAGTGTTATTCTCCTCTTAATTAATATGAGTAGGGTAGGATTTTCAGTAATACCTAAGTGACTGAGGAGCTCACATCTGCTTTTCCAGAACAGCTTAGAGACAGAAGCATTTCATTAGATTGAAAAGGCATGGAAACAGCAGTAGCAGCAGCTACTTTTGTGAACTGGGACACAGGCCTGGCCATTCTGGGCCTGTCGACTGTTATTCTCTATAGTGAGTTTGGTTATCACTGGGGTAATGTTATAGGTTTCTGTCTGGTAGCTCCTTTCCGACTTGTTCCCTCCCCTGAAACAGGGATGACTGTTTTGGAGAAGTACTGCACTGGCAAACCAAGTCACTGTTCCAGTATCAAATCTCTCTTCTTTCAAGAGTATCCACTGAAGTGAACCTGCAGTACTTGAGTTTCCCACTTATAGGCTGCACTCCAAATTCCCTGTGGCACAGGACTGTGTTGTTAGAAGATCTGGTTGTCTAAAGGAAAAATTGCAGAATGTAGTAAGGATAGCTTTATTTTTTTCATTCCTTCATTTCTCACTCCTTGTGACCTTCAGTCCTCTGTGCCACTTCTGTTTGAATCTGAGGATCTTTAACTAATTTGAAAGATGGCCACTGAAGCATTAGCAGATCAAGTTAGCAACAGATGTCTGTAGCTGTATAGTAAACCCATTGCATCAAATTTTTCAGGGTTGTCAAACTGTGGTCTGGTCTGTACTGGAAATCGTGGAAAGAAAAAGATCCCTATTTTAATGTTACAGAAAACACTATTTTTAAGATGTATCTAATATTGAGTAGAAGGAAATCCATGGAAAACGGGTACTACAGCATGTACAGTTGTGATTCAGAGGATAACACTGCATTAGAAATCATGAATCTTACTTTGAACAAACAAGAAGAAAGCATGTCTTTTCCAACTAGCCTGGTATAAAAGATTTTACTTTCTCCTGTGGCACAGAAAAAAAGTTAATTCTGAAAAACTTTTTTCAAACATTCAAATTTTTACATATATATGTACAAGCTGAAAATTGTCCCAATCATGTATCAGAACTCCATTAAAAACAAAATTTCCTTTTTTTTAGAACTGAAACATTTTTACAATTACAGTTCCAAAAGCGAGTATGAAAAAAGATGTCGAATAATCTGTAGAACTTAAAAAATAAAGGGCTGATAGAGAATATGGATGTGCATGATTGCTCTTGTTCTGTTAATGTGCCCACCTTTCTCTCCTGAAGCTTGGCTGTAGTTGTAGAAGATAAAGAATTCTGTGTAGTTTTCAGTGTAGGGGTATTAGATGAAATCCGAGGTCTTGATCCAGCCCTTAGTGAAGCAAGTGGAAAGATGCCCATTAATGTGAGAAAAGCTTTAGATTTGACTCTTGGCCCATGACAAAAGATTTTAATGGAGCCTTCTAAAGTAGCTAGGTTTGCTCTGGCTTCTTTGTCTATAAAATAACTTTGTCTTCTAACGTGTGCAGTTCACAGGCTATTGACAGTGTCCTTTCTTGGGGGGATGTGGAAGAGGTATTTTTAAAATAACTCCAAATACTTAGGGATTGAGAGTTCTGTGTGCACAAGCCTGTAAAAAGCATAGTCTTTAGGTGGAAATAGTGGAGACAAGTTTTCTAAAGGCTCTGGCCAGACATAGGCTCAAGAAGCAGCTATTCAATCATGAGAAAACTGGCTCTGTTCTAGCTATTAAGGACCAGTGCAGTCAGTGTTGCAACATGTGGCCAAGGATGCAGCTCAATAGACAGAAATATGAAGGTTTGATTTTGCCAGACTAAAACTTGCCCCTACTGACCTGCCAGAACCCATTCTGGATCTCTTTCCAGTGTGGAGCCTTCGTGTTACAGCTTAAACTGGGGAGAATACATGTATTCTGGAAGACAAGGGATGATGCCTGCAGAGTGTCCCTAAGAGCTTGTCTTCATTTCACTGGCTCTGAGTTAAGGGGTCTAGCTCATACCCGAGAGGCAAGGTTGTGTTGCTCAAGAGCAGATAGTTTCAGTGGTAAGAGATCCTGGCTCCTGCTGGACTCTTACAAGTGGGCATGCTGTTGCCTCACCTAGCTGCAAGCTGATTCCAGGTTCCTGCAGCTGCTGTGGGTCAGGCTGCCTCTGCAAATCACTGCTCTGGCCAGCAGCACCTTGTCCCTGTGTAGGATGGTTTGGTATCTGCTAAGCTCCTGCAGTTCCCCTGTGAGAGTTTAGCCTCCCTCCTGTAGTAAAGGGGAGACCAACGTATGATCCTCACCTCAAGGTGCTCTGCTGGAGTTGCCTGATGAGATGAACTTCTGGTCACCTCAGTATATGAACTGAGTAAGGAATTTATATTGCATAGACCAGAGGCTGCTGCTGCAAAATGAAGGCAAATACTCTTTTGCCATACCTTAAGGGATAAAAATGCTTTGAGCTGTCACCAGGTGCTGAAGCAGAGCTGAGCATGTCTTGTACTGAGCTGACTGCAGAAAGAATCGCAACGATATTTCCTCCTACTGGTTTCAGCTTTGTAATTGAAGTTAATATATGTGGTGAGGGTCTATCAGGCTTCGTAAGCAGCAGGTAAACCCACAGAGGTAGAGCAGGGGACAAATGCATCAAAAATCAGATCAGCAGAGCTATTTCTATCTGCTCTTTTTTGGGTATTTTAGACAAGAGATAGCAATTGAGTTACTAACAGAGGCACTGCAGCCTGTTTTATGAAAATAATGAGCTTTTGTCAATGTAATACAGAAATACTTTTGGTAATAAGGATGACTGATTCTCTGATTAAGCTAGGCATCTCATCAGATCTAGTGTTTCCATTTAGAAATAAATGCCAGGAAAAAAAACCCAATGTGTTTTATTTTAAATGCAAAAGAAGTATCTGTTCAAAGGAAGTGTAGCTACAGTTTTGATTTGATCTGCAGGCATTAGCTGAGTATATGTTCTCTAGAAAATAGGTCACAGCAAGAAAGGCAGTTTAAATTTAAAGAAAAAGATGAGCAGTAGTGACTAGAGAGATTATGTTTTGGTGTTCAGAAGATGAATGGCAATAACTGACAAGCAACCCTCTTTCAGTTGGGTATAAATATTAATGTCTTCCACATTCCTCATACTAGACAGAGCCTTTTATTAAAACCTACTAAATAACACTATTACCACCTGTCTTTCTTAGTTTGGAGGGTTTTGAGCCTTCAGTGGCTGCCTGGAAGGAAAAATTATAAAGCTGTCCTTTTAAATCATCACCCTTTGGTCATTTGTTAGTGTGAGGAATTCCAAACCTGACCTATGAGCCCACTTCCAAAATGTGACATGTAGCTTTATGGGTCAGTAACTAAATAACTTAACATTAAAAAAACATGCTACAATTGTTTCCTTTCTTCAAATGCTCGTTTATTCAGTGGCTGGATTTCTGCCCTATCTTGTCCCCCAGCTTTGCTTCTGTGCCCATGCTGTGAGAATAGTCAGTGCCCTTTCCTTCTGTAGTGCTAGTGACAATCTCACACCCTTGTCTGCCCTAAAGCTTCTTATCCTGGCAGGAACATGTTATTCTAGTACACAAATGGATCACTGCCTCCAAGTAAGATGAGGTGGGCTGCCACCTTTGCATTAGTAAAGTGGTGTGAGAATGTACTCCTCCAGTGGCCTTTCAGGTTTTTGTGTAAAACAAAACCATCTGTTTGGCTTAGGACCATCCCCATAAAGACTTTACCTTCCATGGGGTTTTTAGATGTGTTTCGGGCATAGCAAATGCTTCTAGCTGGGAAATAAAGATGGCAACTTCAGTTTAAAAAGAAAAACTCTTGTTTTCACATGAGAAGAGGGTCTAGGACTTCGGAGGAATGTCTGTGCACTGTGGCACATGAGAAGCAAGTGGAGGTGATGTTTTAAGCTTTGTATCTGTGTCCTGGTAGCTTGTGATTGCAGGGAGCTGGTTTGGTGACTGCAGTGGTTTCTGATAGCTCTGTTTGCTTTTAAGCTTAGCTCTTGATTAGTTCTGTGGCACCAAAACTGAATGGGACTAAAAAAAGTTTTATGTTTTTTAAAGGAATGGTTCCCATGGAGTAGTGTTGTTGTTACTGAGTGGTGCAAATAGCTGTGTTAGAGTCAGGGAGGTATCTCTTCCAGGTGTCAAAGGAGTGTGTTACAAGCCTTAAGTACACCTGGGGTCTCTACCACTGCCCTCAGACACAACCAGCCCCAAATACACCCACATTTCTGGTGTCCTTAAATAAGGAGATAGCTGTTATCATGATGAGAGACTTGTACTACCTGGTCTAGTTGGACATGTCCCTGCCCATGGCAGGGGGGTTGAAACTCGATGATCTTTAAGGTCCCTTTCAACCTGAAACCATTTGATGATTCTATGCTACTCGCTGCAGCTGTATTTGTATTCTGTCTGCTGTACTTCTAGCTGAAGAGTTACAAGCTGAGCCTAGGCAGGATGTTAACTGCTGGACTGACTTCTTGAGCTCTACTTTTTTTCATTTTTTACTATTGTTATTACATTATTTTCATTGTCATAAGAAAGGAATCTTAATGATATTGAATTACTTCCTAGCTAATACATTATTATCTTGGCTGTTTAAAGAAGATAGTTTAAAATGTGTTAGGTAATATACTTAATGTTGTGAACACATGTTGTTCTTGTTTGCAATTATACCATAATAACAATATGGCAATCTGGAAAGAGTCCACCCTGTCATTCTTATCTGTGTAATGCTGTTACTAGGGAAAACTTGGATTTATAACTGTCCTTTTCTAGTGTGATCGACAGAATGAAACTCTTCATAGAGTCAAATCTAAATATTTGAGTTAAATGTGCACAGTCACATGTGTATTTATATACACACATATATATGCATATTTACCAGAATTTCCATGTGCTGAAGATGCTTCACACTTTAGAGGAAGACTTTGAGAATTTGTCTTTACATACTGGGCCAGAGCTAAAATCAGTTGGTTTCACTAACTCTGTCCCAACTGTTGTGTTTCTTGACTGCTTCTTGCTTTGCATCCTTGCTCCCCTCCTGTGGAAGGGAGTATAAGACTCAATCAATACACCTAAAACGTTATTTCAAATATCAGGTGGATTGATGTATGGGCTTGGTGGAATTTCTCAAAGGTATCTCTTCGCTGGTGTTTGTGCTCTCCCATGAAGTAGTGTCAGTATCTACTAAGGCACGTAATGGAGGAGCTAGCCTATATTTGTCCAAACAAAGCTCTTCTAGCTGTGTTCAAGGCCACAAAGGTCAATAAACTTAAGAAATCTGTAGCATGATTTGCCACTGAAAATGACCTGCAAGACCTTGAGGCTTGAGCCAGCTATTGTCCGTAGATCCTCTGTCCTTTCTGTGGACCTTGATGAAGGGGATAGGTGATATTTTAGTGCATGAATTTCCGTATGACTATCCAAAATCAAAACACATCAGCTGATTCAATCTTATTTGTTCATAAGAAATTGGAGTTTTCAGAGAAGCAGTTCTGCTGGCTATTGTTGCTGCTGATGCCTCATCGCATTAACTGCATGGGTACCTGGGGTGATGGTGGGAATACGGCTGTAAATGAGATGATGGAATGTTGAATCACACTCAGTACCACAGGAAGAAAACTAGTTTCTCCTCTGTGTCTGTGCCTTGGAGGTTCTGTTTAGAAATTTCAGGTGAATCACTGCAATAGTTCTAGCTGTTATTTTGTTACTTCTTGCCTGCCACTAATCCAAATAGATTGGGATTTAACAGCCAAATTTAAGGAGAAATTGTAACTTTTCATTAAGCGTCAAGCCTTTTTCTGTAGTTCTCTACTGGTTGATGGCTCTTCGTAAGTTTAGACTAGTACTGTTGTGAGTATGAAAGGAATCAGTCTGTGATAGCTTTAGTGGGCTGTGAATGTAGTGGGAGTTGTAAGAGGAAAAGCAATCATCTTGTTGCTTAATGACATCATTTTTGTTCCTTCTGTTTCAGTCTTTGTAAGTGTGACATCTTTCTGTCAATGATCTAACAGAAAAGGGTATTTTTTGTGAGCACTAGACAGTCATGCTTGTATGTTGATTACTGCTCACTCCAAAGCCTCACATGCCTATGCAATAGCTGATTTTGGGTGGCAGGAATGAGGAGATTCTTGCAGAAACTGTAATTTCACACTCATAAGGTCTAGAGCTTCAGTGCTAAAAATCATTTAAATAACAACAAAGACCAATGCCAAACTGAGTGATTAAGAGGTTGGCAGCCTCCACTAAGCAACATTGCCACTGGATAATGCAAGTGTGAGCAAAAAGAGATGGCCTGGGAAGCCTACTTCCACCTCTCCAAGCAGAGAAGTCAGTGATGGCAACAATCCCTCTATATTTGAATTCATGACTATGTTATTTGCTTGTACCCAGAGCTGCAGCTGGCCTAGAAGTGAGGAAAGCAGGCATAAGAATGTGATGATATAATATTCTGGTTTGCATTCAGAGGAGCAATGCTTCATAGGGAAGACATGGGAGTACTACAAGAAGGAATCTCATTCTCTTCCTACAAAATGCAGAGAAATACCCCTAGTTCCCCAAAATCTTCATGCAACCACTGGATCAAGCCAGAACAGCCTTTCTTTAGAGTCGGTTTTTGCTCCTAATCTTGCCAGAAATTTTAGTCCATGCAGGCAAAATATTTGGCATTTGCTGCTACTGTTGATTTGATATTTCTTATTTATTGCACTGATTTTTCAAAAGCAAGATCAAATAATTCCCTCTCCTGATGTGCATTGTTTGGGGCTTTTTTGTAGCCTGTCTGTTCAATAATTTAATGACTCATTAAGCATCATTGAGGCAGGAACCATCATATTGTACTGAAACTAATAAAAGGCAATCCTTCCTCATGGTCAAGACATAATAACTCCAAGACAGTCATGCATCACTTGGAATAAAAGGTTCCAAAATCATAACTCTGACATTTTTCTGTATCTTCAGAACAACTCTTTTGTGTTAAACAAAATACTGCAAATATACACTGAAACTGTCATTTCCTGGTACCCACTTTTAAGTTTTCTAAATCCTTTCACAGCTGTCTCTACCACTTTAGCTGTTCTTGTTTGCAGTTCCCAAGTGACTGGCAGGTTAACAGTAGAAGGAAGGATAGGTAAATCCTCACAGACTTTTGACCAGATGCTTTTTGAACAAAACTCCACTGAAAATTAAACTCCTTATGTATTATGTCCTCATCTACTGAGACTACATCCAGTAGCCAGCCTCTGTAGGGAATTCCTGCTGTTGCTGTAGCCTCTAAAGCAGCTCAGTTGGGTTTTTTGGACACAGGGAAAGTGGAAATGTGCTTTCCAACCCATAGGTACCTCCTCTGACTAGAAGGAAGCTGAATTCTTACTGGATGTATTAAGCTGCTTATTTTGGGTGTCCAACTGCACCAGAGTAGAGACAACTGAAGTTAGACACCTTTAATCCTTATTTAATCAGTGACGAAGAGAGAGTGTTGTCAGTGGAATGATTTTCATAGAGGAAGTTAAATACTTGCAGTATCTTATTGTTTGATGAAAATAAAACATATTTCCTCTGTGTGTATATGTTTCTGATTTGTTGTCTCAAAAGAAATTTCAAAAACATGTTTACCCACATTATCTATAACTCATTGAAAGATCAATGCATCTAGCTAGTGTTAGAGGCAGAGCTGAACCATACTCTGATGTACTTGAGCAGTCTTTTGCCTTTCCTGGTATGTTTCTAGACCATGAGGGCAAAGAAAACGAGTGAAAATAAAAAAAAATCCTCTCTAACTCTTACAGTTTGTAAACAGAAGATCATATGTTAAGAGTCTGGGTATGATGAAAAGGTGACTGATACTTCCTAAACATATTTGTAGATTAAAAGCTCCTAAAATGAGCTTGGCTTGTGCCTGTATTGTCATTATTATGTGGCTAATGTGGAAAAGAAATGAGGATGTAATAATGATGTGTATCTGGTTAATAGCAGTCTGGGGAACTGTAGTTCCTTGAGATTTCAAGAAGCTTTATTTAAACTACCTATTTGTTATAGGAAATAATTTTGGAAACCTCACTTTCCTTTTGTTTCTTAACCTTGAACTTTCTTGGAATGACTGTCGCTGTCTAGTCAGAGGATGATGGTATCTTACCTGCCAAGGCTTATTTAGAGAGGGAATAAGCCAGTCAGCTTAGCTGTCTTATGTAGCTTCAAATTGAAGGTTTGTTGGCAATTTAGCAGACCTTGGATGTGGTGTCTATTATGACATGATTGCCTCGCAGGGTACAATCTCTGGATTTAATTTACTGCGCATCCAGAGCAACAGATTAAATAACAAAGTTTGTCTGGTAAATAAGGTTTCTGTTTATGTAGATTTGTCTTTTCCCTTCCCCATTTCAAATTTTGGAGCTTTCATGAAATGACTGTGCTTGGACTCTTCTGTGCCTGGATCTGCCTCTGTGAGGCTGCCTGAGTTTCAAGTCACAGCTCATCATTTTCTTCTTGCTATCAATGTAATTTGATCACTGATCAGTGAAGTAAGGCAGCCAGTGATTTCCACCATTCGTGGTTTTGATGCAGTACTACATAGGTGAAGTAGATAATACCAGGGAAGGCTTATTGCTGCTGTGAATATCATTTGGGGGCTTGTATTTTTTTTTTCTATGGAAACTGTTTTAAAATCCCCTCACACAGCAACAGAATGTGCCTTCTCTTCCACAGGTATGGTGAAAAATGAAGTAGGTCATGTTTTATCTTTAAAATATAAAGCTTGAAAACACTTCTCTGAAGTAGTCTCCACTTGGTAAATCTACCGAAGGGCATTTTTGTCATCGCTTTCTGATGCCATCAAATACAGATAATACTACTGCAATCTGGGATTACTCTGTGGCACTGGGTCACTGTTGGCTCTTGGTTTGAAGTAGGTTTTCAGTGATGTCAACTTGGGATAAGAAAGTGAAAATATTGTCAAACCACAGTGGGTCTTCAGTGACCTTGGTGAACAGCTGAATGTGTGTGTTCACCTCCTGCATAGTGTCTGCTGCACCTTTCCTTTCAAAGGGAGTAAAGGCACAGCAAGCTGGAAAAAGGGTTGAAAGGTGAGACACCCTTTTGTCCAGGAATAGCCTGAATTTCTGGCTTCTGGGAAGTCTCCTCTCAATCCCTAAACCCCAATAGTCACTGTTTTGTGTTCAGAGCTACCCAGATCCCCAGATTTATAGGCTATAAAGGAGGAAGACGTAGGCTTGTAGAAAAATTCTCTACTTCTCACTAGTGATGACCATTTGTTGGGTGGTGTTCAGGAGCATAGCAGAAGGCAAAAAGTGTTTCTCTTCTGAAAAATAACAGCAGGATACACTTATAAACAAGTTGTAATTTAGATTAGGGAAGGATAGGTTTTACCTTCTTTTTCAGAATCCAGACCTCTTGTAAATATGATGTTGTTCTTCCAAGCAGCACATACATATGTGTGTGTGTGTGCAAGTGCATGCGTGCATATGTACATGCTGTTTTTAGAAATAAATGTCTCCTCTTGCTATCACTATCTAGAGGATTTCCACCTATCTCAGCATATGGCATTTACCAGTGCTTGTCCCAGCTATGGCAGAGCTGCAGCTCAGAGCTATGTGCCTGCGTAGGATGGGGAAGAAATATTCCAGCTATTTTAACTTTCTTCTACTGAAAAGGCTCACAGAGTCTTAAAGTTTATGTTAATTGTGGGTGGACAGAGGAGGGATTGTTGGACATCAGGGTCTCCATAAGACCTGATATAGGTGGGTCATGTTCCCATAAGGTGGTCATAGCCCAATGCAAGGACAGTTTGTGTTTTGTGCAGAGCTGTGCCTGCCTCTGTGTAGCACTTCCTCTTCACTTGTAATACCTCTGGGACTTTCTGGCAGCCTGTTTGCTGTGGAGAGCTGCGCAGCCAGCTGTACAGACAATGCTGTGTCTTTCTCCTCTACATCCTACCATATGTCAAGGTCTTTCTTGCAGTAACTGGACCATGCTCTCCTAGAGTGAAAAATAACTGGTGACAGCTTGCAAAATCCCTGCAGGCATCTCTTAACTCGCTCATCTCTGCTTCCTTGTTTTACTTGTAAGGAAACACAGAAGACCACAAAGAAAAGGGAGCTGATCAACCAGTTGGCTGGGTTAAGAGTAACAGGTTCAATCCCACCCCTAGTCCCTGCTGTGTTTGTGCCTCTTCCTCCTGTTCTGCACTGTCCCTGCTTTTTCAAACTATGTAACCATAGGATCTTCTTAGGCTCAGCAGCCAGCCAGGTTTAGGATATCCATTATGAAGAGGCATGATCTGTCCTTAACTCTTTCTAGCCTGCAGAGTGACTGGGCAGATCCCTTGGCCCTTGAGCCTCAGTTTCCCTTGTGAAAAATGGAAATGGTGATGCTTTTCCAAGTGCTAAATGATCTATAGATGGAAAATGCTGCAGACAAACCAAGTCATATTGTTGGTCACTGAAATCTTTTAACTGGGAGGACTGAGTTGTGAGGCAGTGTTGGAGCCACTAGTATAATGTAGAGAGTTCTGATTCCACTGGGTGGCAGCTGAGACTTTCTTTAGGTGCGAGGGATAACGTTTTTCTCCTTTGGGTTAAAGGAAGCAACTCCTTTGCTAGACAAAACAGATCCAGACCCAAGCCTACTGCAAGCTCATGAGACTGTAACCAACTGAGATGGTTGGTTTCCCGTTATTTATATTCTTTGAATCCCTTAATTTAATACAATAAGCCAGGGTGTCTTGAACTGAAAAACCCATCAAATGTGCTGGTTTTGGTCTGCCAGTCCCTTACTATATTTTTTTAAAGGTTTATAAACCAAAACCACTTCAGCAGAATTCTACTCATTTTTCATTTGATGAATTGATGAATTTTCATTTATTTCCTGTTACAGTCTGTATGAAAGCCAGAGCATAAGATATCATGTCTCTTGACTAAATAAATACCTCCCATTGCGCAGATGTGTGGAGAGTATTGTATTGCCTGCAAATACTAGCTTTCCCCAGCTGTGTCATGCTTTGGCAGAAATCAACCATTGCATAAAGAGCCACTGGGCTCAAAAAGGTGCTTTAGCAATACTGTTGGGCTGTTAACAGGGTGCTGTGGTGGGTAGTACCCTGAAAACATAGTTCAAAGCACTGCTGTGAGTGAGCGGAGGTGCTTCACTGTGTCCTATGTCCTGTCTGGCTCAGCACATCATCTGCACCCTCCACCCCAGCTGCCCCCAGAGTAAAATTATTTTTCAGTGGTGTCTACTGCTCTCCATCTCTATTTTGGTGCATTAGGGAGTAATTTTCTGATACCTGTTTCTTCCTCGGTGCTTGGAAGTGTTTGTACCTAATAGAGACACTGAGCAGCCCTGCAGGATATCAAAAAGTTCAGGGGTTGACTCTTGCTTTTCTGTTCCCAAGGTAAAGGAAAGGCTCTGTAAATAGTGGCAGTCTTACAGATTAGGCTGCAAAGTGGTGTCAAGAATTGCTCAAAGCTGGTTAGATGGAAGAACTGCTGTCTCTGTCTCCAATGGAAAACCACAGTGTTCCACTAGCGCTGCTTGTTGGCTTTCCTTTAGGGACTGACTGGAGCACCTTGTCTTTTCAAATAGTTCTTCCACAAACCCTTTCTTGTCATTTGCATGGAGGAAAAATAGCCTTTTGTCTCTCTTTGTGCTGCCTCAAATTAAGTCACACAATGAAGTTTTCCACTGAGCTTCTAGGTTTTTTACTGCACACTTACATGCAAATGCTTCACCCTCAGATTGTTTATTCTCTCTTCTGTTCTTATCCATCCAGTTCACTCAGGCTATGCTGTTAATGTGGGTGCAGCAGTAGAAAGGGGCTGCAGATGCTTTGTAGGAAGGCTCCCTGTCCCAGGAGAGGTAGCACAGCTGTGTAAGTCTGGAAAAGGCAGCTTTCACAGAAATTATCTTCAGGATGGACAGAGGGCATGAGAGGAACAGTAAGGCTGTGGTTCATCTGCCACTGGTGTAATAGTTTTGTGACAGGAGAGTAAATAAAAGCCACTCCCAGTCTAGTCCTAACATCAGAGAGGCACAATCAGGGATGTGATACCTGGCTGCTTCTCTGCCCAGCAGATTTTGGCTGCAGAAGAGAAGCAGGCTGCCCGCAGCATGGGTGCAGCATATATCCACAGTGCTGTGTAAGACTCTCTTGTGTGTCAGCACATTTGCTTAAGAACATGAGAGATTCTGGATGTGAGAGGGAATACCATAGATATAATTAGAGAGTGAGAAGAACATGGAAGCTAATTCTTCGGGGTTGTTTGAGTGTTAATAAGCTTTGACAGGAGTCACAGATGAAAGAAGAAATGGCAGTAAAGCTAAAAGGAACCTGGCTTCAGCCCTGAGACATCTCGCATCATCCTGCAGGAGATGTGCAGTGCTGCCATATACACCTCATGAGGAAGAAGTAACATAGTCATTGGCAATATAGGCTGACATTGTGTAAATAGATGACATGGATCTTTTTACGCTTAAATTTCACAGACCACTTATTGCTGCTAAAAGCTAAAAACTGACAAAGTAGCTAGATTCACTTTGGTTGCGCTCATGAAACTGCTAAGAGAAGTAGTATTAATACATTGGGAAGCAAACAGCAGCAATGAAACTCAGTTCTCTGCCAGGAGAACCAAACTGTCCAACATGAACCCCAGAAAAAAGGCAAGCCAGGAAAAACTCAAGCTAACTTCAACTCGACAAGAAATTAAGCCAAAACAAAATGAAAAATTCAACATTGCTCATTTGTGCTCCCAAAACAGTAAAAGATTTAAAAAAATTACTCTCATGAAATGGAATAGATCTCTCCACTGGTGATGAAATCAAGAAAGAATCAACTACCTGATCACTGAACTGAAATACAGCAGAAGCATTGGACATAAGTGCTGTGTGTGCCCAAGGGGCAGCATGCAGGCTCTCCCCGAGAAGCTGTCAAACCCAGAGGTACAGAAAAAGTCCTACAAACTTTTACAGAGAGAAGCAGAGCAGGTGGCAGAGAAAGGCAGGAAGAGAGTAAGTTTTCATTCTGCACAGCAGTGCTAGCCTGGGGAAAGTGCAATTTAAGTGTGATAGAAAAGGTGAGACTGGAGCCGTTCATCTCTTATGAAGCTATTTTGTTTTCTAGTGGGCATCTACCCCTCCTGAGAGCACAGTGTCCCCTGCATGTTGCAGCACAATGCCCTGTGACACTCACTCAGCCTGATTTAATCCCCTCTGCTAGGGAAGAGTAGAGCTAGAAGAGAAAGTGGCTCTAAAATCTGCTTGGCTCCCTGTCCTGGTGGGCAGCTCTGTAGTGGCAGGAGCCTGAGGGGTGCCAGTGACTAGCCCCGTTCTGCCACCCCAGCAGTGCAAAATTTCCTGTCCCATCCACCCCAGCCTGACCTGGGGGCACCCTACTTCTCAGACAGGTTTGCCAGGGTGTCCCAGGCAGATTCCTGCTGACTCTGCAGCAGGCCATTATCTGATTATTCAAGCCTAAGCAAGCAAAACAGTTTGATGCTCCTTATTTTTGCGCTGGTGGCAATGTGGGACGAGAACATAGGGCAACAAAGATGACTAAAGGATTGGAGCATCTCCCTTATCAGGAAAGGCTGAGAGAGCTGGGACTCTTCAGCCTGGAGAAGGCTGAGGGGAGTCCTCATTAATGCTTAGAAGTATCTGAAGGGTGGGTTGAAGGAGGATGGAGCCAGACTCTTTTCAGTGGTTCCCAATGACAGGATGAGGGGCAATGGGCACAAGCTGGAACACAGGAAGTTCTGTTCAAATATGGGAAAAAACTTTAGGGTGAGGGTGGCGGAGCCCTGGAACAGGGTGCCCAGGTAGGTTGTTAAGTTCCCTTTTCTGGAGATCTTCAAGCCCTGCCTGGGTGCAGTCCTGAGTAATGTGCTCTAGGCAATCCTGCGTTAGCAGGGGAGTTGGACTAGATGATCTCTAGAGGTCCCTGCCAACTCTGACAATTCCAAGATTCCGTGACTTTCTTCCTCACTGCTCCTCTCCCATTCTAGAGATGAGAACAATTCTTGTTTCGTTAATGTTATTTAATTTTATTAGCTTAATTCTATTTATTTAATTAGGTTTTATAGCTAATTCATCTGAATGTAATTGTCAGGAGTAAAATTAGTTTGGGGTGATCCCACACCAGCAGTTTACCTGCTTTTGGCTGAACTGCTTTGTTTCAATAGGCTTCCAGCAATGCCAGGTCCAAGCTTCTGGAAACATGATCTGTTCCTTTGTGTATCTTTTTTGTTCCTACAGTGTAGTTACACCACACAGACAAGGCCATAATTAGTGGCTGGGACAAGCACAGCAAAAAAAAATATGTATATGAAACCAAACACTTGGCAAATGCTCTGTACTTAAAGCTGGGGGTCTTTGAGGAGCTGTTGGCTCAATGAACTAAAAGGAAAATCTGTGGATCAAATTCTTCACTGCTGTCATTTCACTATGATTCCTTAACACACTTTCTGCATGCTTAGCTGTAGTTTCAGAAAAAGGGTCGAGTGTAGCCTGTCTTACCCTCGTGTTTACCACAGGGACAGACAAATCACTTATTTGTGCAACATTTGAAACCAAAGACCATGTAATTGGGGCAGGGGATTTTGGGTTGACCTGTACAAATAGTTGGCCTGACTTCATTGTAATCAGTTACGGAAAACATCACTTTGAAATACAGTATTTTGGATAATAGCAATTATGTCTTAGTTTCAAGTTAATGAACTACCAAACCAGGTTTTAAATTGTTATCATAATTAACTTACCAACTGAAAGGTGAGTTCCTCTAAGCCATAACTGTTATAAATGAATTGACTGTGTCTCCAGAGGAGTTTCTGAAGGATTAATTGAATCAGTTTGATAACTGACTGTAGTTAAACAGGTTGGAACTATTTTGTGTAAATCAGCCCTTGGGGCTGGGAGGTTTCATGGTGAACCAGGTGAAGGGTTGCAAGGCAGCACCTGGGGAGAAATATCAGAGAGTGTTTAAAGCTTAACACCCAGATTTGCTTTGCATCAGCAGAGCATCATTTCTTTTGTTATTAATGGGAAGATACGAAGATCTTCCTAAAAACATAAAAAATGCCACAACCATCTGACACAAATTGCTGGTACAGTACAATTGCATTATGTTGTTTCAGATTTCTTGAAAGCATATCAGTGTATTGACTCTTTTTTTTGGTAGGCTCTGGCAGACTGATTATGGCTTATCTGTGCTACCTAGGCAGATGCTTAAAGATCTGGCTATTCTGCAAAGTGTATAAATTCTGTATCATGTGCGTGAGCTTCTTTTGGCAGACATAAGTTTGTGTGAGCATGTCTAATCTGGATCAGACCTGTACCAGGCACGAACTCAGTATTAATGACTTTTAAATCCCAGGGTAAGAAATAGCAGCCAGGATGTGTGCTATGCTGCTCCACTGTCCCCTGGCTGAGATCATCATGTAGGTTGTGCCACACACAGTGATATTGTGTTCTCAGAAAGATGTCAATATTTCAAAGAAAGCTTTGATTCAGTGGTAAGAAAGAGAAAAATATTCTCAATGATCCTGCTGTGTATGGTCATTAAAAGGTAAAATAATGTTTTAAGACAGAGGCAGCAAGAGAACAGATCACACAATTTGTAGCATCTTTGGAAAAGATAGCTCAGATAGCATTCCCAGACACACAGGGCTCAAAACATCATCTTGAATATGGTGGTAATAGGAGCAGCTGTTCACTAACTTTTGCAAGTGTGAACAAGGTGTGGTTTAATGGGCACAAAATCATCTGTTTTCAGAGAGCAGCCCAACTCTGCCACCAGACACAAGCTCCTAATACAGGAACCAGTTGAACCTGGTTTGTGTACCAGACTCAGACTTGGTCTGCCTGCACTCAGTGCTGTGTGGGAAGACCCAAAACATGGTCCCCTGGGTCTGGATCCTGCATCTCAGGCTTGTGCTTCACAACATTGCTCCCAAAGCTTATCTTGCCATTGCCTCAGCTAGCACAAAATGCCATGAACTCTCTTAGATCATGTGATGTTTATATCATGCACTGATCAGTAGTATCTGCACCTTTGACAGCCCTCTTAGTAGAGAGCTTGGTGATGGATTGGGTATAAAGATTTATTTCCCTAAGGTTAGGGAAAGAGTAAGCGAGAATCTGGGCAGCTCACCCTCATTCTGCCTGTCTTGTGAGGGTTTGGGGGGGGTTTGGCCTCGTTGTTTTTTTGGTGGATGATAGTGGGGGTTTTTTTGTAGTTAATCTCCATGAGAAGTACTAACTTCACAACAGTACATTAAAACAAACAAACAAAAAAAAAACCAAAAAAAAAACAAAAAACCAAAAACCATACTTATAACCACAGTCTGTTGGCCTGGACCTTCTTCCTAAATTAACAGATAACAGGGTGGGCATCAGTTTCTAAGGAGTTTTCGTGTTGAAGTTGGGAAGCTGTATGATGTACTCTCAGTTCACCCTCAGTAAACTCACTGAGCTGTGTACACATTGCACAGACAGAGACTGTTTGTTCAAGAAAGGTATCAGGCCCCACTAATTCTCACCATAGAACTAAACTCATCAGGAACTTGCAAGCCTCACAGGATAGTCCTTTATCATCTTCTTCTTACTTTAATTATGAAATCCACAAGAAATACAAAGCAATCCCTGGCTGCAGAACACTGTCAGCATCTTGTGTTTTTAGTAGAAATGCCCTGGATTTTTCTCCTGTGCCACTGGTGATACTGCGAAGTTAATAATCTTAAGTGATATTTATCATTGCATATAACAAAGAATTGTAATGACATCCTATTTATATAAAAAAAAAATTAAAAGACTCTGTGCATGTGTCACCTCTGTGTTTTGATAGTGCTGTCTCTCAACTTCTGATAGACATCTCTGCTAATCTTTAAGAGGCAGTAGGAGTATGACATTTAACGCAATACTGAATATTTTGGCTTGGTTTGGATGGGTGGCTGCTTAAGGCTCCGAAGTGTAGCTTCCTAGTCAGGTTTGTGAGAATATTTTCCTTGCACAGAACGGGCTGTGCTACTGTGAGATATTTTTTTATCGTTGTCTATTATCGTGTTGTGAGACAATCCAGAGATCCATAACCATATGTGGAGTGCTGGCATTTGCAGTATGCTCGGACCAGACACGACGGAGCAATACTTGAAATAAGAGGTGGAACTGGGGCAGAAGGACAAGAGTAATGAGAGAAATGAGGCGGGATGAATGCCTGTGCACCCCTGCAGGTATGTATGCTGAGTGAGTCATCTTGTGCAGTCCTCTTGGCTAATCTCATTGCTCCCACCATGATTCAGGGGTTAGGAATGAGGATGTAAATGCAGGCAGCCAGCACAGGCCCCTTGTGGTTTACCAGCAGTTGTGTTTTCAAATCAGAGCAGAAATCCGATCAGGAAAGACCTACCCTTGCCCTTAGTCCTTTGTCTTACCTTCTAGTTCAAAGGGTGTAAGTAAGGACAGGAGTTGGTTGTCCTCTGCAGATCCCAGCACACTGGGAAAGCAGTAGATGAAACCACTGTACTGATATCCAGGATTTGAGACATAATTCTTACCATAGCAAGTTTTAGGATAGGTCACACTTCTTTTTTCTTTCCTATTCTGAGAATTTCTACCAGTGATGCCTAACATACCATGAGAGATATCCTGGTGGATAAAGATGATAGTCTAGTTTACAGGTGCTGTAAATAATT
The DNA here is from genome assembly GCA_013400375.1 of Thinocorus orbignyianus. NCBI lineage: Eukaryota > Metazoa > Chordata > Aves > Ciconiiformes > Thinocoridae > Thinocorus > Thinocorus orbignyianus. The sequence continues at coordinate 720,357 of VXBW01000387.1, forward strand.
TAGTTCTAAGGATAATTATTTTATGTTTATGTAAAACCTTGAAGCTTGGGATGCGAGTGATCTTGCTGTGATACAGGCATTGTACTTCAAATATAATAACCATCTTACAGATGAGGAAATGACAGCTAACCCATGTGGAGGAATGGCTGAGTGAAAAGGGGCACGACTTGATTGCAATGAGCAGTCCAGTCTTTGATATAGATAGAAGCTTAGAGGTTGCTGTGAACTGTCCCTGAAAAGTAGAAGTATGAAGAAGCAGCTACATGGGAAACAAGATAAGTGCAGCGGCAGTTGGGAGAAGGAAAAAACACTGCTGTGAGCGGACAAGGACTTTACACTGATTGTGTGAGTGCTCTAGGTGTTTGAACAGAGACTATAAACCAATCATGTAGCTGTTGCTAGTGTGTGCTTCTTTTAACTGTCTATATAAACTCTGTAAAAAAAAATGGAATAAAGGAGAATGATCATACTCATATTGAGACTCATCATTACTCCGGGTCCGGCTTCCCATTCCGACAAACCCAATGTCACACAAAGTTTCTCCATTGCAGTTGGTAATGAAATATGAATCTCGAAGTCCTTGGTTCCCAAAACAAGATCCTTCTCAATGAGAAATCTTCATAAGTATGATGTTGACTAACAACTTTCGCACACACTAGTAGCTGTGGTATGCATAATCTTTTGGTTTTTTGTTTTGGAGGAGCTTGCCTCAACTGATGAAGTTGTGACTCTGTATCCCATGCACTTTACTGTGACATAATTTTCATTATTTTTCTGCTGTGTCATAACCATCATCCCTATCATACTTTGGGGTTTTGAGGTTTTACAGGGAGAAACACTATTTGCCCTGAGAGGAAGAAGAAAGCAAACCTTCACATTGTATATTATCTGAATTATCCTACACAGTACCCAAGTATGATGGTCACCTTAAAGAAAAGTATCTCTGTCTTTTCCTGAAACTTTTTTTATTTTCAGTGGTGGTTAAGGTCAAAGGGTTTTATATTACATCTCTCTGCAGCCACTTAGAGCTGTGCAAAGTGAGTGCATATATTAAAAAAAACCCCAAACAACTAAACATTATTCTATTTCAACCTGATAAAAAATGACTGCACAAGGTGTGGAATGATACAGAAATTTTTTTTATTTTTCCCCTTCCTCCTAGCTGACTGTGTGTATCAGTGTGGAAGACTGAAAATACCAGCATTCAGCTCCATCAGAAGCAAAACTCCATGTGTGCTCTGTTTCAGCAAATACTGAACCTTTGTTGCAAGGCTTTCTATATGCATCATCAGTCACTTGACATTCTGTGTACCCTAGAAACCTAGAAACAGCAACATCAATGCTAATTTGTTTATATATTTTAAGGAACTTTATTTACGGTTTGGCTTTGGTCATGTTACTTCACAAATTAACTTTCAAGTGCCTGACTGAACAGGAATAACTGGAGATCAGCCAGCCTGGCCGTGTCTTTACAATTTTTGCTCCTTATTCCCCATTCCCGTGACTCAACTCGCCCGCACTAGGACCTTTGTAGTACTTAGGACTTCCATGGGGCTTACTAAAATTATTCATGGTTATGATTCACTGACTGACTGAAACTGAGGACTGTGTCCACGATGTGTGGGTAGAGCTAAACTGCTTTAGCTGTTGGCTTAATCCAGTAGATGGAGCAGCTGCCTGACACTGTGGAAATACCCTGTATCTTTGTCCTGGATAGCATGATCTAAATATCTGAGGCACCTGGTAGTCATTGACTGAAATGTGGTCACTTTTGTTTGCTAGCATTCACAGCCAGAAGAGAAAGCTTTGCCCCACTGGGTGCTTTGATGAAGTTTTACTTTTTCCTGCTCTTGTGTGCTCCTGTTAAACTAGCTCCCAACTTCGGAGTTTGTCATAGGCTTTAAGAGCTGGCAAGGCAGATGGGATTCTGCTACATATGGTATAAATCTAATGTGGCATATGACATTGGTTTGACTGATGGAAACTGATCTGAGATCCAAGCCGCTGTGGGGCTTAAGAGAAACAGGCGGTACCTGCTCATGTTCTATAATTATCAGTGACTATGCTTACAGTCAAAGATAGCCTGACACACCTTGTGGAGTTAAGGATCTCAAGCTAATAGCTGCAGTACATGAAGAGACCCCTTGCCCTGCATATAAACTGTTCCATGTTGTCCTGTGGGAATGGGAACACAAAGCAAGCCTACCGTTCCCAAAGCTTTGTCCGCTCTATTGCAACACTTCCCCTACTCCATCCTGATCAGTTTGGTTTCATCTGTTCTTGTTAGCTGCCTTAAACTGTGCCCTGTTCTGTTGACTGGGTGAAGTGCTACTAAATTTATTTCCATCTTGACGTTGTGACATGTGCTTTGTAGAGATAATGACAATTTCACACAAACCATTGCATGATAGGCCCTCACCCTAATACTGTTGAAACGTGCTTCTTCAGGAAGGAAAGGAAAAGGCCAAAAGAAGTCCAAAGGAAAGTGGATAATGATGGCATCTGTATCTTGTCTGGGAATGCAAAACCTGTAGCTGCCCTGAATATGTGAGCTATTGCGTTACCCCAGGCAGGTGGACCTTATCTGCACACAGAGCACAAGAGTGATGCCTTTGTATCCTCTCAAACCCTGTTCATGGAACCCAAATAGAGCTTTTGGGGAAGTTCGGGAATTACAATGGCAACATGTTACTTTCTCCCCAGGGGTGATCTTTGATCACCCTCTAAATTCTTGCCAGCTTATTCTGTTTAGACCTTTTCCATGGACATGTAGATTTGTTACCATGACAACAACACTATGCAAAGAGGCAACTTTTTTTTTTTCATGTGACTCTAACATTGGCAGAAGCCCCTGGAGCTGTCTCTTTCTGTCAGTTTGGTTTTGTCACCAGCAGAACCAAGGCAAATTCCACCAACAAAATCAGTGCTTGGTGCAGGAGAGATTGCTGCATTCATTCTAGGAGCACTTGCTAATACAGTTACATCTATGTCCAACATAAAGATCAGATCTCCCCTTATGGAGACCATGGGCTAATTTCCCATTACTAGTGACTGGTGGTAGAACTCCTGCTAGCCTAGAAACTTCTGGCAAGCTCCTAGACCCATTTCTCACTTCTGTTTTCTTGCTGTGAGTTAGGGAAAGATGTGGGTATGATTGATCCTCTGCCCACGATGGCCTTGCAGGAATTTAGGCCAAAAGCATAAATCAGAGTGCTCCCTGGACTGCTTCTGCTCTTGAACTGAGCTTTCCCACGCACTTGGAGATGATGTCCATTTGCTCTTGCACTGAGCAGAGCTCTGCTTCCAGAGGGTATCTGGCCCATTGTGATTAATTCTTCTGTTAAAGCCTAGGTGCCTTTGCTTTAATTTTTTTGCTTCTAAGACGTCTTCTCATGTTGCAATATTAAATATCTAACCCCCTCAGGGATTCATTAGCAATAAGCAATACAGGATGTAGTCCAAGAGATGGGAAAGACATCTTTATTGACAATACACAGAGACCATATTTGAGGCAAGAGGCCAGTGTTTGGTGAAGCCCCAGCTCCTACTCAAAATTCCTGAACATCAGACTAATCTTCCAAAAATACATCTCACTTTCTCATTTTCTGCACTACAGCTGTACCTTGTCTTGGCTGGCTTCTTTTCAAATCTCTTTTTAGCCTTCATATAATATGAATAACTTCAGAGAAAAATAAAGTTGAAGCCTATGGGTGTCTTTCCTTGGTTACACAACTTTCTGTTGTTTTGGAAAGATTAAGGAAATTATGATAATATTTCCTTAGTGGTTCTAATTTCTTTCCGATTAGCTGCCTTCCTTACAGTTCACAAAGGATATTTACCCAGTGTGGATAAATCAGTGGTATTTGTTTCTGACGGTCTAAAAGTTAAGCTTGGATATGATGTCAGTACAGGTAGTTCCAGAATCTCAAGTTACGAATTGGTGTCTACAATCCAGAGTGCAATTAAATCCAGTGAAACCTTGATGATAAAATGGGACTGGAGATTTCCCCCCAGCTGGAACTTGCCCTGCTTCTTCATCTCTATTCACTGCTTCTCTTTTCTGATGAGTGAAGGTGCCAGCTATTTTTTGGATGCTAAGGATACTTATCCAGGGAGGACTAAATAGAGACTAAAGTGCCATCAAGCAACAATGATTGCTTTACTGAGCCAACCAGCTCATGCAAAGATAGTGTTTTGAGTTTTCATCCTTAACCAGTCAAGTATGTGTCTTAATATTTCTGTGTGGGATCTCTCTTAATAAAGCTCTTCTGACTTCTATCAAGGTAAGAAACCTGATGTTTTCCCCTCAGTCAAGCTATGAATGTGTCAGCTATTTGGAGGATTTTCTTGAGGCAATAACATTGGCAGATGTCTTGTCTCCCATTCTCCCTGCTGCTGCTTACACCGTTAAAACTAGCCTTTGCGAGGTGCAGAGCATTTTATGCCCAAGAGAAATAGCAATAGCCTTCCCAAACTGACGAGCCCTGACAAGATCTATCTGACACTTTATATTGCTGTTTTTCTGACCCTGTGGCAGGGAAACACATACCTAGTGAGCCTGTCAAGCTGTAGAGGAACCGCTTTGGGAAGGTATGAGTGGGTAGAGCAGGTCTGTGCCATTTCCTACCCAGGCTGTGCCCTGGTGGAGGAAAGCGTCTCGTGCAAGAGCAGGATGGTTAATGTCTTTGGAATGAGCAACAGGCCCACAGCTTTTTCCCCCAGGATGAATGAAAGCTTTGTGGTGTATACGCAGATGTTTAGGATGAACTAATTTCCAGCCTGTTTTTATTATCTCTTTGCAAATCTTGACATGCGTCTGCCTGTGCACCAGCTGTTTTAGCTCACTGGTGAGCAGGCATTTCTGAGGCACTGGTCCTTGCCAGCCGAGATGACCTTGTTTATCCTGCCATGTTTTGTCTTTTCCTCTGACAGCCAGCAATCAGTGCAGAGGACCCAAGCTCAGGGTCAGACAATGACGAAAGGTCATTGGTTATAATGATTTCCAAGGGGGGAAGAAATGCAGGCACAGAGGGATACTACCTAGGCCTTCTTTTAGCTTGGAGTGTTTTTTTTCCCCACCAAAAGAAATATCTGGAAGCAATACATTAATACATTAAATAATCTTCTTCTCTTGTTTGTATGAGGGGTTTTTTTCTACTTTCTTCTTTGATGTGTTTTGAGTTCAGGTTCTTTGTTGTTATAACAAGTGCTTTTTTCCTGGGAAACCTAAGTATTTAACATTGTCTGAAACTGAGAACTAATTCTGGAAACTGTAAAGCATCTGTGGAGTACCTATCACTCTAATCATGTCTTCTATTTCTTTTTTAAATTTTAACAGAAAAAAGAAAAGATAAAACACCTCAACTTAAAGTAGAGAGTTTCCAGAGCAGGAATTGCAGCCAGGTGTTTGGTTATTTTTAACATTTTTATGGTACCGTTCAAGCAGTGACCTCTAGCTCTCGAAACATCGGAGCAAGAGTTTCGTTCTGGTAACCACAAAAGCAAGTGGAAATGCAGTGGGTTAAATCCTGCAATGATTTCATTCTGGTATGGTCCTATTGGATTTTCTGGAGCTACCCCACTAGGGACAAATTTCTGATTGCCCATGATACTTCTATTCTCAGCAGGGAGTGAAAATGTTGTGCAAAAGTGTGGTGAAGGCTAAGAGTTGGGAAAGAGCTATGTTCTGATTAGGCTCGTGCCTGTAATCCTCCTCGTGTCTTGGCCAATCCAGCGCACAACCAGAACAATTTCCTGGGGCAGTCTGGGATTTAAGAGCACAGCTAATCTGCTCCCCTGCCCTAGCAGGGTTATCTGTAACTGTGTTACTCCTGGCAGATGTTTGAAGGAGTGTAGGGTTTGGTGAATATGCTACCTGTTGCTAAAACGCATGGAGATAGGAGGCACTCTAGCAGCCAGGTTGCCCAGTGTAGCCAGTGTTTTTATGGTGACATGCACCTCTATGAGCTTTATCTGCTGTATTTATAAACAGTATTAGATCCCAATGATCTAATACTGTGTGCTCAAAATACTCACAGATAAGCAGACATCTCAAAGATAATTTCATCCTCTATAAACATCTTACTCTGCTGTGAAAGTCAAAAACGCTTTAATTTCCTGGAGTACCTAAAAAGGTACAGGCAGTTCAGACCATAAAAATGTTTACATGCTTAACAGTGTCATCAGAACTGTAAGAACAGTTGAGTATCTGTTACTGTATTAGGTCCTGTAAAAATTAATCTCCAATTAAATATTAAATATGCTAGTTTCTGCATAGGTGAATCAAAATAGAAACCAACTAACAGTATTATTTACTTTTTTGTTATACAATTCTTTTCCAAAAGTCTTTGGTATACAAACTACTTCGCGATAACTTACATAATGTGCTGATAGAGAAAACCAGCTGGCTTAAGAGCGCTCCTGACCACTTCTTACTACTTTTCTTTGTAATACTCTGTGGCCAAGTGACAATTTTTACTGCTGGTGGAAAGAAAAGCATGTGTGGGTTTTGTGTTGGGTTTTTTTGTTTGGTTGGGGTTTTTTTGTTTTGTTTTTTTTATTCCTTAAGGCTTAGTTTCCACTTTGGTCAATTTTGGTGCCCCTTGAATGTGGTACTATGTAATTAAACTTGTGTGTTTTTGTTTTGTTTGGCTTTGGTTTTGTTTTTAACGTAAGAGCTCTGGCTATCTTGATTATGGCTATAGCTTGACTAAACTGGTTCAGTAGCTTTGTAGCACAGCCCTGAGAGCTACAGATTCTAAAAGGAAGAAATAAACTGGGAACTTGTCAATGCACCAAACTTGCATGTGTTAGCATTATGGAGTATATCTTTCTCCAGAGTAGAAGCCTTTCCCAGGATTAGCTGGCAATGTGAGAATGCAGAGTGGTTTTATCTGCCTGGCACTCTGCAGTGACACTAGAAGCAGCTCAGGAATGAGGATCACAAAGTCTCACTGTGAATATTGCCTTGGTTAATAAGGTAGGGTCTTGAGCAGGATCTACTGCTTCAGGACTTACCCTAGCTTGAAGTCAAGGCTGCACAGGAAGCAGACGGGTGCAGAAATCTCTGCTGGTTTTATAGAAATGCTGGAAAGATTTGATCCTTGTTTGTTAGCTTGATCCTGGGAAAAAAAGTCATGCTACAGCTGAGTTATGAGGGTTCTTGCAAGCAGTACTCTGGGAGTCTGGAATATGCCATACTCCACTTTTAATGGAAATTATTATACGTCTATTCTAGTACTCATAAAAAGAAATTACTGGAATAGGCTGGGGAAGATATTTGTACAGGTAAAAAGAAGATAATTATTGCTGAAAAAAAAGGTGAGTAACTGAGTGTAAAAATGGTCCAAGATCTGGATCTTAGCGTAACTGGTGCTGGTGAAATGGTCAGTGTCAGACTGTAGTACAAGTAAATGCATGAAGCCTGCTTGCATGTTAGCTTTTAACGCTCTCTTCTGTCATAGGTTTGTACATATAGTGTTTTACTTATTTATGCCCAGGTGACATATGTGAATGAGAGTTGACAGCAGCTGCTGAATAATGGATGAAATACCAGAATTCTGCTGGTGGCAATCTCCTCAGCATGGGGAGCTGTGCCGAGGGCTTGCTGCTCCCCTGGCTGAGCTGTTTGCTCAAATGCTTTTCCCTGGCAATAGCCAGAAACTTCCAGCAAGTCCTGAGGTGTCTCAGTGAAGAATGTCTTTCCACAGAGTATAGCTTGACATCTTGCATCATGGTCTGTTTCATTTTCTAGTTGATTGCTCCCATTTCTAATGAAGAGCCTGACTAGTGCTGGTTTACAATAGCAATCCTATCTTTTCAGTACCAAAGTATATCCTGTAAGGCTTTTATGCACAATTTCAAATTAACAAGATTTGTTAAAAAGCAGAAATATTTTAATTAGAGTAACCTAATAGGCTGGCTGAGCTCTGAATACAACAGTGGCAGAAAATGGCTGAAAAGCTTCTGCCCTTACCTGGCCTTAATCATATATCTTGGTTTCCAGGGCACTTGGAGGATTTATTTTGAATATTTCACAGATTACACAGACTAATATGAGAACAAGGTCATTAGTATAATAAATCTCAGGTAAGTGTACGACTAGCCTTAGGAAACCTTTCTATATTTGGCCTCTGGTATCCATTGCTGTAGGAGTTTATAAAAGAAAAAAAAGCATTGACATCTTGTGCAGGGTACCTGTATGCACTTGAGAAATGCTAATACTACCATTTTTTTCCAGCAAAATGGTTCCAGGCAGTCTCAGCTGTGGCAGTGCAGCCCTGTAACATGCCTTGCTTGCCCTAGAGGAAGCTGAGCTCTTCCTTGCTGAGCACCTGACTATTAACGACAGCTAGAGCCAAAGGTCTGATTACAGTTCAGTGGCTTGTTCACACAGTGATTAACTTCTCTCTCCGCTAACGGAGGAACTTGCTTCTATAGCACAGCTGATGAAATAGGTACGTATAACCTCATTTGTAGGAGGGGCTGGGAGTTGGTTGAGCTACAACAGCCTGGTCAAAAATACCTGACCACCATCACACTTCTGTGGTCATGGACTCACTCTGTTTCCCATTTTGGCTGAGCAGGGCTTGATCTTTGTGAGGCTTCATTTACTTCACCCATCTGATGACCCTGGGCTTGTGGTGTGTGGGGGAAGGGTGCTAGCTGGCTCATTGGTCTGTTTTGCTCTTCTGACCTGGGGGCTAATCACTATTTATTCATATTTTGCTGGCAGTGAGGCTCAAAGCCCATACCGGATAGGCAGGGCTGGAGAGCATGTGGAGAGGAAGCAGAGGAACCAGCCCATGGTGAGACTGTCAAGGGTACAATCTATCAGCAGTAAACCAGCTGTCGTCTCCCTGCAGCAGCTGTGTCCCCTTTCCAGGGACACCAGGCAAATTATCAGGGAAGGGTTCTTGATGCTTACTGGCCTGATCCTAAACTGTTGGGGATACCCCATGATTGCTGTCTAGCAGTGACGAGACAGAGCTACCCCACCTCGGCTGAAGTGATCAAATAACGCCTGAGGGCAGTGGGAGTTTGAAAGCACCCCAGCAAGATTATTTAGCCAGCCTGCCTTTGCTCAGTGTGATTAAATTGCATCCCAATGAGTTTGTTGCTAATTCCATCCTAGTTTGCTCTGCCGGAGATATCTCTGCTGGCTCCCTTGCTCTGGCACACAAAGGCTTCTCTGTCTACATGTCTGTGTCACTATTTTCTTTCTTTTTTTTTAAAATCCTTCGCTCCCAAATTATTCTGAACAGATTGCTTTTCTCTCTGTATAGCTTTGTACAGATAGTACAGTAGCAAAAGCAGCAGGGAGCTGAGAGGGAGAGAATTAAACACTGTTCATTGCTTTGGGATTAGCAACCAGATGCACATGGGGGACTTGCCTGAGGGAAGACCGTGCCCTCCTCACAAGGCTCCTACTCCTGGGCTGGGATGCCGCTTTGCTTTGCTTAAAAACTGTTATAGTTAAGGAAAGCTACAAGGGGGGCAGTGCTATAGCGTGCATGTGTGTGTCATCAGGTTGTCTCAGCAGGGTGAACCCACCCACAAAAGCCAACAAAATGTTTCTGTGACACAACTGTTACCTGTTTCTGGCTCTGTATGCATCAGCTTTCCCATCACTTGTCGTAGGCCTTTAGAAGCCTTGGTTCATCTTTGGCCAAAGGGTCTGTTGGCAGCTGCTCCCTTTTTTTGGTCTCTTTGGTGTGTCCATGGCAGCTGAGGGGAGTGAAGAGCAGCAACTGGCTGGAGTAGATCCACCAGAAGGGTGGAGGATCGGAAAGCCTTTCTGTAGGATGAGATGTAAAGGATGGCACCAAGGGGGTTGAGGAAAAGAGCCATCTCTGGTAGGCCCCCCTGGTAGCACCTTCCTGACCTGGGCAGGCCTATTTGGTGCTGCAAAGGGAGAAACGGGGCACAGGGATGGTGGAGGGCAGGTGGTGTCCTCCACAGTGTGTCCGGAGAAGGGCCTCAAAGATGATCAGAAGGCTGGAGCACCCATCCTATGAAGACAGGCTGAGAGAGTCGGCATTGTTCAGCCTGGAGAAGAGAAGGCTTCAGGACAACTTTAGAACAGCTTTCCAGTGCCTAAAGGGGGCCTACAGAAGAGATGGGGAGGGACTCTTTGTCAGGGAGTATAGCTGTGGGATGAGGGTAGCAGTTCAAAACTGAAAGAGGGGAAATTTAATTAGATATTAGGGACACATTCTTTACTCTGAGGGTGGTGAGGCACTGGAACAGGTTCCCCAGGGAAGTTGTGGATGTCCTATCTCTGCAGGTTTTCAAGGCTGGGCTGGATGCGGCATTGAGCCCCTGCTCTAGTGGGAGGTGTCCCTGCCCAGGACAGGGGGTTGGAACTCAATGATCTTTAAGGTCCCTTCCAATTCTAACCATTCTATGATTCTGTGAATGCCATTTTCCTCAGGCTGTCCAGAGGCTTTGCTTTTGTTGGAAAGATGTGTCTTTTATACTTATTCTCTCTCTGAACTTTCTTACTTGAATTTTCAACATATTTTGGAGCATACACAAACCCTCTCTATTCTCCCTCACTCTGCAAAATTAGACTTCGATGTCTTCTGTTGAAGACAAAACTAATTAAAAGGTATGGAGAAGAGAACCTGCTTTTGAGTTGGTCCCCTGCATACTGGATTTGCACTTCAAAATGTCTGCCTCTCATTACTGCTTGTCCTTCCTGTGGAGAAGGTGGCCAACCACCAGCCCCAGTGGTATGGGCTGCCACGCTGCAGGGAAGGAAGCCGGCTGCTCACTGGTACCTGGCTCCTCCTGATAGGGTTTGCAGCAAATATATTTAGGCAAATATTTAACACATGCCCAGAGTTCTGGTAAGACCAAGAAAGTCTCCAAACCTACTTAAACAATGTCTGGTCCTCTGTGACATGATGTTTGTAAGGACTGGGGATGAATGTACACCCCAGCTTCTCTTGTACAAAGCACTGCTTTCAGTATCATGCATTTTTTCAGTTGTATCCCGCTATGTGCATGTTCCCTCCACCTTTAAAACAGCTATGCTCACCTTTAATCCACAATGAAAATGCTGATTTGACATGAAACACATGCTGTGATGTACCTTGCCGCCTTGAACAGGTGTGATACTTGTCTTTGCAGCCTGCCTGGGCTGACTCAGAGAGAATGAAAAACACTTTGGCTTGACTTACCTTTTTAATTTTTTCAAAACAATTTTTTTCCCCTCTTTAGTCTGGTTTTATGAGTTACTCAAAACATTGGCTTTTAACAGCAACTGGTGGAATCTCACTTCTGAGTAAAAAGGTAGTTTATTTATACTTAAATGTTTTGGGGGGTTTTATATTTTTGTACTTTTGGCTTTTGTGTTTGTTTATGCTTGCATCCTTACTTTGTGCCTGTCTACTTGAGCTTTCAGAAGGGAATTACACCGCTTGTCTAGCAAGCAGTTGTCTCCAAAGCCCAACTGCAGGCTCGGCACAAGGCATTTCATGGGGACTTTCCTCTGTGGATTCCTTCCAAGCCTGCCCTCGCTCTTCCTCCCAGGTCTCATCTGTTTCACTGCCAAGTTTGCTTTTTATCTTTGGTATAAACAGTCATTGTTCAGCAGTAGAAAATAATCTGACCAGAAAACTTGGCTTTGTTCCATTGAGTCAGGTGCTTTTTTTATCGTGCTTGACAGTCAGAGTGGGGAGGAGAAATGAACCACTACAGCTCTGTTTTTTTAAACCTTTTTTTCAACATTTGTGGTGATCCTTTTGCCTTATGGATGCTGATAGTCAATGCTGGAGGAGCAAAATGTCTTATCACTGCCTCTCAGGGCTGCTCTGAGGGGGAGACGAGGCCAAGCATGCTGGCAGCTGCCTGTGTGCAATGGCACAAAAACCTGTCACATCACTATTCACGTGCCTCACCAAGAAAGATGGTTGCTTTTTGCCTTTGAGTGAAACACACATCACTGGAAATGCTGTTTTTGAAGTGAAAGGGAAGAGCTATGGCTTAGGGGAAGGGTTCAAACAAACAAAACAAAACCAGATGCACTTTTTTTCCTTCCTCCACCCGATTGGTGAATAACAAGACTTTTCCAAAGCTGTAAACAAAATGTCAACGTTTTCATCCTCTTAGCTTGAAAACATCAAGGAATGAAATGGGAAAGTTTGGCAAGAATGTTATGGAGCTCTTCCTTTACTTTCTGGAAAAAGTTCAGGCAGCCCCGGGGAGACTCACATTATCATTATTAGTCACCTTGTGTGCTCACAGTCTTTTAGAGGTTCTGTTTACTCTTGGTAAGAAAGGGGAAAGTCCAGCAGCAGTTAACGTGGAAACATGCACACATGCCTCCATATTTACTTGGGTGTTTATTCCTGGGTTCAGCTTCAAAGATAACAAAAAATCTGGAATGGAGAGCTCTACCTAGTTAATCCATCCAGTATTGTTTATTGATAAAAAGTGGAGGGATCACAGCAAAGTAAGATCTTATTTTAAAAAGGTCTCAGTTTCTGCTTCTTTGCCCCGACATGCCTTTTCCGTACTTTTTATTAGATAGGTTTGCCTTTTATCAGGTCTGACTATTTACATCTAAAACACTCAGGCCATGAAAGAAGCTTAGGAGTTTCCAGTTGTTCTCATTGAAATCAGCTGCTGCTTTTTCAAGTGTTTTGTTGTCTTCCTTTGACTAAAATTTAAATACGTGTTTGTAGTATCCCTTTTTAACAACCTAAACTACACAGATGTCTGAAGGTGTGATACTCCCTCCACTGTGACAGAAACTAATACAAGCCACGCAGGCGCTGATGTCTTCCAGGGCTAGTCCGCTGCTGGGGGTTACTAGAGTACAGCAAAATGCCCTCTGAGTAGGAGCCAAGAGGCTGATCCTGTAACTTGAGTGTCAGATCCAAGAGGAAGGTGCTGAGAGGATTAAGCTGTCTTTAAAATAGAGCTTTTTTTTTTTTTTTTTGAGTATCAGGCTTTTAGTTACAACTGTTTTGATCATAAGCTTACTCTAGACTGGTGTTACACAAGCTTGGCTGTTAATTTTTCTACAAAGCAACACCAAACTTCTACATGATGTAAGGTTTCAAAACCATTTCTGGGTGTGAATGTATAGTTCTGTCTGATGGGTCCAAGCTGAGATCTTGCGGATTGGACAAGTCTGAGTAACCTGAAGTTTCAGAAGACAGGATAAACAGCTGCCAGACTTGCCTTGTCCAGCTCCAGGACTTTCAATAGTGATAAGTAGTTAATGGTAAAATGCTAACGTTCAAGCCTTTCAAATGCTGCAGTTTTAGCAATTAATTGATACAGCTTGGGGAAATGCACATTGAACACTGCAGCTGCTAAGTTATGTTTTGTTCTGTGGAACTGTGCTTATCTGGTTGGCAGGGGAGAATGGCTTTTAGTGCAGTCCATCTCCACTTCTGGCCTGTAAGATATTAGCAGATGAATATCCAAAAGGAAATGATGGAAAAATTAAGACCAGGCTCTCATACTTGAGTAAACAGATTTGAGGAATTAGAGGGGAGCAAAAGCAGTAAATGAACATTAAGGTTAGCCTAACTTTTATTGTCATTGTTACTGAAAACTATGTGATCTCACTATGTAAGATTTTTTCCAAAGCCTTAAATAATTCTTCCATTAAAAAAAAAAAAAGGAAATGCTGACCTAGCTTGAATCTATGAATACAGTCTTTTAGTAAGGGTTCCAATTCTTGAGCAAAGGCTTTGAAATCTTCCCTGACTTGTAGTGGAGCTGAATGAGTTCAGTGGTAAATATGCAACAAGTGTAATGCCTGTTTCCGCTCTTTGTTCCCCTGAGAGTCATTTAAACAAAACAAATTCAGTGCACACTAATAAAGTGGGTAGGTAGCTATTGCAGCTTAATAGCTTGTGCTCGGCCATTTTCCTTGGCAGGGAGTTTAAGGAACGTTTCCAGATAGGTTATGATATCTTCATCATGGACTGTTATCAGTAGTTGCATTTTCCAGCATCAAGCCCCAGTGTTGAAGATAGGCTGCTCTTCGGAAGCCTGGGACTCCTCAGGAGGCACAGAGTTAAACACAGCATATGTGCTGCTCACCATGGCCCATTGTTATTGCTTCAGCATTCTCCACTTGCATTCAAAATGTTTTCCAAACAGAACATGTATTGGGAGTTTGCATATTTGCTTTTCATACTTTCTTTTTTTTCCTTTTTTTTTTCTTTTTTTTTTTCTTTAAGCTATCATGGGCAATTGGTCGTGACTAGCTAGACCATTTTTCAGCATCTGTATCGCCTTTCTTCAGCTTCATTTTAATGAGGAGGAGCAGCGTATAAGTGTTCTGCTCATGGTGTCTTCTGAACCTGGTGCTCTGTGTCCAATGCAGCTATCTGAATAACACACTCAAGTTTTGAGCAAATTTGCTTAGCTACAAAGAACACTGAGAAAATGTGCTCCACCAGTTCATCTGTGGCCCTCTGGACCTTGACCAGTGGGAAACCAGATGAGTGATGGGTCATGAGGGACAAGGTAATACAAGAAAGTCTAAAAACTGTTCCCTGATACCTGTAGGTAAAAAGAGAGGGAACAGATTAGGGGAAAACACTAACTAGCATGCCACAAGCATGCTAGTTACTTGTATGGTATTCATGCACCATAAGCCTGCTGAACACTCCTCTGCAGAAGAAGACCTAGGCCATACTTTGGCTTGACCTCATGCTGGTTTTGCTGCATCTGATCTGGACGGTACTCCAGCCTAGAACTGCCACTTCCTCTGCACACACAGTCATCCCTTTACAGGGAAAACAGAAGAGACAAAGTCTTCCTTAACCTGCAGGCTGGGGGGAAAACCTTTTTGTTTTTCTAGTGATCTTTGGAAAATAGTGGAAGAAATTAGAAAAAAATAAATGCTGAGGAGCTGATAGCCCCTAATTTCCAAAGGATTTGTATTCATAGCTTGGCACTCCTGAGGTTTGCCGTTCCTTTTTGGGGGTTCTGCACCATCTGCCAAGATGAGTCTGCACTGCAGCCACCTTCTTGGTCAGGCCATCTGTGTGGGTTTACTTACGGTATCTCAATCTGTTTGCACCCTTCCTCTAATGTTATAAGAATAATAGACATATTTAAATCAGCTGCTGAAGGGGGTCCCTGATTAGTTGATGTCAAAAAGGAGCTACTTCATGTGACAACAGATCCCCTTTTCTCAGGGAAGCTATGGCTCTGGTAATTTGCGCAGTGTCCTCTAGCTGATGCTATCCCACTTTAGTTCTGCACTTTTTTCTTTCTAGCTTGCTATGAATGCATGCTGCTCTTCCAGAAGATGGATTATTTAGAAATCATGCCTAAAAAATGTTTTTAGTTTTCCTTCAGCATCTAAAGGAAACTGAAGTTCAGATGTGTGATATGATTAAGTGCAGTCTAGTTTCAATCAGAACCTGTTATTCTTGCCAGCTGAACTCCTAATTGGAAAGGAGCAAGGCATTTCTGGTGAGCAGCAGATTAACTGAAAAATTTAAACACAATTATTCCATATCCTGGGTCAAATTCAGTCAGTAACTGAGCTAAATTACAAAGATCTTGAAACACTAACATTTAGAATTTTGATGCTTGATTGCTTATTTCAAAAGGCTTTTTAAAATTATTTAAGCTTTAGCATATTGAGTTGAGCCAATACAAAATCAGAATTTCTCAGTTATTTTGCTCTTGTTTTTGTTCAGAAATATGCACATCTACAAGTCTGATTCTATCTAACAAAAAACCTGGGAGTAGTTCCCAAAAAAACCAACATTATTACATGTAACTTGTTCAACTTTGCACACACAAGTGACTGTTGTTTATAACAATTGCTACAGCTCAACTCTTAAGAGCTGGGGTTTTTGCCTCTCAGAAGAACAGTATCAGAAACACTGTGTGTCAAACTATGTGCTTTGGATGCTGGTTTTATGTGCCCTATCTCTTCAAACAGCACAAATCACTGATTAAAGGACTTCTGTGCAGTCCTGGCTGCTCCTGAAAACCTGGCCATTGCCATCAGTTTTCACCTGTGGATGCAGAGCCTGATCATTTTATATTTTTTTTTTAGCTTGGTTGCTTAAATGTCTGTATCCCATCTTACAGCATATTTCACATTGGCTATATATTTGGCTTGTTCTGGTACTCTCCAGGCAATGGCATAGCTACTCCAAGCCCATCTCTGGAATGGTCATATTCGTTGTTGTGGTCTTTGGCCACCTGAAATCTATGACAAGGGTTTATCATGAGGCTTTTTCCACTAGCCCTTTTGGTAGCCAGGGTATACCTCTGGAATCTGCAAATCAAAACAGGGCTGGTTTTCCTTGTCAGTGAATGCACTGTTCTGCCTCTGTGTAAGCATCTGGTTGCACCAAATTGTACAGGAGCCCTTGAGGACTGTGAGCAGGGAGCAGTGGTGGGGTGAGGATCTGGGTGTACTGAGACTGAGACAATGCATGGTTGGGGTTGAGCAGGGAAGAAACAGGGATTGGGTGCCCATGGTCTCAGCAGGGAACATGCTACAGAGGTCTGTAACATCTGCAAATTGCTGTGGTTGTCAGGACTTGCTGCTGTTGTGAAGCCTGCTGTGTGGTGGTCTTCTGTCCTATCAACCCAGGCATCAATAGGCTGCCTATTCCATTCTCATAAAGAAAGCCTGTTTTACAGAGGACATGATGCAAAGAGCCTGCAAGCTTGAAATATCTGGATGACTTCCAATTTCTATTCCCAGAAGTCTTGTTCTAACAAATACTGATGAATATACACACAGTACAAGGGGGTGCAGGGAGAGACTCTGCAGGAGATGGGATCGTACGAAACGTGACCAGTCTTTGATATGCATGATTAAATAGCCTGCACTAGATCTTTTAAATCCGACTGGAGTGATTCCTTTTTTGTGGAATCCTGTGACCTGGCAAAGGCTCCAACCTGACTCGTATGTATGATCATCTACACTTTTTAATTTAGAGGCTTATTTTCCAGTCCTCCTGTGGTTATGCATGTGGATTTCAGCTTGCACCTCGGCAGGAATATTAAACTTATGTGAGAGCCAGTTGGTGGAAAGCAAGATGTTGGGAGTTTCCCCACCCACTTCAGCAGATGGATAGTCCTCATTTTTCAGTCTAGCACATGCCAAAATGAACAAAACTTTTCCCCCATTCTCAAGTCCCCGAACTTTCCCCTTCCTTTGTCTGAGTTCACAGTAGCTGGTAGTCCCCAAATTGTCCAAGACTGTCACCGCTTCCTGTTTATTTAAGTTTAGACATTCACAGACCTAGTCTTGAAAATGACAGTACCAGAGCTAAGTAGTGAAGCTTCCTAAAGGATGTTCTACAATCTGAGAAGAAATCAGAGAAATCTATCCCTTCACTTTCACAAGCCTCGGTGAGCTATTGGCAAGTATGGAATATTGTCAACATGGAGACACTGGCCTCCAGGCTCTCTCCTGCTTCACTTCATATCTTTAATCCTCAGCCTGCACAGCCAGGCTCCATACTCACATGCTCCTGGGGATATGGTAACAAAAGCAAGTGCGATCCCCAGGAGGGATTAAAGAACCACCTTGAAAAATAGGCAGATTAGAAAAATAAGCCATACCAATATAAACGAGCAAATGAAGAACACCACAAATGTGTTAGTTATGTCTTAATAGCTCTCAGAGCCCAATACACTTAACATCCTGAAATAGAAAGCCCATCATTTCAGTTCTGCACATTAGTGATTTAAAAAAAAATAAAGTAAATCAAGACCTCCTGAGAATGAACTTATATATATATTCATATCATTGAACAAGTGTTTTTCCCATTTGCAACCTCTCAGCTTAATCCCTCATACTTTATTATATTCGAGACTTGTAGACAAATAATTTTTGGACAAGAGGAAATTTTTCCCTGGGTTTCAAGGAAGCTTATTTCATACTACATGATCAGAGTGTGTCAACACATTATTAATTTAAGAAAACTTTGGAGTGAATAAACCTTAGAGCCAAGTTCTCAGGCTTGAACATTTTCTTGCTTTACAGAAGCCCATGACTCAGAGGTAAGGGCACCTGTAGACCCATTCGATCCAGCATAGCCACCAGTTGCCCGTCAGCTGTTGGTCTTCCATCTTTTAAGTGTTTTCATTTTTCAGCTGCCAACAACATTTTTAATTTTTTTTTTAGTCTCTTCAACCACTTATTAGCTGAACTCCTCCTCTCTTCCTTGCACAGTAAACATAGAGGAAACGATAAAAGTGGGACTGTTTGTTTTGCGCTTCATAGATGCTGTGATCTGCCCTGCAGGCCTCCAGGGACTATCCATTGTTTTTGTTCCTGTGACAAGTTGGCCGTGCCAAAAATTGTCATCTTCTGTCAAGGGATATTTCCCCCTCCCTTTCCTTCCTCCCTCTGATTTTCTTTTTCTCTTATCCCTGCTTTTTGCACTGGTGGTGTTTCAGCTCTCAGGAGTATTTGGTACAATTTCTGGACAACAGGTTTGATGCTCTCGTTCCTTGTGTACAGCTCTGGTTTGGAGACATCAGATCCTTTCCATCTAATGTGTTGGGGCTGTGAAAATGGTAGTCTTTTGAAATCAATTTGTGTACATACTAATTGCAGGAGAGGAGTTAATGCTGTAGGATCATGGGTGGCCTATAATTTTGCTCAGCGTTGCTTACCTAGCAGCCTGAAACTGTAATTGAGGAGTCTTTACCGTGTTTCCTGTGAGGTGTTGCTTGCAGCAATATTTTTGAAGATGGAGAAAATAACATATTGGAAAAAATCTTTAATGTTTATAATTACATGGCTGAGATTAAACAGTACAGCATTGAGGAGCAGTTGTTGTAGGAAAATGACCAATAATGTTTTACACATACATGGCATTTATAACTATTTTCTTTAAAATTAATGCCTATTTCTTTATTCAGTTATTTTGCTGTGTGTTAAGAATGCGTGGAAGTACGCATTACCATGAATTTTAGAAGTAATTCCTAACAGTACATTAAAATGTTATTTAAACAAAGATCAGACAGATTACTGAGCCTTTCCATTTCCAGATCACAAGTCTAATTGCTTAGGAGTCTATAAATAAAATAAATTTTAAAAAATAAACCCACAAAACATTCAGGAACAAAATCTAAAGTCAGGATATTGGGACTGGAGGTCCAAAATCAGATTTTGAAGTTCAGACTGGTTTTTACTTTTGGTCAGAGTCTAAGCTGTCCACTATCAGGGCAAGGTTAGGAGCAGAGATGGACAGGTGGTACCATTTTTCCTTTTTTTCTTCCCTTTTTTAATAAGGTGGGCTTCTCAGCATTGAACAGCCAAAATACTTGTCTAGTTCTGTGTTGTAAACACCCCTAGGTGCTTATTGTGGGAGAGTTTTCCATGAGCAGCAATGAAATAGATTATTTCAGATGCATTTGAAAAGTTTCCAGTATGCATTGTTAAAAGGATTATTTCTTTTTCCTTTTTTCCCTTTTCTGGCTTTTACCCTCAGGCTTTATAGTATTAACAAAATTTATCTGCACTGATAAAATTTGAATTTTCATCCACTTTTCTAACTGTGGGAATCCAGAATACCAACTATTTTACATGTGTGGGGTGATGATACAGAGGTAGAAAGGTTCTTAGTGAGATGAGTGCTGATGGGTTAAGTATTGGTATGACTCTAGGGCAAGCATATTATTAGTGCAAGTTTTTGAAACTTATAGCACAAATCATAAATACCTGGAAAGACTGAGTACAGACTATATACATAAGCTCTACAGGGTTTCTTTGTTTTATTTTCTAAGCCAAATTCAATTTCATTTGTGCACAGTGAACTATGAATATTATTTCTCTTTTTATACAATGAAACTCTTTAAAATGTTTATCCCCTTCCATCCTTAATATGTATACACTCCTGCCTGATAGGTGCTTTCAACTAGCTGAAATTACACCCTCTCACAAATAAGCATGGCTGTCCAGGCAAAAGTCCAGCCCTCGCAGCAAGCCTCATCTTGGGCTGGATGAAGCAACCAACATCGAGATCTCAGCTGAGCAGAGCCTCACAGAGGGGAACTTGTTGCTATTTTATTCTGCAGCTGAAGAAATATACAGTAGTGGCAGGGAGCCTTGGGGCAGCTGATTTAAAGATTGATTTTGCAAGCTGTTCCTTACTATCTGGGCATTCGTAAAATTCACCTTGAATAACTAGTTTTCCTACTGCAATCTTCAACTCTCACCAGAATAGCATTCTGCTGGCTGAATTTATTCAGATCATTTCTTAAGCTACACCAGATGGTACAAGACGCACTGAAATCCAATGAGTAGTGATGTTATTATTTTTTCCCCTTGCTAGTTATAAGGATCTGCTCCACTCCTTTCTTGCGAATTTTGCTAATGTGAGCAGTAAAGGCCCTCCCCAGAGAGAGCCTCCCACCAGCTTCAGCTCTGTTTTGAGAAAATGAGGTAGGATTAAAAGAACACAGTTGCTTCTGGGCAGGTGGTTTGTGGCCAGCTGCATAGTGGAATAGCTTGGACATAAATTTTAATTTAACTCAGAGTTGCTAATCAACATAGAGCATTTGAACATCAGCGGCTGGCAAATTTAATTGGGTGTTTGTTTAAGAGCAGTGCGGGAAGTATGTGCTTGAAGCATCAAAGAGTGAGTCTTAAAACTTCAAACAATGCTCTGGTTACATTTTTTGGGAAGGGCTGTTACCAGATCTGTGCTGTTTGGCTGCTGCAGTGATATTTATTGCACCAGAATCTGAACTTGCGTTGAGTTTACTAAAATATGCATGTACATAAATAGGCTTACAAAGAAAAATATGCATGCACATAAACAGACGTATGATGAATGACGTTAAAAGGAACATCGTCATGGTGGGAGGCAAAGACCTGGCTGGGTGATGCAAGTATCAAGGATCTCTGCTGCATCTTAATTTGTTCCACCTTTCATCCACCCCACCCACCCATCCACCCCCCTACCCTGGGTGGTCACACAGGGTCATACACTACATTTCTAGCAGGATTGTAAATACACAGAGTGACTCTGGTAAGAAGCTGGAGCTGTAGAATCATGGAATGGCCTAGATTGGAAAGGACTTTGAAGATCTCCAAGGACCTTAAAGAGTTCCAAGCCCCCTGCCATGGGCAGGAACACCTCTCACTAGAGCAGGTTGCTCAAAGCCCCATCCAGCCTGGCCTTGGACACTTCCAGGGAAGGGTCACCCGCAACTTCTCTGGGAAACCTTTTCCAGTGCCTCACCACCCTCACAGGAAAGAATTTCTTCCTAATATCTAGTCTGAATCTCCCCACTTTCGTTTAAAACCATTACCTCTCATCCTATTTCTACACTCCCTAATAAAGAGTCCCTCCCCATCTCTCCTATAAGGCACCCCTTAAGTACTCTATTGATGCTATAAGGTCTCCCCAGAGCCTTCTCTTCTCCAGGCTAAATAACACTAACTCTCTCTGTCTTCATAGGAGAGGTTCTCCAACCCTCTGATCATCTTTGTGTCCCTCCTCTGGATCCACTCCAACGGGTCCGTGTCCTCCTTATATGTCGGGGACTCCAAAGCTGGCCACAGTTCTCCAGGTAGGGTCTCGTCAGAGCAGAGTAGAGGGGGAGAATCACCTCCCTGGACCTACTGGCTGCACTTCTGATGCAGCCCAGGATGCAGGTGGAGGACTTACTTGCTCTGTCTGTCCACAATGAGTAGGACAAAAGCTTCAAGCTGTATTGAGAAGATGTGGGTTAGGCTTCACAAAGAAATTATAGTTCTGCAAGCAGCAAAATGCTGGTTCTCAGATCATGAGACTTGTATCAGGGATAACGCAGGGTTAATGCTCTCTGCATTAAAGGAAGGGAGAGGATCAGATGGCTTCCATGCATTGCCATTTATTCTGGATCCTTGTTTTCTATCTCTCTTCACTAAGAGCAGAAGGTGGTACACAAAACATGAGGCAGGCACTGGTAAAAGGGGAAAGGAGCCTTTGGCAGCTGAATGTGGTCCTAGAGAAAGGTATTCCTTCCTAACCCGTACCATGAAGCTCTCGTGAGGTGCTGTAGATGTTTTGCAGCTATTAGTTTTTTCCAGTTGCTATTCTGGGTGTGCCTGCCTACAGTCTCATTTGAAGCATTAAACTCTAAAAATTTAAGCTGAAATTAACAGAATATGCTTTCTGAATATGTGATTTTGACCTTTCGAGAAAGCTACGTTTTTCTGTGCATCATCGCCTTTACTGTAAAATCAGGGTAATATAACATTTTCAGGGGACAGTAACTTCTTCAGTACTTTCAAAGTGCTTGGGTGTTGTAGCAATGTGTGGTGAGGATGAAGCCACAAGAAAATGATAAATTCTGTCCCCACAGCCGAGTCTGAACAACGTGTCATAAAGAAGGCCAAGGGCCCTATGATGCGACAAGAAGAAAACAAAATATTGAGTAACTGATGATTAAGTGAGCACTTTTCATTTTTCATATTGAGTCAAGAATGTCAAGGAAAAAGTAGTATGTAGCATTTTGTTGAAGACTGTGTAATAATTCAGTCTCCTTTTACTTAAAGATTGAAGTGGGTGATTTTCTTCATTCTTCTGTGAGGGGTTTAAAGCATTCCTGTGCTACATGTGAATGTCTACCTTAAACTAAGAATTAGAAACAACTCAACAACAACAAAAAAAAATCAGCCCTGTAAATTCGATGTCTGTGTGATTAGCCAGCTGGTGGATTACTCAACCCAGCACATAGACAAGCCGACAGCAGTGGCAGGCTGGCCTTCCAGGCTGAGGATTGCAAGCAGTTTGGGGTTTCTTTGCCAGAAGTTGGACAAATGTTGATGCGCAGCAGAGGAATGATGGGGTTTGGGTGTCCTGGTTTCATTCCAGATTTTGGAGAGAGCATACTGAAGAAGGCTATAGACTTTTTTGACTCAGTCCTTATCCCACACTTGTTTTTCCTTACAAAATACTTTCTGAGGCCACTGTCTTGAGCTGCCCAACTCTATTGGATTGTTTCAGACATCAAATTAAAAAAAAATAAAAATCAACTTCTGACACCCTTGTCCTGAAGAAATGGCCCAGCAGTTGTGTTTTTGTATGAGAAGTGCTGGGCGGCTTAAGTGTTGTAGCTCCGTCCTGCGATACCCTGTTGCTGTGTTCTTACTGGCAACAATGACTTGAGGCTG
Source organism: Thinocorus orbignyianus (assembly GCA_013400375.1). NCBI lineage: Eukaryota > Metazoa > Chordata > Aves > Ciconiiformes > Thinocoridae > Thinocorus > Thinocorus orbignyianus. The sequence continues at coordinate 743,482 of VXBW01000387.1, forward strand.
CGAGGCAGAAACTGTAAGATTTAAAATCTCTTATTGTAACAACTGATAGAGTTGGGGGAAACTCAAAAAGCTCATAACTCCTCTTTGTTCTACCTCTTAGAGAAAAACCCAAAAGAATTATGCAACCTCCAGTAAAACATGTCTCATTCCTTCTTGCTGTCCTTCTCAGGCAAATGATGCAACACCTGAGGCTATTGACACATTAAACAGGATCTCACAGCTGACTAATGAGGAGGTAGACAAGGAAAGGTGAGCCTGAACCAGGAAAAGGACATAATGGGCTTCATGCCTCTGTGTGACTTCTTATGATCAAATATTATTACACATGCAGAAAAGAAGAATGAAAGAGATTATATTCCTCTGGGATTCTCTAATTTTAGATTACAAAGTGAGTTAGTCAGATGAGAGATGCTTAAAATGAATAGGATCTTCTTTCCATGCACACTTGGGAATTCCTTGCTTCAATCACAAAAACCACTAACAGAGCACTGGCAAAGTGAGAGCTGAAATTCTCATTTCAGTCAATTCCTGCCCTCACTTACCCTGGTGCAGGCACATTCCTGCCTGGTGGCCTGGTTTAGTTGCATCCAAGGACACTAGGTCACTCCTGAAGAGTCTTTACTGAGGTTGCTGATGCTTGCACTGCAGAGCACCATCGCCAATTACAGATGGAAAAAATCCATATTTAAAATATTTTTTTAATAGAACAAATTGCATCCAGCAGTTGAGGCACTGTAATTACAACAATTTGTCACTGTCTGTAGTGTTGCTGCTTTGTAAAATAAGCAATGATCTTTCAGTCTTTCAAAACGTGGTGGCCTTAATCAGCTTTTTCCTGATTGATCCTCAGTAGGTATTCCATTAATGGTCCCTCTTTCATTCTAAAGCCTGAAATATTATTATTTGGAATATAATGCAATTCATTTCAAGGTGTCTTGTTAAATGTATTTGAACTCTTATTTTAGCTCAATCAAAGTTATTAATACTTTTGAGGGAACGTGGGTTTCTTCGACATTGTACTCTGAGACTTATTGATTAGCACCAATAAAACCTGATCTGACTTGCCTATCTGGAATTTTAAGTAAAAAGCTGCTGGTGCAGTATCAACAGCTAATTGACTGAATAATTTTCCTCCATCGGATGTCATAAAGATAAAAGAAAAGAGATCAAGGCTTAATTGTTTTCTAATGGAGGCAGTTGACACACAAACTACTGTTGCATTAACTGAGCAGCAGAGAGTGCTGGTTTTTGGAGGTAGGAGCCAAGCTGAGCACGTCCACAGAAGTGGCTCACGCAGAGCAGCTCTGCAGCCTGTTACCAAGCCCCTTGCAGAGAGAGCACCTTCAGGAGTGAATCATTGCTTCTTTGGGAAGAAAACCCCCTAACACTGTAAGCAGGTCAGGGCAAAGCCAACACCTGCTCATTGTATAACTGCAGCAGCCTGGAGCACAGCCATCCCTCTCTGACTGCTTTACCTTGGTACTACTGGGGAGCAAGAAGTGAATCCTAAAGCATCAACATACGTTCAAAAGCAAAATCCCACACATCAAACAAGTGTCCACAAGAGAAGTAGAGATGAAACGGAAAAAGTATCAGATTGCTTCTAGGATGTTATCACCCAAATATTAATAGAAACAAATAATTTCTAGACCAGGTACCTTAATGATCTCTGAAGCAAGCCCTTGGAGTTCCCGTATCATGCATGCAAGCTGCAAGGGCTCCGTCGTTACTGAAACTCTCATTTGAAACGTACAGTGCACCCACACGTTCCAGCGCCATCTCCCCAGGGTGACCATGTGGAAAGATGTGTGAAAGCCCCATTCAACAACCTCCCATATCTCAGTCCCACCCTAATCTCTAATAACTGCAGACTAACTTAAAGTCTGAGGCATAACTTTTAATCTCTCTTCTTAGGTTTGCATAATTATTTGTAACTTTATTCTCAGTAGCCATGTAAATTGTCCGGTCTCTGAATTCTGCTGTGCTCACCAGCACCCTGGAGTGTAGATCTCCTTGGTCTTTGTGAACTGCTCACCATCTCTCACAGTTTTGAAACCATAACCTTTCACCAGCTGTCCCCTTACTGTTGTGTTGCTAGGTAGGGAGGACAAAATTTTTACACCTTCAATCATTCATAATTTATTGTGCTTTTTAAAATTATACTTATTTGTAGCTCCTCCTTAGAATGAGAAACTCAGGGGTGTTTTAAATTGCTTTAGTCTAAGCCTTTCTAGGTCTTTGACTGCTATTCTCCTCTAAAAAACTTTTGGTTATTCAAGAGCCTGTTTAGGGGGGAGAAGCAGCTCTGAGCACAGTGTTCCAAGAGACCAGCCCATTAATTCATTCATCTTAGAACATTCTGATGGTGTTTTGCTGTTTATCTTAATCTCATTCCTTATAAATCCTTGTTGCTTTTTGACTGAAATTGGAGATTAAGCATAAATCTTATATGGGCTGTCTGGGTTTGAAAAATATGTCTATTTTTCCTAATATATCTATAGGCTAAGTGTAAAAAAAAAAAAAAAAAATGGGGAAGGGGAAAAAACTTGAATTTCCTTCTCCTCTGCCCAGTTGGCAATTTTTACCGTTCTGTGAAAGGTTTTATGGACTCCACTTACAAACATGTAGTCTTGATCTAACTGTAGTATATGGTTCGGGTAGTTAGGAGTAGAAGTGGATCATTAGAGAACCTATAGGTTTTTATTTTAAATAAAACGTGTTTCAACATAAAAGGACAAGACAATCTCAGAGATGCCAAGCTTGTTTTCTCTTCTCATAGAGTTTCTTCAGACTTTTATTTCTATAACTTGGCAAAACTGCGGTAAATAAGGAAATCACAGAGTTTGAGTCAAATTAAATATATGACATAACATGCAAAACTGTGGAAACATTTACCATCATAACATTATTAACTTTAGTCTCATTAAGATCTAGTGAAGAACTATAGTTCCAGGCTCTTGCATATAAGCTGATGCATTTTGGTAGTGAGACTTATGATTATAACTTTGTCTGTGCCAATATAAATACTTACAGCTTATCGACCACCCCTGGATGCTGTTTTATAGAGTCAGCAAGCTTAACATTTATTAAGCACGAGATGAAGCAGGAACACAAAAGCAATATTGCTTCTCGGTAGCTTCTCAGTTTACTGTGCAGCACTCACAGGCTAAAATCCACCTGAGAGGAAGGCTCATGCAGTATTCAGGATCCAGCACAGGTGAGAAATAGCGTGCATTTCAGGCTTGGTAGCCTGCTTGAGTCTGGCACAGAGGGGCTCAGTTCACAAGAGCCATGCATGATGTGTGATTTAATAAGGCAGGCAAAAGGAAGGGGTGATGGAGATCCTCACCTAAAACAGATTAGGATGCCGAGTTCATACTGGTCTTCAGACTAGCACAAAGCAGAGCATTGACCAGAGCTAACAGAAACTCTTGTTTCATCGATGGTTGCCAGGTAGCATAAGCCTTGTGAAGGGTTTATTATCCAAAGAACAAAAGAAGAGGGTAAGTTTTCACTGACATAAAAAGATTACATTGCTGAGGTTCATCTCTGTGCAACGATTTTCTTCCTGTTGTTGCTTTATTTTCTGTTTTCTCCCAACTACAAGTACAGAACATCAGAAGTCAGAGAGGAAAAGCAAAGCTGAGCCTGTAAAAAGAGCAGAAACTTGATTTCAAAGTGGTTTTAACAGATTTCAGAACTTTTCTAGTACAGGGAGTTTGTAAATGTTAGCTGCTGCCTCACTCCAGGACTACATTTATGAAGTTGCTGAATGTAGTGAAGCTGTGGAGCAGCCTCTTAGCTGTGGGGAAATATGCACCCCTACTATCTCTGTAGTCAAACAATAGGCCTTCCACCCCAAAGTCCCAGTCTCCTGGAGTAAGGGATGTGGTCAACGTTAGCGTGTGTTGGGCAGCAGTGGGATACACGTTTGGGCTGCTGGAGCCACCAGTGCTTCACAAGGACACAAGCAGGTTGCCCAGCAAAGGGTACAGGTCACAAAAGGTTCCTTTGTTTCTTGTCAAACTCTGTCTGTGACCTGTTGGCCCATCTCTGTCCATTAAGGATCTCAGTTATGGCTGCAGTGATTTAATTGAGCTGCCTGGTCTCAAAAAGCACCTTCCAGCTCTCAGCTATCTTCACCTTAACACAGCTGAAAGTAGATGTTGGAGGGGATGGGAATGTATAGGATAGTTAAACATCACAAAAGGGTAGAAAAGTCCGATTCTTTTTCAGTCTTGTCTGCTGGAACACCAATATCCCAAATTGCTGGATTTTTAGACAAACCACTTGCTTTATTTGACTACTTCTGCTGGAATTACTGACCAAAGCCAGACTCCTGTACTTTAGAAATGCCCACTTCAGGGTACGGCTCCTGGAGGAGAGGGAGCTTGCCTCTGCTGTCTTTGTTGTATTCATTTGTGGGTTTTGTAGCCTGGTTTCTTAAGATAGGCAAAGCTTGTTCATTCATGTCATCTGTCTGTCTTCCTACGCAATTATTCTTGAATTTATAGGAGGATTTTCTTCTAACTTGATAGAGGTTCTTGAGGTATCGATGATACTAAACTTTCATACATTTTAAGGAAATAAGTGATAGATAAGTAAGAAAGATTGTGTTAACAGCTGGGTAGACTGAGATCTGACTGTTATAGGAAGCAACAAGGCAGTGAGACAAGTACAAACGCCAGGATGGTACCAAGGGCTGGGATGGAGAAGTTACTGTCATGTCTACTCCTGGAACGTAAACAAGAAGGTTATAGCAGAAGAAATAACCAGAAAGCTGAGTAATTATGATGCAAATCAAAAATGCACAACTACTGTGTTCCTCCACTAGGTCCTTTTACTCTCCTATCTCTCTTGTCTGGTACAGAAGAGTTTCTCCTAGAGAATTCTTTTTACTGCTGTTACCAAGTTTGCTAACAAGGGAGAGCTGAACTTACAAAATAATTCCCACCTGCCCTAGTGTCTCCATTGTCCATAATGTAGCATTCCAGCCTGGCCGTGGAGTCCCGTATAGGTCCCGCATAAGTTTCCTGCTTTGGATAGGCTTTTATGCTGCCCATTGGCTACTCCTGCTCCTCAGGAGCAAGTCACAGGCACTGAATGGCCAAAGGTTTTCAATGCTGAAATTCACGCTCCTGAATGGAATATATTTATCCTCATGTGGTCAAGGGGCTTTCATCTTCAGAGTCCTCAAACCGCCAAACCTGTTTTGACAATAAGGTTTTGAGGGCAAGGCTGCTTCTTGGTATTGTCATCAGACAACACTGTGTAAGCACATCTTGCTAAGGGCTTTCATTCAGTATTGTGAGTTATTCCAAGCTGGAAAAAGTTTTTGAAGGATGAGAGAAAGAACTTGGAATTGCTATGCTTTTTTTAAAGCCTGCTAGGAATACTTCCTATGCAGGTTGCTTTTCACAATGTGTTTTCTTCCTCTCCTTTAGGACAAACACTGCTTTTCTTTATCAAAAGGAAGGATGTAGTTGCTCACAGACCTGGGGGAGAGGGAGCTTGCCTCTACCGTCTTTGTTGTATTCATTTGTGGGTTTTGTAGCCTGGTTTCTTAAGATAGGCAAAGCTTGTTCATTCATGTCATCTGTCTGTCTTCCTATGCAATTATTCTTGAATTTATTGGAAAATTTCCTTCTAACTTGATAGAGGTGCTTGAGATGCTTATATACTAAACTTCTGTATGTAAGGAAATAGATGATAGATAAAAAGGAAAGGTTGTTGTTAACATCCTTACAGGGGGACAAGCTAATAAACCCATCCTTTACGTAAGAAAATCCATGTAGAAAAAATAGATGTCTGTAATTCTGCCATCTGTGGAACTACTGTAGAAAACTGGTTTACATGCCAAAGGGTGTAAAAAGTAAATGTTATTGTATTGTCAAGATGTAACTAGTGCTAAACTATATATGTAAGTAGAGCACAAAGCTTGTGCTTTGAAGACAGGGTGGTGGTGCAGCCACTTCAGTGGGCAAAAGAAAACCCAGCAAGTTCTGCAGCCCCACTCGTGCATGCTAAGAACCACAAGACAATAGCCAGCCACGCTTCCTGGTTATAGGAAATCTGCTGAGGAATTTAGGGAATGACTACCACTTAATTTAGCAAAGAGGCTTTGAGGAGGACTCACCAGCTTTCTGACTTCATTTTCATATTTGAAAGTGAGCTGCTCTGAGCACTGGTGAGGGTGCAGTCAGTGCAGTATCTCTGCTATTCCCAGACTCCTCATGTCACAAGTGTTAATCAGGAGCAAAAGCATGAAGGGCAAAGGTACCAGTTGCAGAAAAGGACAGTGGGTCAAAATCACTTTTGTCATCTCCTATAAATCTCACACCTCTACCTCCAGGGCTAAAATGGAAAACTGCCCAGTGTGCAACTTCTGTGTACAACAGTACAAGCCTTAAACTGCTGGCACTGCATTACCTTGCGCTCGAAAACCCACTGGCTGTATTTTTGACTACACTTAGGTTGCATGCTGTCAAGGGAAGTTAGAAACTCCATCTCTTTGAATTCAATTATATTGATGGTGCTTTAAATATCAGCAAGGTACTTGCTCTGCGGCGTAGCAGCTTCTGGGTTTTTGTGACTTTCTAGCCTGTACGGGCAAGGAAGTTCCTGGGCATTCATCTGTCACAGGCTTATCAGACACTACAGAATTGTTTCTGTAGAAGAATAAGCCATTGTGGCCTCTAGTTTGTGGCAGTTCGGCTGAGCTAGCTGGAATTTTAAAAAAAAACAAACTATTTTTTCTTTTTAAAAAAAAAAGTTAATATTCTACCAGATGCCTGTAAATAACAGTTATGATGAAAAATCTTGCCAGCTTGCCAGCTGAGAGTGAGTCCCTCACTGAAACATGAGAAAGGCAGGGGAATATCTGCCACTGTGCATCCAAATGGCAGGTCCCAAGTGTGTGTTATTGGGGGGGAGGAAGGGAATCGCCACCTCAGAGAGTGCACTTGAGTGAGGTGAAATATCATAGTTGCAATTAATAAAAGAGTAGTCAGACCTGCCATGGAGCATATACTCTGTGGTCCAAGAGGTCGTCTTTGACAGAGTAACATACCTGCCATGCACTGTTGTTCTGTGAATAATAAGGTTATTAAAACCACTGGTGTAGCTTAAATCTAAAATTCAAGGCTGCTTAATAGGTTGGGTTCTTTGCTACCTTATAGAAGGACTGATAGTTGCCATTCCCACTCTAAGTCCCTAAGACCCTAAGCTCCTTAGGGCTGCCAGTTCATCACCCTGCATAGGCAACTTCAGATGCACTATTTGATGAGTAAGGGGTGTGGGGTTTTGCCATATGGAAAACACTGCAGAGGCAGCACAATGTCTGTCAGAGGAGATTTTTCCTAAATGGTTACTATAGTCAGTATAAGGAAGAGTTGTTCTGTCCTGAAAAGTAATTGTCATCCCATGCTTTTTTTGCTCAGCCACGATCAAGAACTTCCTTTCTAGGAGCAGCAGTACAGGAGGAAGGGATTTCTTGTCAGTCCTCCATCAGGGAACTGGAACTCTCACAGAATAAATAGCCTCAAAAACTAATCAAATTTGATTTTTTTCACAGTAACACTTCAGGATCCCACTCCATTTTTGGCTGTCTTTCCAACAGTGCACACCTAGTGATCAAACCGGTCAACCTTCGAAAGCCAGACTGTTTGGATGGGATAATTAGGCTTTATTTGCTGTCTCTTAGGGACTCATTACTGGGCTTGCACAAATGGACAGTACAGAACAGTCTGTATTCTCAATATATTTTACTGGAGTTTGACATGTCTATGGTCTCTGCACCAATTACAGAATCTCTACAAGTGGTTTGTGAGTGCTAAAGGGACCTGGGAGAAGGCTTTACACACAATTCTTGGCTTTGGCAATTCTTGACTTGCAGAGGGAAAATGGAGCTAAGGAAGATGGACAGGTGAAGAGACTTGCCCAGTGTGCATTATACCCCTGGTACTGGCAGTCAGGAGCCCTGTATCTTCATGCCAGACTTGGAAACATCATGGTGTGGGGCCTTCACAAGGCATCACCCTCTTTGCCTCCCCCATAACTCCCTCCGTGAAAAGGGGGATTTAGGACACAATGTGGTGTAAAGATTGGTCATTGAATGGAAATTTATGAGCTTTGAATTAAACTTGCAGTGCACATAACATGCAATAGTAAGCGGAGCAGTGCAGTGAGGTTTCTTTGATAGTTTCATTGTATGGCCTTATAGAGAAAGCTCCCACTAGCACGTGCTTTGTCTTGTGGTAATTTACCTGTGCTTTCAATCTTGCTGTTGACGTTTCACATCTTTAACTGTTATCTGTGTCATAAAATGGATGTCACCTAACTGTTCCCTAGCTCACATGTCAATTAGCTCAGAAGACAGTTCTGGGGAAACTAAAGCCCAGTCATACTTGGAGTGGTAAAAAGCTAGCTGAGCCAGAAGTCAAGGTGTCTCCCAAAATGGGCTCTGCATCATGGGACAAACCAGACAAAATTTGCTTAAAACGACTAGCTTTCAGCTAACCGAAGACTTAAGTATTCCTACTTACTGAATTCCTACATATTGTGCAACATAGCGATGCTGATTGCTAATCTGAAAGAGCAGGCAACAGTACTCAGGAGCACAGATACGTATGCAGTTTTTCTGCTCTACCTTAGACAAAATGTGCCATTCTAAAAAAATATTTCATAAAAATATGTGTCTTGTACAACAAAGACTTAGGGCCAGCTCACCACTTGATCTACCATTTTTGTCTTAATACTGCCTAGACTGCAAATCCAAAGTATTACGTGGAGCTTTTTTCCATCTTGTTTCAAGAATTTTTCTCCAGCTCCCCTCTAAGTAAAGCAAGATGACAGCAATATTCAAAACCTGTCTATTGACCTTAAGTTACCAGTTAACTTGTGCTGAACTGATAAGCTGTGCTTATTGTTTAAGTTAACATCTTAAGTTTCAAGCATACAATACAAACACACTCATACAATTGCATGGAATCCCATTTGTCCTGTGGGGACACTCCTGCTGTGTGTACTCAGATTGTTTTCATCTCATCTGTTCCAACGGTATCTCCACCACATCGCAATTGGCTGATGATACCAGCTGCTTAAAAGTCCATTTCTGCTCTTGTTGACAGCTTAGTGTAAGTTGACTTAAAGGATCAAAAGGGATGTGCTGGTTATTTTTTGCCTGTTGCAAAAGCACCTGATAAATCAGGAAGTTTAACACAGCCATAAAATTACAACACATGACTGCATACCGCTACACAGTACATTAAAATCTCAACAACCCATTCAGACTAAAACTCCAAAATACGTTTATAACCATTCCTTAATTATTCAACAAAATGCCAGCAGCTTGAGTGAGCTGTGAAAATGTAAGCTTGGGACCCGTGGGAAGCCTTGCTTGCTTTCTCTTAGTTTCAGCAAACAAATAGAATTTGGAGTGCAATTTGCTCCCATGGAGAGGATCAGCACAAAACATATGCATCTTGAAGGCCTATTTTGAGGACTCAACCAGGACTTAATTGGTACATTTTGTCGCAGATTGTTACCAGGCATGAATTTCCCTTCAAGTGAGTACAACTCCAGACTAAGCATTTTGTTTGTTGGAATTATTTGTTTTGAGGTCTTTACTTTCACATTCAAGGAGAACATGCTGAATTCTCTTCCTTGGTACACCAACAGAATTGTTCTGCAATTCCCACTGAATTATGTTGTTCAAATCTTTTAAAAATCCCAAGGTTTCCATGGTGGCACTAAAAGGCATCATTTGGAGACAATGTCATTGCTCTCACACAAATGAGGGTAGAAATTACTCAGACAATTTTCATTTTTACCATCTTTTTATGGGAAGTAAAATAATAATAATTAACAACAAAAAAAAAGAAATAAAAAACCAGTAAAGGTTTCACTTGAATGCAGTGACCCCAGACTGTCTGCAGCAGTAGCAGTTAGAGAAATTATCTTGGTTTGCATACTGAACATGTCAAAAAGAAACAGGCATGGGCTGCTAGATTACACTGTGCTGCTGCTGTTTCTGCTGCAGTGCAGAAGGATGCTTTCAGATGTGAGCCCCAAAGAAGTGAGATGGTCCAGGTCTGGGGCATGCTGGTCTTGCAGCTGGGTAACATGAAACCAAAGTGCCATGGTACCTACTCCTCAGGACAGCCGAGTGCAGTTCTGTTTCCAAACTAATGACGTGCTGATGCTCTACGGGCTCACACTGAACCTCACAGATAGATAACACAGGGAAAGTACCCCTCCACCTCACGTAGATAAATTGGGGATTACAGTCAGTAGGACTCTGTACCCAGCACAGCTCCTTAGAAAGCCCATAAATCCACGTATTTTCTTTTCCAGAGGTGCCTGGAAGGCATTGCTAGTGAAGGCAGTGGCTATCCTGACTAGTTTAATTAGTACTTATGCACACTAATTCTACTAAATTTAGCACCTGCGTCTGCTAATCTACAACCTAGCTAGAGGGCATCAGATATCAAAGGAAGAAGGAAAGTAATTGCTCTGGCCTCAGGGGTTAAACATTAAAATTATGATGGAGAATTTAGTCAATAGACACCTTTTCCCCTTTCAGGAAAGAAAAAAAAAAAAGTTGGCTACAATTACCAGGAGAACAACTAATTTCTTTAATATCTGCATGCCATGTTCACCCAGCAGAATACAAGGCATTATTGAATCATTTTCCGATCAAGTCCCAAGCAGGATTTCACAGACTGATCCTATTCATTACCACCTATTAGTTACCTGGAAGTAAGTGCAAGAGGGTTTTTGGAAGAGGACTCTGGTGGAGAGTTAAGGTCTTTCAGCATACTGTCTCTTCCCATGCTGTATATAGGGACTGAAATTTCACTGCCATAATGTTCCTGTGAGCAGGAGGTTAAACATATCCTCTTCTGCTACTATCAGGAAGGATATACAGTTAAATAGTTGAATGTTATTTTTCACACTCTCTCCAGAGACTCTTAAAAACTTGTTCTCTTCAGGCCCGAAGGAGTACAGACTCCTGATAGCCTCAGAGGGATTTTGGGCACACCACCTCTCCCCAGGGTATCAGCTGATTCTCAGTAGTACAGACCAAGCTGAAGATCCCAAGGGCATGTTCTGGTTCCTCTCACCCCTCCCTAAAATTAAAGAAGGGAAGATAAAAAAAAGAGAAAAACTGGATGCGGTCGCCACATCTGTGCTCATACAAGGCTCTTCTCTCCTTGCTGCTTCCTTTTCTCCTGCACTGCATCCCTGGGTGAGATGTGTCCCCTTTTCTCCTTGCAGGTCCAAGGTGAGGTGAAATGACCCTGTATCTGGTCAGTTCTCCAGCTGCATGGTGGAGCCCTCATCTTGCCCAAAAGAGCAGGAGAAAAGGGTGCAGTGGGAGACCTACTTGACCAGTGCTCATTTTTGCAGACACTTAACTCACTGTGCCAAGACATGAGGGATGGAAAGTGTCACCTTGCTCTACCATCTAGGTCTTTTAGGGTTTCATTTTGGAAGAAACTGGAGAAGTCACTTTTCCAGTACAATCGGTAGCTAAGGGACAGGATTTTTCTACCTTGTCATCTCCTAGACCTGGACAAAAACTACAGTATATGTGCAAAACCAATGAAATAATGAATAGTAGCTGAATATTGTAGATTTTTTCCAAAATGCTTTTTCCTTCAAATCAAACAATCCTACGCTATTCTTTCTGTTTCAAGAATATGAAAGGAAAGCATATGTTTTAGGGTTAACCATGCTAATATGGCTGATTGAAAAGGATCAGTGTGGATAGACATGCAACAAGTGATGTAAGGCATGTAGCTTTGTGCATTTGGTGTTTCTCTCTGGAGATGTCCAACTCTTACCCTTGGCTGCAGAGGTACACCAAGCTGCTACCTTCAGGCATCCATATTTAAACTAGATGCTGGAAAAGCGAGGGAGATCAAATATTGCTCAACATATCTCCTGCCAGCAGTGATTACAATCAAATGCCAATTGCCTGTTTGGGTTTTTGAGGTACTTCATCAGCCATAATTTATGCTTTGAAAAGTCTATAGCTCTGGAAAACAGGGATTTTCTCTGTTTGCCCTGGTTTGGCCTTTTTCAGCAGTGATTCCACTATTAAGAAAACAGCGACAGCAGATTTTGTTTCTCTAACTACAGATTTTGGGTGCAAATTACTTGTAACTGAGTGCCCAGAGAAAGCTTTTACATTGCTTCTGTTCCTTCTTTCTGGCGGGGGGCTGGGGGAAGCAATACTTGAGACAAATCCTGGAGATGGTGTGCTTTTGTGTATTCCCACAAAACAGTTGAGATTCTTGAAAGTGAGCGAAGAAAAGTCAGGGATACATTAAGTTTTCTGAATTCCAGGAAGGAAAAAGAAAATGGTAAAATCCTGATGGGAATATTAAGCACTGTATTTTATCTTGGGAGAAAAAAGAAAAAAGAAAAAAAGAAAAAGGAAAGGAAAGGGAAAAGTCTTGCACTGCCATTGTGCTGAACAAGATGAAAACATCTTTAAGTGGAGACGTAGATTTGAAGCTCTATGCAGCTGCTTTGTGTGCTGTGGCTCTGGTGTTTCAAAGAGTCGCAACAAATACTCGACCTCGTTTGTTTAAAATGAGATAATGGAAATCTAAACCATGGTGGGCAAAATTACAGCACTTTCTAATGAAGTACAAGCAGTCCGCTGCCTCTGCTGTATGTGGGTAGCAGCATGAATGCTCCTGGAGCATTCACTGGATTATAGAAGGTGGATACAAGATCTGTATTATTCCTGCTAAAGCTAAGGCTTGCTAATTACTGAGAATAACATTATGATGCAGCTTCTGAAATGGCAGCCTGCAGCCAAGTTTTGCAGTCGGGCTGACAGGGGAGGTTATAAAGTGAGAAACTGGCACAAAAGGAAACTGTTGCACAAAGTATTTACCCAGGGGATGCTCTTGAAATGGTGATAAAATCTGAGAACCGAAATGAATTAAATGTTTAAAGGAGAGGCTACACTTTGGCATATGAAATGTGAAGTGTTACACAGCTTGTTCCCCTCTACCCAGTAGAAGAGCCTGCCAGCAGCAAAGCCGTTCACTTTCCAAAAACTTTGTTGCACTGTACTTGGAGGTGGAAGGAGGTTCAGAAGTTCAGTAGGGAGCTTGAAATGTCAAATCAGGGATACAGTCCTTACACCCCGATCCCAGAAGAGGTTAAATTTCCCTGTGATATTGGACTGGATTTAAAAAGGAAGTTGCAAGCACTGTGGTCTTCATCAAAACCATGTCAGAAACCCTGCAAGGAATAGACGTGTCAGTAAAAGAAAGTGAATCACTTGTTCACTTGAGCACTCTGATGGATTGAATCCACCAGAAGAGTGTGAATCTGTAGGAACTCTGAATTTTCTTCCCTCTGAGGAACTGGAAATTTCCCAGGAAAACCCATATAGAACAGGAGAACCCAAACACCCCGACTTTACAGAGCGGATGTCTAAATTCACCTCCTCCCAGAGATTATGTGTAACATACAGTATCCAATCAAAATTCAATCAGAGGCTCTTCAAAGCTATTTTAAAACTTGAGAACATCACAACACCAATTACACAGGCAATGCAAGATATGTTGCAGATGTATGGGTTGGATTTCAACCCTGTGCAACGGGTGACTCAGCTTTGCCTGTTGTATGCTGGCTATCAATTTGCAGAAGGTCACTGAGGTCCATTCCAAAATATTTTTGTTCAGCCAAACCAAATGCTGTCTGTTTTGCAAAAAGGTGAAGCTGATGCTAATGTTTTCCATGACAGTAGCAGCCATCCCTAAAACTGGGAGGAATACAGATGCCTAGTATCAGTCACAGCTCAGAAGTCTGCACCTCATGGGATGAAAAGAAAGTGAAAAGTCTGGCGTAAAGCTCACAGGAGTTTTAGGTAAGTTCACTTAAAGAAAAGAGCAGGCTTTGAACCCTGTCTGACTTGGACTCCATTTCTCTGTGGTTTTTCTTTTCTTTTNTTCTTTTCTTTTCTTTTCTTTTCTTTTCTTTTCTTTTCTTTTCTTTTCTTTTCTTTTCTTTTCTTTTCTTTTCTTTGCTTTGCTTTGCTTTGCTTTGCTTTGCTTTGCTTTGCTTTGCTTTGCTTTGCTTTGCTTTGCTTTGCTTTGTACCATTCCTACTTTGTCCACTTCTAATAAAGTGAGGAAAATAAACTTTGTCCTAAACTTTAAAACTTACTATCTGTAATGTTCTTTCTTGTTTAATATAGGCTCATGCTCATTAAGAACCACATTGATTCACTTTTAGGTCTTGGAGTGGTGGGTAGGGCACTTCATTCCCAGTAGAGTGAACAACATACTTGCACCTAAGTTCATTAGCTGGATAAAGGTTTGTCCTCAAATCTGAAAATACTGGAAAGAGGGGTTTAAGTAGCTAAGCAGAAAACTTCAAAATAACTGATTCCAGGGGCATTTTCCCATAGCAGCATGTTTTTAAAAGTAATGAGAGGTTAGCAGTGAATCGCTGCATAATTATACAAATACAACTTCTTCTCTTGCCACAGGGTTCTTAATCACAAAAGCGTGTTGCAGAGGAGAAGCTGAACTTGGCACTAGTTAGTCCTGTGCTACAAGTAAGCTCATGAAAGTAAACAGGAGCTGGTGATGTGACAAGTCAGAATAACTATTTGACACTGAGAAAGGCAATCATGCATAGGTCAATACAACTGTGAAACTAACCTAACAGTCTCCCTCCTGCTTAAAGCCCAGGAGTAGTATTGAAGTTAATAACCATACAGAGCCTTTTGTCAAAATCCAAATGGCTAGGAACACTTGATCTCTATGGAAAGGAACTGGAGATAAGAAATGTCCTGTCTAAGATAGTTGGCAGGGCAGCAAAGCTGCTCAACACAGGAGGCTTTTGCTAAGGTAGGTTTTGGCTGACTGCCTATCTCATTCTAAACAATCACAAAACTGGTGGAAGCTTTTGATGTTCTTCCATGACATGATCACAAGTGTGATCGATTTACAACATTTGCAGTCACCTGCACAGGCTTTTGCATTATTTAAAGGCTAGCATCTTTAAACTCATTGCCTAGTTGATGTCTTCCTAAGGAAGGTGAGCAAACCTCTGGCTTGTCTGAAAATGATGTTAGCCTGAAAGAGACACAGGTTTAGCAGCAAAACCCAGCCTCCTGCTGGGTGATTGAGGCTGCTGGTACTGTCTGTTCTGCTGACTGGCCATCCATGGGCCAGCTCAGTGGGCAGGGGGAAGCAGGGAAAGGCCACAGCAAAAGCTGCTCATCAGTGACCCTCTGTTATTTTACCTCTTAATTGCAGACAGAAAACTTGTGCAGATGAAATTCTAATTTCCCTTTCCCCCGTCATCCTATACTAGGTTTGTTTCTCCACAATTTCGTTTACAATTTGCTTGCTTATTTATTTATTTATTTATTTCCCCCAAGCTTGTTCCTTTTCTTTTTTTTTTTTTTTTTTTAAGCTAAACCCCTCCCCGAGCTAGGTGTTTATCCCTGGCTGACTCCTCCCTTATAGAATTTCTTCTCAATCCAGGTGTAACCTCTCATTTTCTGGCTGCTGCTGGCAGCTTTTCAGTCCTAGCAAAATATTTCTAACTAGGTATCTCCAGCTACAGAGGATCTTGAGTTTTTTCATCTTCTGTATTTCTAGATTCCTCAGATGCAGAATCCTCACTGAGCAGCAGAGGGAAAAAAGGCTGGGGCAGTGTACTTGGTTTGGCTGATGCCTCTCACCTTTCTTCAGATACACTTAGTGTGTACTGAGCAAACATCCTGGTGAACAGCATGTGCTGGCCAGATCCTACTAATCCAAGGTAAAACTAGCTGGAATTTCACCCTTTATTTGAGGTGCAGCAAGTCCTGGGGCTCTGGTGGTATAAAATACAGAGCCCTTTGGACAAATGAAGGCACCAACCTCCCTCTCTCTCTTTCTCTCCCCCCTTTTTTAATTTTAGAAGTCTCTGGACTCCTTGATTTTAGGCTGCAGAACTTCAGACCAAAAAACCAATATGAAATAAGTGCTTGGTATTTCTAGGGTAGAGGCTAGCAGCACAAGGCAACATTACCAGCATGCTGGAAAGAGAGTTTTGACCTTTGTGGAGTAAGGTATAAATCGGTGGTTCCGCCTGGAAAGACAAAGTCTGCCAGGCTGACCGCACTGCAGAGCTGTATTTGCATAAGCTGGCCTGGGTTCCAGGTAACTACAAACTATTTAACTCCAGCAGTGCAAGCTTCTTATCTCTCAGGTCTTCAAACATTGATAGAAAATACAACAAAAACATTTAATATTGCCATGGGTGTTTTTTTTCCCCAGTTTCTTTCTTCTCCTTTTGTTGTTAAGTCCATTATTTTCATTCATAACAATTCTCTTGGGCAAAATCCACATGTTCTTTTTCCCAACTTGAACTAATTAATGCTTTTATTTCCCTATTAAACCATGTATGCATGGTCATGCTTGTTTTATATGCAGAGAATAAAAAATAAGCTGTTCTTGAAATTTTTGAAGTTAGTTATTCAGAAGAACAGTGAGCTGAGCTGTGAGCCTCTGGGGCAGGTGCCCCCCAGTGGGTGGGCAGTGGGAGAGTATCCAGGGCTAGCAAGGTTAGCAAGGTCTGAGCAGGGTATCCCAGTCATTCCTGCCTGCAATTTGGAAAAGAATGGAATAGAATAGTTTAGTTGGAAGGGACCTAGAGCAACCATCTAGTCCACCTGCAAACAGAAGTGAGCACCAGGCAATGCGTAGCTAGAGGGATGTACATATGTCAACATTACATGGCCGTACGACATGATTTGATTACGGCTTTCCTCCTTCCCAGCTTTTCCACAGGGAACACTCAGTTTGGGCCTCTTTTGAAAGACAGAAGAGGCTCAAGTCTTGCTGTTGTACCTTAAAGCTCGCTCCCAGCCGGTGTAAGCACAGACCCATGGCAAAACCATTTGGAAACTAAGTGAGTCTGAGCTTGCATATACATTATAGGAGCAGGCATGGAAAGAAACTCCCCATCGAGAATGTCTAGTGTCCTGCTGTAAAGAAAAACAAAATAACCGAAGGAAAATATTTCATGTGCAAATAAGTTTCTTGGGTTTAGGTTCCATTTTTATGAAATATTCCAGTTAGGCTCTGCAAGATTGGAACTTGGCGATTCATAAATTTGAGGCAATTATACTTTGAGTTACCATCTTTATATTTGTTTAGTTACTTTCTGTAGTATATACACGTGCTTCCACAGTTAGTCTGCATGTAAGGTGTAATTTATCTGTTTGAGGACCGCACTCTGAGTCACTGAATTCCCTTGGGGTGTCCCGATTCCTTTCCTCTGATAATCCTTAAGGAATATCCTGGGTGCTGTTTGCTTTTTGCTTTCCCTTTAGAAACTGAGTTACACAGGAAAAGTGACAATAAGCACCTGCAGGTAGCAGGTTGTGATTCCCGTTATAGGGGAAAATGCATTCATCTTGCTCCTGAAATAAGTTTACTATTCCAGTCTCAGTATTTCTGTTAAGAATCTGTCAGGAACCTTAGAGAAGTAGGCAGAAAATATATACGCAGATTTGTGCTAAGTAATTTTTCAACATCAGATATTTGCCTACCATCTTATGACCAAGGGAATGTAAAATGAATGTTATTAGAAACTTTAGTGTTTTGAAACAGAAATCCAGCTCAAAGCCTGATTAATTTAATTTAATTGTTCCTTTAATTTAGTACTTGAAGATCTGTTTAAGATAAGAAAGCCACTGGACTGACTTAATTCTTACTTGATTTCACTACATTGCATTTAGGTATTCAAACAGTCTGTGTCTAAAAATTATGTACACTGTAGAACATGTCTTGTGTAAGCACTCATTAGGTTTTTTGCATTGTTTCAATGCATACACACAGAGAAAAAGCCCTACATTAAAACACCATGAAGAATGCAAAATTAAATGCTTGACAGTCAGAAATTACACAAGGTAAAATAGCTTGTGTAAATCTAATTTAGCTTCTCTGTGTGTTCACATGTCTGGGTTATACAGACATATATATAAAGTGCATAATATTTGTGTATGCACAATGAGAAAAACCTTTAATTACATGATTACCTACTGTTTTTTCCATAGAGTCCTTGCTTTATTCAGTGAACAGGATAGACCTGCTTCCCATGTGGGTCACCTTACTGTGCAGAAGGCTGTTCGCTGTACTGCTCTCCCTCGTTAATTGTAGAGGATGGTGAATCACAAACGAAGTAGGAGACTGGAAGAAAAGTTAAGGGATGACACTGCTTCTCTAGAGAATTAAATTCATAACTTAGAAAGCCAACTAGCTGGCTGCTTACAGGTATAGAGATATCTGAGCAAGCTCCTGAACTCCCCTCAAGGAAAATTATCAGGACAAGTTTGTGCAATTTAAGTTTGCTGGCCTAAGTGAACTGATTCACCTTACTGTAAGAAAGGGGGAGCATGCAGGGGCTGATCTGAGGCAAATTGGAAGAGGAACTAATTTTTGGCTAGGAAAAGGTCATAGGCAGCTAGTGAAGGTAATTTCTGGTGGCATAGCTGTATCCAGAAGATAACATCTGTTCACAATATGAACCAAGGTAGGGTAGAATTAGTTTGGGTTTATCTTTCTTACTGTACAGTCACTAACAGTCTACATCAGTACCACTGTCTTCATTAACCAAACTCATAATGCCATTTGAAAAAAAAAAAAAGGGTAGAGTGACAAAGTGTATTTTCCTTAAATCCAGGTTAACTGGCTCTAAGTATCTTACCTAGTTTTAATTCTTTAATAATCCAGTGCTGCATCAGCTGCTTCATCATTTTGCCCAGGAGTGATGTCAGGCTTCTGCCTCTTCCTCAAAGCACTGTATGATGCTATTCTAGTTGCATTTGTCTAATTTTATAAGTGAATGTCTTGAGACTTTGGAATCTGATTTATGGAAGTGCTGCACATTCACAGTTGTGAACAGGAGCTGCACTTTGAAAATATAAAATGCTGCACTATGCTCAAAAATGCTATACTTCTGGGAGCTGCAAGTATCCAAAACTTCTTAGTTCTCACCTTAACCTATCTGCCTCTGAGTTTCCCAAAGTGAAAAGAAAGTAAATCCCCTTATGGGGACACTGTGAAAATAAATGCATTAATAGTTGTGAAACACTTGGATACTTCATAGGGGAGAACTATAAAAAAATCCCATGAGGACACTAATCTTTAGTTCTTGAGAGCAGGCTTTGAAGATAGTGCATTAAATAAGTCATGCGGCTCCATACTGAACAAGGAGAAAACAAAATATTGAATTGCTCCTCATTAAGACCCAGATTCTCAAAGGTGTTTTAAGTGCCTAAAACCTGCTGAGAGTCAGGTCTTCTTAAGTGGTCTGGTTTTTTTAAAAAAAAAACTAAACTTTTTTTTTTTTTTTTTTACTGAGTAAGACAGGAGATCTGCAAGAAAAATTGTACATAATCATGTAATTATAGGTTGCAGCATAATGCACTGTTAATTAAAGGTTGCCTCAGAATGTATGTGCTACAATTTAACATTGGGGCACAATTTAACATTGCCCAAGCAATCTTAGTTACAGCATTTACCAACGTCACATTGCTTGACTTTGCAATGCCCATGATCTTTTCCAATAACTAGCGTACAAGCAGTTTTCCCTGGTTTTAGGATAATAAATGAAGCCACCCATATTTTCCCATCATGCTCATATCCCCAGCGGATGGGAACCCTTTCCCTGCTGCATCCCCCCCTGTGTGGGCTACAAACCTCTGCCAGCAGAGTAAATGACAGAAGTAATAGGTTGCCATCTTCTGTTTGAATCAGCATCAGGGAGGGGCAGAACATTTTGCCGGTGAGTTTCACTAATGTTTGCTGACATAGGAAGAATGGTGAAAGTCAGGTGCCTTTGGTTCAACCAGGATCAGATGAGAACACATGGAAATAAGTACAGGCTTTTCTGCCTGTTCCCCAAGTGGCTTAGGCCCTTTTTTCTGTTTTTAACTCATTCCTTTTTCTTTCTGTCTGTCTTGCCCCACAACCAGCTCTCACAGAGCTCACCTGGCCCTCCTGAACTGAAAAATCCCATAGAGTATCCGGATAAAGCTCTGCACATCCTGATCAGACCCCAAAGCTGATCTTGCTTTGAGAAGAGGTGGGACTAGAGACCTCCAGATCCTTTGTGACTTAAATTATTGCGTGATCCTAGGAAGATATTGTGCTTTTCTCCACATATCATCCGCATTCCAATAGGTGTTTTTATTAATTGAACTTTGTACCAAGTTGCTTTGGTTTATCACACTGTCATAATTTCACCTCTACAATACAGGATTCCTTTAGACTAAAAAAAGCAGCCAAGCATACATCCCATAAAACAATAAAATATAGCTAGGGTTGTTGTTACATGGAATGTTGCAAATTGTTGCAAATTCCACATAAAACAGAAATTTATGCCAGGAGCTCTTCAAAGTGCTTTGGCTGGCCTTCCAAAATCTGGAAACGTTAACGCTAAGGCTAAGGAAGCATATTTTTTATTTTTTATTTTTTTTTCCTTCTCTGTAAATATGTGGATATTTCTCTGGGTCCCTGCTTCAAATCCTCCAAGCCTTGGCAGGGTGCCGACGGACAGGATGCTTATTCTGCAACAGGCAGCTTTGCTTTGCAATGGGGAAAAGTTCACCAGCTTCCACTGCTGCCTTCTCATCCCATCCCTGAGACACCTCACCCTGGATTATGACAGGGATCAAACCGCTCCTGTCAGAGGAGACCAAAGCTGCTCCTCCTCCCCGAACTGTTGAGGACCCAGGTTATATTGGTATGCAATTTTTTGAATGTATTCCTCAGTGAATGTGGAAAAAAATAAGCCAAAAAGGCATTGATTGATTCTGCTCTTGAATGCAACTTATCTTTTAAATGGTATTTTTTTTGTCTTCTAGCAAAGAGGCACCCCAAAGATCCTGTAAGGCACTGTTGGAGAAACCATGTTTGATCACAAAACATAGCATCTTATGAAGCCTCGCACAGGAGAGACTTACCTCTGTAATCTTAACTGAATCTTAACTTCAGCATTTACTCGTATGTATGCTCCACCATGCAGCTGGAATATTCCTTTCAAATCTTTCTCATTTCCTCATTAAAACCAAAACCATACTTCACAGGAATACGCAAAGGCATTTCTGTTATTCAAAAAACGTTTTTTCTATGAAGTTTTGCTTCAGTAGTACTTATTTCATCAAAAAATTATTTCTTAACTCCTAGAAATGCATTTGGTTTCCTTTTTTTGTCCTTAGCCTTCTTGTACTCAGAAACAGTCTCTTGAGGATCACTGTTTCAAGGGCGGGAGAACTTCTACTGTGTAAAAATACATAACTCTCAGGAACATGCTACCTTTGAAATTTTTTCCATTCCAAACAAAATCTCAGCATGTAAGAGCAGCCCAGAAGAGGCGTTTGCGATGAAAACGCTTGGTTGGCTTTAGTAAGGTTTGTCACCTCTCATTATGGGCTTTTCATTGTACTGTATGACTTCATTCTGTTTCTACACATCTCCCCATTCACAGTACACCTTTTTCTTTCTTTAAGGGCTCTTCTTTTCCCTCCCAGCTCTTCCAAGTTTTCCTTGATTTCTTCAGTCAGATTTCTCTTTTCTCAAAACTTTGACTTGAGACCTCTGTTCCTGAAGTCCTCTTCCCCTCTCCATTTCTCCTTGCCATCCCCAAGCCATGCAGAAGCTTTTTCTCTTTTCTTCTTTGTGGGAAAAGAGAGCAAGTGGTTGGTAGCTGGGAGTTTCTAGAAGACCTGTTCCAAACAATCCTATTGCAGAAGACATCTATAAAGGGTAGGAAGCAAGTGATTGGGCTAAGTTGTGAGCTCATGACATGAAAAGGCAGCATGGAGAAATCAGATCAGGTTTCCACAGGGTAAGTGCAGAAGTACCAGCCTAAGCAAGAGCAGACAGGGACAAACACACAAAAAAAAGCCAATGCAAAAAATAAAAACTAGCAAGAGCATCACTAGTAACAAGAAATTGTTCAGCAAGTACATCAGTGGTAAGAGGAAGTCAAAAGCGAGGGGATTACTCATCAGAGAGAGAAAGCTACTGACTGGTGCTGAAAGGCTCAGACTGCCTCAGGCCTTTTTTTGTACCAGTCTTGGCTAAAAGAGGTCACCTGTGATCAGGTGATTGATATAATACGTGTTAATGGCAAAGGAATGAGGTTTCAGCCCAGACTGGGACAGAACCAGTTATAAGAGTACTTAGATAACTTAGAGGTGCTCGAAGCAACAGGCTGGCTGGATTTCACACCAAGGTACTGAAGGAAGTGGCTTGAACAGCATTGGAAACAGGAGTGTTTATCTCTGAGAGCTTTGTGAAGAAGGCCTAGGATCCTGCTGATAGAAAAAGGCAAAACTGGTGCCTATCTTTAAAAAAGACATTTAAAAAAAAAATTAAAATATATATAGAGACCAGCCAGATGTTTTTCCCTAGAAATCACCTAGTACAAAATAAACACATTGTTTGTAAACAGAAGGAAACAAGGAGATAAACAACTATTAATATGGGCTTGTCCAGAAGAAATTGGGGCAAGCTGGCCAAATTTCCTTTGGCAATAGAGGAACAGAGCTTGTTATGGATAAAAGGAGAGAGGTCCACAATCATCTGTGCCTTAGGTAGGCTCTGCAGAGTCATTCATAAATGAGGAAATTCAGTTAGTGGAAAAGTTGGGTAGCAGAAACAAAGCTGTGGAAAGACCAGTTGTCAGCAGTTTACTGGCTAACAGGCAAAATAAAGATGCAATTCCAAAGAGGAATCCAGGATGTTTCATTAGGAGCCTTCAGAGATGGCATTAATCAAAGAGTGACTACTGCAAGTACATCGGAGGATGAAATAAGAATTCAAAATAATCCTAAGAAATTGTTTGTAGGGTGCAGAACATGAGTGAGAAGCAACAAGAAGGGTTATTTTTGCAGGCAGGGTTAATTCTGCACACAGACGGAGGCTGGGGCACCACTCAGCGCATTCTGCAGGCAGCAGCTGAGGGGACACCAGATGACAGCTGGGGACAATTGGTGGCCAAGGAGACAGCTGGAGAGGTGGACAAATTGCAGCTGGTTGTCATAAAGAAAACATGGCAGAGAGATGGTAACAACCATCAGATGGAAAAAGGCACTGCAACACAGGAAGAGAAAGAGGAGACTTCCCTGGGCAGGGAGCATCAGGTTTGTGTTTCAGCAGGGAATCCTTGGTTCAGACAGGACTTCGTGTCACCTGGGGAGGTTGTGAGGGTACCGGGGATCCCTCAGAGCAGGGCAGAGAAAAGCCTTACAAAAGGAATCCAGAGCCAGTGGCAGATGGGAAACCTTTTTGGTGTCCCAAAGGGGCTAAAGGGAGGAAGACCCCAGGAGTTAATGGTGTACAATAACTTGTTTGCAGAGACTGGATCAAGTAAATGAAAATCCACCAGCAACTTGCTCTTCCATTTATATTTGGTAATGCTGCCAGTCCTCTTCTAATGTACACAAGTATTTTCTGCTCGCTGGCCACGTTCACATATGCAAGTGTATATCGATCTGTTGTCTCTTTCTTTTCTTCCAGAGGAAAAAATATCCACACAGTTCAGTAACGCACAACCTATGCTCCACGGTGAAAATAGTCTGAGGCACTTAGATGTAAGTTTAGCTTAGCATAAAAATAACCTTCAGAATTTTGAACTATTTTACAATTAATTTTACAATTAGTGTCAGGTGTCAATAGGACGGTGTTTGGGTTTTTTTTTAAAAGTGTACTAATTTCACAGGCCGACCAAAGCAACGCAGGCACATGTCGCACTGCTCTGGGTCTCATGAAACATCCCCTTCGACTTCGAGTTCTTCCCTCCAGCTCTGTCTCCGCTCCAAGCCTCCCTTCCCCCACTCCGGGTGCCCCTGGGCTCCCCGGTGCGGTGCTCCCTCCGCTCCTCCAGCCGCAGCCGCACTGCATTATTAAAGCCATACCCTATAAATAATTGATATGGAAATAACACCGCGCTGCGGAGCCACAGCATCTCTTCCTCTTCTTCTTCTTCTTCTTTCCCCCCTGCCCGCCGCGTTACCTGCCCCGCAGGCGGGGAGGAGGGGAAGGGGGGG
>VXBW01000387.1:770596-886758 GCA_013400375.1 Thinocorus orbignyianus
CTCGGTACCGGGGGTCGCAGGGGGGGTGGGAGCCGCAGCCCCCCCAGGATCGCCCCCCTCCAACGCCGCCGGGGCCGAGATCCAGGCGGTACTGGGGCCGGTACCGCCGCCGCCTCCCACTGCCGCCTGCAGCCCACTGCTCCTCGACTACGATGGTTCGGTGCTGCCCTTCCTCGGAGGGCTGGGCGGCAGGTACCAGCGGACCCTGGTGCTGCTCACCTGGGTACCCGCCCTTTTCATCGGCTTCAGCAAGTTCTCAGACTCCTTCCTCCTGGATCAGCCCGACTTCTGGTGCCGGGAGGCGGACGGGCAGGGTAACTGGAGCGGGTCGCTGGCGCCGGGCCACGCCAACCGCAGCGACAATGGCAGCATTTTCCCCCCGCCCGGGCTGCCCACCCCCGCGGGGGGCAACGCCAGCGAGTGCGACTGCCACGAATGGCACTACCGCATCAGGGCCGGCCTCGTCCAAAACGTCGTGAGCAAGGTGAGAAAGGTGGTTGCCCTCATCCCCCCCTCCCTCCCCATCCAACCCTCACAGACCCCACTCAGCACCCACCGATCCTAAGCCAAGGGGAGCAGCGGGACATGATGGCTGGGGCAGGCAGGTGACCTGTGGGCTGTCCTCCTGCCGGGGGTAAATCCCACATTCCCGTAATCCTTTCCCCTCTCTGGGTGTCACACCTGGTGTCCATCCTGTGGGTTCGTACCTGGGTGTGGGTTGCAGCACTGAGCTGCAAAGTTATGTCCTGAAACGGGATCCCGGGTGGCGGTTAGGGATCCCAACGATGACAGCTCTCCTGCTGCCTTGGGATGCAGGTATCTGTGGGGAAGACACCTCAGGTGAATGTCACCGGCTAGTGAGGGGAAAGGGTTGTGGAGAAGACTGCAGTTGTGATATTGCTCATCTTTGTGCAAGTATAGTAAAACAGCTGTACAGCCTGAAAACCAGGTTGAGTTCTGGGGAAGCTGATGAGAAGCTCATTGTTTCTCTCATTGTTGGGAGAAAAACGATACAAAGGTACAAAGCAAGAATTCAGCAGAACTTATTCCCTCAAGAAGTGTTTTTGGTAGAGCAATAGAAGAAGAAATGTCTCGCACGAGTTGTTGTGCTCTGGAGGCAAAAAGTGCATGCTGCTCCGTTTTGCATTTCCTAACGTAATGGCTAAGGTGGAAAATTTCTAGTGAGGAGGCCTGCGCCGCGTTCTGCTCCTTACCTCATATTTGCTGAGTAGCTCATGCAAAATAATAATAACAAAAAAAAAAAAAAAAAAGCCTTGCCTTTTCACCTGAAAGCTTTTGCTTGTTTGTGGTACCGGCACTGCAAAAGCCCTGCTGGCTGTGCATGGGCCTCGTTGGTATAAACGGGCAACTGTAGCTCTTGGAAATGTAAAATGAAACTGTTATATGAGGAAGGTAGTTCCCTTAATCTCAAGACTCCCCTCCACCCCCTCCAGTAAGATCAGCAAAAATTACTTCCTGCCCGGGAGCAGTGTTTTGGATTAACTGTGCTTATCTAGTTGGAAGAAAGAAACACCAGCAATAATCAGATCATGCTTTGGTTAGCCAGGACACGTTCATATTTAATCATTGAGAAGAATTTCAGTTCCTTTTAAAGCAAAGATCTAAAAAAAATATTTTTTTTTTAAAGCAAAGCCATAGAAACCTTGAACCCAGAACAGATAAAAAAAAAGGCGAGTCAGCTACACTCCTTCCATGAGAAAAACACAGGCACATGGTGGACTTGAATGGTTTGTGATGTAGAAGTGCATGATGAAATTTGATATTTAAGAGAGGCACATTTTCTTCTGTTTATAACCAGTGACTGAGCTATTCATATGTTTTAGGGTTTAACACTGATGTTTAAGAATGGGGGGAAAAAAAATCTTTAAGTATTCTTTTTAGTGAAAACTAAAAAAAAAAATTATGTTTTTTTGAAATGTTTGAATCTTTTGAAGATCATCATCAAGTTGGCCACAAAAGGTTGAGGGAGAGTTAATTTGCTATCTTGTATGCTTCTTTATAAACAAAAAAAAGTGTTCCTTGGAAGAACTCACAGTAAAGGGCAGATCAATTTTAAGGGATAAATAAACAGCTGTGGTCCCTGCTGTCTTGTTTTCTATTACAAAGAATAATAATCGTCTTTTGAGACTATGGGTTTTTCCAGTGTGGAGTTCTTTATTTTTGTTGTATGCTCGCTTCCAAAAACTTGGCAGCTTTTTTGCTTTGATTTGTACTCCCATGTAATTATAATTAGGTTGCTTTCTCGGGGTCGGGATTCCACCTCAGTTTGTGCTTTGGTTTTGTTTTGGGGATTTTCTGGGTGGGTGTGCTGTCTTTTTTTTATCCTAATGAAGAAACAGAGGAAAAACCCAGGCAGAGCATCAACTGGGTTGACGCATTAACTGTAGGTTAATTTGGACTCCCTTTCTTATAAACCTGCGGGAGCTCTGACACTGTGGGAACAATTCTGGTAACTGCTGAGTCCTCTTATATGCATCCCACTGTCCTTTGTGAGAGAGAGCTACCCTGGATGAATTCAGAAGACTGGATGTTCAGATCTCCCTTAACTCCCCTAAAAGATACATTTGTTTTTGTAATGTATTATGCAATGTTCTCATCTTTCTAAATAGAGTTTTATTAAATCTTAGTCTACTATACAGTCATCTGTGTAGTAGCCAGGGGTTATATTGAAATATCATAAGGAGAGCCAAAAGTATATTAATAAAAAATGTACTTTTGTTTGGTCGGTAAATCCCCCTGTTCTCATCTTCAGCAGTCCAAGCTGATCTCTGCTGGATGTTCTATCTCTGCTTTGTCTTCAGAAATAACTAAACAATATGGGTTATTCAGTGTGAAGCATATTTCCTGCTCTGCGTCTTGGTGATACACGTGTACATGAGATGTCACTGTTCCATGTTCCTCAGGAGTGGATAGCTGTCCTTAACCTACATCAAGTTTCACTGTCTCTGTAGCGTGTCTCTCCTAATGGTATCTTTCATCAGATGTTCTTTCTCTCTCCCTATTTTCTTACCTCTCCCTTCTCTGGTTCCCATTTTCTCCCAGCCTGTGTCATGCTAGGGATTGATGGAGTAGAGATCTTGCTGTTTCCAGCCCTGCTCTGTGCTATGTTTAGCCTCACTTCTCTTTTGAGTCTTTACTGGAGACAGAGGTGGCCTTGCACCTTCCTTGAAGAGTGGCATTGCCACGACAGGCACTGCCATTACCCTGACCTCCTCAACTGAGTCACTGGGAATGGTGCTTTTTATAGTGCTGCCAGTCATTAGAACTGGAAATGGTAATAAAGGACATGCTGCTTATTATTTAACACTGTTAAGATACATATAATAAAGAGGTCAGATGCATAATTTAACCACAAAGATTCCAGTGGCCATATTAAATCACCCATCTGAGCTAATGTCCTGACTTGGTTCATAAATCTTGGACTTAGTTTGTACATAAATATCTTCCTTTAGGACAATTCCCTTGTAAGCCTTTTTCACTGCTAAATGCTTCTTTGGGAACTTTAATCTATTCTTTATCACACCACCACCATTATCACACTGCTATAAACATGTGTATTGTTTGTGAGAGGTATACCCTGAAATAGCCTTTAGGCAAAAGGCTAGTAAAAAATTAAATCTGTCTTTGTAAAGGGGCTGTGAATCTTACCACTGTCCCGAGGAAGAATGCTGAGAAATACTGGTTTTCTTTTTTCTTTTTCTTTTCTTTTCTTCTTTTTTTTTTTTAATAGGGAAACCTGAGGCTTCCTTTAACCCATCTGTAAAGTGATGCTTCTGATAAATTATTAGTGTTTAACACGATAAGCAACATGATGACAATTAAACATGTATAGCTGTGAAGCCTTGCAGGAAGTTGAGGTGTGCACTCAGCAGGGACTTTTCTAACTCTCTCATTAATGTCTTTAGCGCCTGGATCTTCTGACCATCTGCAATGCCAGCTGTAATCTTGGGGCAAAGTTTTCATGGAAGCTCCTAGTTACAGGAGTGATGGTTGTTGTTTTTTCCCTCCGTTACTAGGATGACCTGTCTGCTCTGTGCTGTTGCGTTACGTGGTGGGAATTGTTTGTTGTTCCAAATGCTGATTTGTATAATGGATACCAAAAGCTGATGATGGGCAAGGACTGAGGCTTGATTAAATTGCAGTGGTTGGTGGCAAAGCATCCCCTCACTGTGTGCACTCACAGCGTTCCAGGCCATTCCATCTATTAGGGATGGCCTAGAGGGAAGTGGTTAGTTGAAGGGTGCGTTTTAATCACCCAGAGCAATTATGTAATAATATTTCATGTCTAGTCACAAGGGAATTCCTGTTGTGGCTGCTTTTCGGCTCCAGATGCCTTGTTTTGCTGCAGTGCTGTTCTCTTGGCTCTCAGCTTCCCGCTTGATTTGGGTTGAGTCATCTTCTTTCTCAAGTGATGTGCCATCATTTTACCTATTTGCTGCTGGTTCAATTGTTCTCCTGCCAATTTGGCTGAGCTTCTAGTAAAGTGATGCTTAATTCAGGAGAGCCAAATGGTCCAGGGGCAGTGCTGCCATGCAACGAACACTAAGCAGTACTGTTTTGGTGTGAACTTGGATTGTTTCCCTCTGGAGCGTGATGCTCTTTGACCCTGCAGAGGAAAATGTCTGTGTCCTACCAGCCTTGCTTTCCTTTGCTTTTTTTGGCAGTTCTGGCACTTTTCTGGACGTGTCTTCAGCTGATTTAGTTTGCTAACCTGATAGAAAACTTTCTCTTTAAATAGATTTTTATTATTATTATTTTTCCTGGGTTTTCTGATAGGTCAATGAAGTGAAATGGCTCTGTGCAGTGTCATGTGCCCTAGACTATGGTGTTGCCTCATGGGATTATTGCAAGTACCTGCAAGCAGCCAAAAATGTTAAGCAAACAAACAAATCTGTGTGTGATAACAGTGATGGCAAATTTGGTAGTGCTTGTAGAGTAATATCTCTTGGGGTAAGGGATAACTGTGAATTTCAAATGGACTCTTAGAGTATAGCTCTTGACACCCTTTCCAGGCACAAATGTAGGAAGATCTCTCGCTCGTTTCTGCATATCTTCCAGTTGGCTAACCTCTACCAGGAGACTTTGGAAATGCTGATGCATTTTTTGCTGCAGCTGCCAGGATTTGTCTTGTCAGCGTTGGTTCGTGGCTGACTGGCCCAAATCAGCGAAAGCCTCAAGTTATTGTACACAGTGAGACAGTTGGGTCAGAAGTGGTAAGATCTAAGCTAGTGTATCACCAATATCAACCCTGTATCGTTGTACGGATTGAAGGGGGCATAGGAACCTGCAAGATAGGTACTCGCTGTGGGTAGAAAGACTATTCTTAGCTGTTCTCAGATGAGGCTTTGAAATGACTCTGCTCCTAATGGGTGCTGAAGGGGTCATCAAGACCTTGTGGTCTGAGGTATCTGGAAGTGCTGGAAGACCACAGCATACTTATACTGCTATTTTTTTATAGCTTCCTCAGCTATATGAGGGATTCCATACTTCTTTTTTTCCGCCCTTCCCTCTGCACATTTGCTGATAAAGAGTTAGCAGTTGCTGGTCTGAGAGCTTGCAGGCTTGAGCAAGGACAGCTGATAGTCTCTCCTCTTGCAGCCATTCTGGGGCCTGCCCTGACACACTGAATGTGGTGATGGAGTCTCCTGGTTATCAGGGCACTGGTCAACGACACCCTAAAACAACAGGGTGAGTTTCTGGCTGAGAGGTGTGAAGGAAGGGGCTGGGTGTTTGGGGAACAGTACCTGACGTTTCCTGGAGGTAAAGAATTGTCCTCTGCCTGTCTGCAAGCAGCAAATTACCCGGTGTTTGAGATGTCTGCTGATGTCATACTTGGTTAACAAATACTTGTTTAGTGAGCCTAGATGCTGTTTTTACCTATCTGGGGGCTGATGTGTTTGATGTGTGGGCCAAAATGTTTTGAAGCAATTCTGACGTCAGAATTCGGGTAGTCTTAGGTTTTCTATTTGGTGTATACTTTTTTTTTCCTAGAGAGAGTGTATATAGAGTTCATGTTTATTATAACCTTTAAGATAAAGCGTCTCATATACAGGAATCTGATTTCAGCCTACCATAAATAGTTCATAACATGGGTAGAACTAACAATGATCCTCCAGGAAGGTAATTCTGTATTGAAATATTTTAAAGTCATCTCAACTTTCCAAGACTTGCTATTGAGCCTTTCCTATTCCTCTTTTCTCATGTGTATGTCAAACAACTGCTCTTTTTTTGTTTGTTTGTTTCCTGGATGGAGGTGATATTTGAAACAGTTGGGGTTTTGTTTGCTTTTTTTCCCCCGCTCTCTTATGCATCCTGCATCTCAGTCGTTTAGTTTAAATATACCCTGCCCATGCTGTGGCAGAAGTTGCAGGCTGGGGTGTATATTTACGAGTTGTTCAGGTAATCTAAAACAAAATTGCTAAAGTTACCTAACAGTTTTACCTCTTCTCTTGCAGTCTTCAAGAGTTCGATTATAAAAGACGACCTCATGTTTCTCTTAAAGTGTTTGGCAAAAGAGGAGGAACTGGCACCTAGGAAAGCATCTAATTTGGAGACAGTTCTGATGGTGATGTTGAGATGAGGATTATAGGCCAGCTGAATTTGAAGGTGTTAATTTTTTAATGAAATTTCATCTGGATTAGCATGAGACTCATGGTTTTCCTTAAAATCTTTTGGCCGTACTAACGGTGCAAAGTCTAAAATTAAAGCTTTCCAAATGAATTCTAGAGAGCTGCTAAATTTAGAAAATGCTGAAAGGGATGCTGTGCTTTTGTGTACCTTGTTTTGTTTTCCCTGTCAGCCTATTTGTTTCTGCCTGGTTTACCCTCCATGCTACCTGGCATCCCTGCTCAGGACACTTGTTCTCACTCCTTTTCATATCCCTTCTTCCTCCCATTCTTTTTCAGCCCAGCCTGGCCTGTGCTGGGTTACCCATAAGCAGCAGTGGAATTAATTATCCTGAGATCTTGCTGTAGAAGAAAAGAGCGGGGCTTGCTATAGATGATGTGTAGAAGATTGGAGAACCCTGTCATAGGAAGATTCTGCAGTTTTGCAGCAGTGCTGAGTGTTCAATTCTTGCACTGAATTCCCTCAGAGCTGCTTCTCTTGGGCTCTGGTCACCTCAACTCCGATGTGCATACTCATCTATCATAATGCAATTTATTTTTATATTTTTTCCGGTTGACTTGTGACAGCAGGTGACCTTGTATGCACTCTGAACTGTATGCACCCTTTTAAAGTCAAGGGGGAAGGAAGGGGTGTGAAAGAGGGAGAAAGGAGCTTCAAACCCCTTCCAGAAGGTCATGGGAGTGTGTGGAAGAGTT
This sequence comes from Thinocorus orbignyianus, assembly GCA_013400375.1. NCBI lineage: Eukaryota > Metazoa > Chordata > Aves > Ciconiiformes > Thinocoridae > Thinocorus > Thinocorus orbignyianus. The sequence continues at coordinate 777,940 of VXBW01000387.1, forward strand.
ATCCAGGCAAAACAACTGCAGTGCTTGATAACCCCCACACCCAGTACGGGTGCTGCGCATCCTGCCGTGCCACCAGCCCATAAAACCCGGCAGGCAGTGATGATTAGCATGTATGTTGAGCAGCTCCTGCCGATCCAGCCCACGTCATACCTGCTGGGAACAGGCAGTAGGTCTGTGCCCATTCCCATGTAGAGGGAGGTGGATCAGCAGCTGGCTGCCGTGTGCCACTCTGGTGGAACTGGTGTGTTTGGGGCAAAAACTCCTTCTTGCCTTGCAAGCTGATGAGGAGAGAGCAAACCTGCTCAAGGGGTGATGGACTGGGTGGGACTCACTCCTGTGGAGAAGACCTTTTTTCTTCTTTTTTTTTTTTTTTTTAAACTCATCTCCTCCCCAATGTGTAGTACAGGGCTTTGTTAGCATTTTTATTTTGTCTTTATTTGGGAGAGCCCCAAACGCTGTTTGTCCTACTCAAACACAAGAACAGAAGACTTAATAAGTGAATATACAGTCATATTTTTTTCTGGGATACCTGTCTAGATCTACTTGTAGCAAAGTCAGGAGAATCATGAATACTACTTGTGAGATGTCTGGAAGAGGTACATTTGCCTTGTCCAGCAGTATGGGATTTATAGTTACCCATGTGTTCTGTTTTCAGAGCAGGGTGGTCTGATTCTCTGGAAAAGATTTTCAGCTCCAGACAGCTGTAGAGGAATTGATTTTTGGCTCAAGTAACTTCTCCCTGTTACTTTGCAGCACTCTGGAGCTGCCTGGTCTCCTCCTGGCCTCCAGACCAAAGTCCACGGGTGTATAGACAATGTCGCAATGTCTACCCTACAAATATTATTAAAGATAGGAAATGCAAATTGAACTACAAGACCTTTTCCCCTGCTCTGTCTCCCAGGGCTATGTAAAGCATTGTCTGCTTGAACAATAGTAGCTCGACAGACCAGTTTCTTATTTTGATTTGTGGAACAAGTGGAATATTTTTCTCCTTTCTTCCTTCCCCTTAATATTTATTTAAGTTTGAATTAATACCAGACCCTCTTTTTTTCCCCTCTCCCTCTCTTTTTCCTCTTGCCTGAATTATAATAGCTGTGCTCCTCAAATAATGAGAGGGCAGGATCACGGCAGCAATAATTGCGTATCAAAATGAAGGTGTCTGATCTTTTCATCTAGGTGACTTTGAGCAAGTGTTTCTCATGAGAAATGGCTTCTCCCTCCTGTCTCCTTCCCCCTTTGTCCTTCTCTGCTTCAGAGTTCTTATGCCAAGCTTGACACTTTCAAGTTTGTTTTTTTTCCCACCCAATCCTTAAAAAGACCTAATAAGAGAGTAAATCAGGTTTTGCTATGTTAGCCCTCTTGAGGCTGCATACATGCAGTATGTTTTAGGCACATGTGGTTTTGACAACCTGAAAAATACCAGTCCTCAAAGTGTTAATTTCTTTTTGATAATCAGATGATAGCAAATGTTAATATATAACCAAGATGTTGGTTTGGTTTTTTTTTTATGTATGGCCTCTATTTACAGTGCCCTAGAGCTGTTCCAAATAGCAATGTGAAAACCAGTTTAACTTTTTATTTAGTTTGGTCACAAAGCCAGTCCCAGCAGCACATAGTTTGTTCAGAATAAAGGTGGTTGTCAGCTGAAAACTGAGGGATGGCACTCATCCATTTTTCTGTGTGAGTCTCAGTCCTAGTGATAGGCGTGATTGCTCCTGGTCTTTTCATACAGCCTGAGGGAGGCAAACAGCTATGTTCTTTTAAAAAAGGGATAGGTTAAAGGATAGTCAGTTATGTGACAGTGTCTCTTAATGATGTCAGAATCCACGTAAAAAAGGTATTTAATTACAGCACAGAGATGTAAAAGGGAGACAGAAATATGCTGATCCTGCTCTCTGGAAAGTTAAGAATGCGGCGTTCATGAGAGGAGCAAGCAAGGTTTTGTATCTCTCAACTCTTTGATGTTAGATGACATTATGGAGTTGGAAAATGTGAAGCAGATTGCATCAGCTGGGAAACGAGTTAGTTGACTTGGGGAGGGCAAAGGCTGGAGAAGATCAAAACATCTCAGAATAAAGGGAACTCCTGCTACTGAAAAGGAGTAGTGATGGAGAAGTGGGTGGTATATGGATGCTACCCAGATGGATTTAATCATGTCAAGTATTCAGAAGACTGTCATATGATTAACAAATCATATTTTAATTGTTAGTATATTAGTGATGATTATTTACTTAGCAAACTTCCTTCTTCCCTCTCCCAGTGGGGAAAAGAAACAGATCTGTGATGAGAGCAAGTTTGGGAACAGAAGAGCTAATTGCTCCTGATTAAAGTGTGAAGTTGAAGGGTAGATGAAACTTTTCCAGTTCTGTGGTATTTCAGATGACTTCTCATTATTTTGGACTCTGCTGATGTGCTCGGTGGATAGCTTGGAGGATCTTTTTTGCTCATGTCATAGATTAAGGAATAATTTAACGCAGAGTATTCAATGTAAAGTCTTTTTCAGGTTACTTTACTGGCTCTGAAATGAGGTTGATCTGTGTCCTTTTGTGTATATGAAGTTTCAGGCTTGTTTTGTGACTGCAGTGTTGCTTGACCGCCTCACCATACTGGGGAGATGGCTCTTACAGCTGAGCTATGACTGAAAGGTGTTAGATATGATGCAGGACAGGCAGATGTGCATAGTGCAGCTCAGCTGGCAGCCTGGCACTCCTTCAGTGGGTGCAGGCAGGAGATGCTACGGTAATGGATCTGCTGTCACTGCTGCTGGGGGAGACACCAGCACCACGCGCACACTGGGTGAGAGCAGGATAGCATGTCCCCACAGAGAGTAGCAGGGACATCCTGGTTAGCCTGAGGTAATTAACATACAAGACACTATCGCTGGCTTTCTGATAGGAAGCAACTTGACACGATTTGTGCCTTGGGTGTCCTGTCTTCATGGTGGGCTTGAAGTTTGCAAACCAGGAGGAAGTGCCGTTTTACATTTCAGTGTTCAAGTGGTGATGTGTGGCAGCGTGGCACTGAGCCTGGGTGGTTTATTTACAAGGCTGAAATACTAGACTTAAAGAAGATGTGCTTCAAAAATTAATGTGGCAATTTCACAGGTAAGTCATACATATCCCAAAATGTGGTTTTGAAAGATGTATTTCAGTACCTTCAACTATGTTAAGCTTCAGAAAACATTAGGGAAAATTATGAAGTCTGCTGTTGTGTGGAGCTGGAAACTGTTTTCATAGGTACATGAAGCTGCTTTCATACAACATTGCATGATCTAATTTTATCTTTCTTGGAAGACATCTAAGCACGTGTCCTCTGTCTCATGTACCCTCTCCTCTTTCTCTCTCCCTCCTCCACTCCTTCCCCATGTCTCCAAACCAGTAGCTTCATGACAGTAGTTAAAAGTAGTTCCTTTGCTTTATTTTTTAAATGGTATATTGCCCAGGCGGTCACATCTGTAGTTAAAGCCTGACAATTTCTGTGTATGTGACCTTGTGTTCACCATTCACAAGTGATTTTCCTGGGCTGCAACTTTCTCAACCAGATGTCTTCTGTGGTCAGAAATGGTTTACTGGCCTCCACGAATGAAAAGTGCAGAAAATGTTGTTCCTATTGTAAGAAAAATGAATTGGAAAAGCAGAACAAAACAAATCCTTGCATCTGTTGAGTTAGCAAGCTCCAGTGTATGGGAGCAGGGACCTCAGATTTGTCAGGATCAGGAAGAAGGCAGATGTTGAGCAAAAGGTGATACTCAGGTGCTGCTACCTGAGTAAAAGTTCTTGCAAACTGGGGTGGTTATAAACCTCTCAAAATACCAGTATGTACTTGCTCAGTAAAGAGTTGTGTATCAGAAGGATTTATCTTTAAGAGGCCTTAAGCACTCAGGTGCTAGTCAAAGATATTCAGCAAAAGCATCCACTTATGATACAGCTGAAGAGAGTTAGATGTACTCAGCAAGTGGAAGTCTGAGCTACTTCCTCTCTGATGATGCTAGAAGTCAGGTGTTGACTTTGTGGTGGGTTGAGGCATTCCAGCATAGGTGAGTTAGGCTTCTTTGAGTCGCTGTTCAAAGAAAATACACACAAACCCCTCTCAATAGCTGATTTGTTGTTTTTCTTGTGTGGTTGGCTTTTTTTTTTTTTAATGACTCTTCTGTTTTCCAGGTAAGTCTAGTTGTGTCCGATAAGAACGTGAGGAAAGATGTAATTTGGAGATGCTTTGGTTCTGAATGTGGCTGGGTAAAGAGAGAGGAAATAACTCCTTTTTATACTTTGTTCTCAAGCTTTCCAGTGTTATTCAGTTTATTCTTTTACACTTCTTAATGCCTCAATTTTGAAATGTGACCTTCTTGATACTTCCACCCAGCTGGCTATACTGGTGGTCAAAAAATGCCAAGTGTTCTGAAGAACACTTTATTGAAACTTAAAATACAGACTGGGGAGTGCTTTGCCCAACTGTGATCTCAAAGGAGAGTCATCCATACCCTGAACCTTGAAGGTTAAATAGTTTAAATGCTCTGCTGTTGCCATGGATGAGAAGGAGATACAGGGACACCTGAGCAGCTTGGTCATGTGGCAGTAACACCACCCCAACTTTAAGTGCTGTATTCAAGCTGGCATGTTCCTCTGGGAGGTTTCTCCTGTGACCTCTTTGCTGTGGTTTAATGGCACAGTTATTTTCTGTAAAGTTGAGCATCCTGCCATTTTTCTGGAACTCATACACTCTCCTTAACATTAAAAATGCGATCAGAGGGTCATCTTTGACCAAGGGTTGAGAAGGAGGGGAGAGAAGCATTGTCCTGTAGTAGTAGCCTTGAGGGAAATCTCCTGTAGCTGTAATTGAACACTACTCAGACAGTTTAGTACTGGGAAAAGGCATTAGTGGTAGGTATTTTAGGGTAGAAGTACGGAGTTTTTTGCTTTTCTGTTATTTGGTGGGGTTTTTTGTGTTTCTTGACCTGCTCACTTGGAGCTTTTCCTCCAGGAATAAGTACCTGGAGACTGTTTTGCTTTTTGTTACACATATTCTACAAAAAGCATATCTCTAATTTTTTTCATTACTTTACCCTTTTTAAAAACAGCTCTGTGGGTCACTCTTTAGGGTTTTTTTTTTTTGGAAAAACACTCTTAAGAGAATCTGAAGGCATCATAAATTTAAACTCTCACTCAATGGGTTATTTATATAGAAGATGGATTCTAGTACTGTGCAGGGAAAATTGACAGGGCTTGGTTATAAAAAGATGAGGCAGGAAGAAGAGGAACAAAGAAACAAGAGACCAAACATACACAGACCTCAGTGACAAATGGCAGATTTTTATTTTCATTTACTGGTCTTAAAATTGCCATCTAATGTGCAGGGGAGTTTATGGCTTTTCCCCAGGAGGGAGCTGGGGTTGCTGCAATAAGCTGTCGTGTAAGTGGTATTTGAGGCAGGGTTCCCCAAGCAGGACTTTTCCTCTGGGGGTCAAGAAGTTGTGTGGTGTGTGGGGCAAATTATGTACCTGAGGACAGTGTGCCAGGTGCTGCCTGGCTGGGCAAGGGTTGAAGGTGCAGCTTCATGCCTGGCTTAAGATCTTTCAAGGCAGTGACCCTCTGGTCTCCTTGAGCTGAAACCGATGCAGAGAGCTGTTGGAGCAGGGCTGTGATCTGTCTTCAGGCTGTTTGGGAAAGGGTTTGCTTTCTTTCAGCAATGGTCATTGGAAACCTCACAGTGTGGGAGAGAGTTTGCGTGTCCAGGTCCTGTCTTGTGGGCTTTTTGTGCCAGGCTCCAGGCAAGCATTGGACCAGAGCACCTCTCCTCCTGTTTATTTGCTCTTTTAATGACAGAAAGGTCTGTCTTGCAGTTTTTCATGCAGTCAGGGTGAAGATAAAACTAACCAAATCCTTGGTAGGCATCTTACTATGACCTTTTTGTAGTGGGTGTTCAGTGTGCCTAGGTGCTACAGACAGCACTATGACCTCTGGAAGACAAGTGCTTTAGAGGCAGGAGCCCTTAATTGAGGCAGATTGTGTTTGTAGTAATAAACATGGAACAGACTTCACATTTACAACTTCTGTGAGTTAACTTCAGTGCAAATAGAGACTCACTGCATGAGTCCCATTTAGATTTTAACCCCTTGTAAAGAAGCTGCAGGATGGTTACTTTTGGGGCACTTTTGCCAGATGTCTTCCCAAGTATCTCATGTTTTATGTAGTCCTCCATCTTGATGTGAAGTACAGTGACTCACAGCATGGGTGGTGACTCACTGATATCAATTAAACATTAGGATTCTGAAGGTGTGACTCCAAGCTTTGACAAAAAAATGCTGTCACAACAGGAAAAAACCCCACTTGCAATACATTGCACATGTGCACAGGTGGCAAATTCTCTAGGCTGCTGTACTGCTATGGAAAAAAAAAAAGAAGCTTTTTCTTTAAATGTTCCCTTTCTACCAGCGTATTTGATATACAATTATTTTCGTTTCAGCATAACAATACATCCCTATCAGTTTAGCAAGTCACTTTATCAAATCTCTTGCAATAGGAGGATGGATGGATGACAGATAGATGGACAAAACCCAAGAGAAATCAAGAGAAATCCTAGGGAGCACTGTAATTTTAGCAGCACCCTTCCTTTATGCTGGGTGCTGTTAGCTCTCAGGTGGGACACCAGGGGATTCAGCAGGAGCAGTTATGGGATTTAATGGTCTCAACAGATCAATCTACCTTGTGTAAGAGCTGGCAGAGGATTACTCTCTAGTCTCCAGCCAAAACAGTCTCCTGGTGCAGATTTACTTGGAGTGCCACTTGAACTGTCATCAGTGCTGCTCAGCCCAGGGTTTTGTTCTGCAGAGACATGGAAACCTGTCATTCCTTGCTCTTTGGATCAAATGCGGGTGTTGTGTTTGGGGAGATGAAACTATCACTGCTTATAGCAGGACCTGCCGTAGCTGTGGGCAGAGCCATGCTATATGGGTATGTGTTGAATATGTCATATATTAATTATATTTATGACATATGTCATAAATAGTCCAGGTGTGGATAAGGTGAGAGGCAAGGATGATGCTATGTAGTGGTTCCTGCTTTACTTCTGGCTCTTCAAAGCTGAGGCTGCAGCCCGCTGCCTTTGGCTTTTCTGTGGGGAAGGGAAAGGGGAGCGCAGGTCACTGGCAGAATTCCTGCACTTTCAGCATGACGAAGCCTTGCTGGTTTGCTCTGCTGCTGTGTTAAAATGGGTGGGGATGATATGCTAGCTATTAAAAATGTATGCTGTCCTATTAATGTCATCTTTACCTGAGCCTGCTTTTGACTGCAGCATCCATTTTTCTTTTGTGTCCTTTCCTTATTCTTCTGTGTCTCCGAGAGTCAAATGCCCTGGTGGCACCCACTGCTGTCCTGCCAAATTTATTTTGGATGAATGCTTCATGGCGACCTCTCTCTGGTTTGTGATAGCTGTCAGAGGAGAAACCATGATACGTTTGAGCTCTTAGTACTGAGTGACTAATCTTGGGTTGCGGCAGCTTCTCTGAAAGCTTGTGCTAAAGCAACTGTTGAAATACTTCACCATTTCCTTATTTACAAATTCTGAGGGGTTAGGAGAGCAAGAGATTTAGGAAATTTCAGAGTCTGCTCATACTTGTCAGCACTCTCATTAGGCTGCCCTTGTGGGCTTGGGGCACCAGCTCTGATTTATGCTGGCCTGCAGAGTGCTTAACCAAGAGCAGGAAAGGGCCAGATGCAGGGATTGCAAGGAAATACACATTTTTATTTTCAGAGCAGCTGAAGAGAGTTGGGCAATAACTTTAAAAACAAACAAACAAAAGATGACTCGCACATAACTTATCAAAAAGAGTGGGTGCATTTTAGGCACTGCTGAAGGACATGCTGATAGATTGACTTTTTGTCTGCTTTTAAACTCTTACTCTGTGTGCCAGTGTGCCAAAGCGGTTTGACATCTGTTGTCCTGGCCTGAAATTTCACAACGGCCCTTCATGAGATGTTGGCTGTTCCAGCCATGAACCTTTACCTACGTGTTATCTGGTGCTGCACATTCTCTGCCTGGGGCTTGTGCAAGGGAAAGCTGTCTTTGACTAGCAACAGCAAGCTGCGAAAATTAAAAAGCACCAGGATATCTGCTTTTTCTTTTTGCACTTGGATGGTGTTACCGTTCCTCTGGCAGCACTAAAATTAAAAATTAACAGCTGTGGAGATTGCCTTTAAAAATGTTCTTGTATAAATATGATTTTTTTTTAATAAACTTAACTTACTCTCTACGAAAAAAAAAAAAAAAAATCCGGGTTTTAAGCAGCATATATACCTTCTGGGTGGTGAAAATAAACCCAGAGCATTTGAAAGCCTGCCTGGAGCCTAGATGTAGCTCCCAGTTTTTGTTTTGTTTGTGTCTTCTCTGGGCAGACATTTTTCTTTGTTAACTGGAGATTGGTTCCATAATTGCAAATATTAGTAATTACATTTCTCCCTCTTACTAAATACTTCTAAAAAGCCAACATCTTTGGAGAGCAATTCTCACTGCCTTGCTGAGCTGTTTGCTGCAAATAATTCATAGCTGTTTGGTGGAAATAATACTTGCTCACACTACTTGCTTTTGATTCCTTTGTGGCTTTAGTCTGTAGGTTTGAGGATTGGATGTATTATGTCCCAACTTCCACAAGCCAGTGCAAGTGAGGAACTCAAAAATACATTTAACTAAAACAAAAAGCCTGAGCCTGAAAGGTGACACATTTCTCTTGGCCACGGAGGTGATATACTCCTTGGTGAGATGATATATTCTAGGGAGGATGTCTCCTGTGATGTTGAACCAGAGGGCTGAGTCAGAGCTAGCCTTGTTTGTGGAAGAGCTGTATGTGCATGGAAATGCTCAAAAGTGAAAGTGCACCGAATTGAATGCTTTTGAGGGAAGCTTTCCTTTGAAGCTGCTCTTGACTTTTAAAAACAAATTGCATACCTTTACTTGGTGTTTTTGGCAGTGAAACTTCAGTTACTGGTGTTGGGAGGACTGCTACTATTGCATTACGTAAACACAGCCGATTATTTTGCAAAGTTTCAGTTTTAGAGTATCTGACTCTCCAAAGTTAGCTGTACTTATTTTTCATGAAATGTGCATGGCTCCCATTACCATCAATATTTGAACACTTCACAAACCACAAACAAACATATCTTCCTACATTTATTCAAGGGTATAATAGTACTATCCACACTTTACACATAAGAGAGATTAAGTTATGTGTCTGAGGGCAATGAAGATGTTGGGCTAAAAGCCAGGAATGCAGCCTAGCTCTCCTGATGCTCAGTCTAATGCCTCGGAGGAAAATGTCTTAGAGTTTATGGAAGCCTTCCTAGAAACCTTGCTGTTCCCGTCTTTCTCATGGGAATAAGTCAGTGCCCTAAAGATAGGGTGCCTGAGATGGTCTGTTTTCTCTTCCTTTGGAGTGAAAGGGTCATTTCCACGTGAAGGATGGCTTTAGTGTGGAGATTCAGCCCCTGTCTGATCTCTGAGCTGTGAAACATCATTGTGGGACCTGTTGTCCCGGGGAGACTCATGGTTGTGCCGGGATCTCTGGTTGCCCTGTCCAGCTCCATGCCAGGTCTCATTCTGATGAGTTGTGCCATTAATTGGTCTTCATCCTCTTCCACCACGTGGGGAATCAGGATGCTTTTCAGAAAGCAAAAGGGTCCTTATATTTTGTCCGTGGGAGCCTGGAGCTAATGACCATCAGGGATCTGTGACAAAGACTTGTTTTAACTTTTGTTTCTGGGTGGTCTAGAGGAGGTCAATAGGAGAACTTGCTTTAAATTTGTTGCGCTTGCCAGCAGTGGGCTTCCCAGGGCCCTGGAAGTAAAAGTCTGGGGTCGCTAGGTGAGACACACGGCTACATCAGTACTGCCAGTACCTAAACTCACGCGACCTGGGGAGGGGGAGACTTAAGTGTTGGATATTTTATGATTAAGGACCTGATAAAACTCACTGAAGTAAACAAGCCTTTAATTTGTTTCTTGGGATCTGGGTTTTGACTTGAGGGAGAAAGCTTTTCTCTGCCATTCCCATGCACTCACACTAGGATTGCCATTTGGAAGAAGCTCTACATCAAGATTAGTATGTTTAAACACATCTGAGAATAACTAGTTTATTTCTATTTACTTGTCTTTTTTTTTTTTTTCTTTTTTTCCTTCCAGTGGGATCTTGTTTGTGATTCTGCCTGGAAAGTCCACATTGCTAAATTTTCCCTACTGGTAGGATTAATCTTTGGTCACTTAATAACAGGATGTATAGCTGACTGGTAAGTGAAAAATCTTTTAATGCAATGTAACTATAAATAAATAATAATATTAATTATTGTTTCCATTTTCTTCTGCTTTATATTAATGAAAAACCTTTGCATAATGATTCTTCAGGTTCTGAAATAAGTATGATGAATAAACAGTTTAAAACTGTGTGTTAATTGCTTGAACAGGGTAATTTATATCAAGGTAAATAACATGAAAATAAGGTATCTGGTAGCTGACTTAGTTATTTCCTGATGACTCAATTTATTACAGCGGTAATGCTAGTACAGAATTATGTGTTTTCTAATTATGCAAGTGAAGCCTTTTATTTAGGGTTTTCTTTTTCTTTTTTTAAACCAAGAGGTAGGGCCAAAAGAAATTGGAAGCAACACTGATTTGACTGAATATAAGACTAGCGTAATGTCAACCTTGTGCTTACACAGTATCTTTTGAGGGGGCAGAAGGCTGTTTTTTGCAAAGCTTTCTATTGTTCTATTTTTAAAGTTCTTGTTAAGCAAACATTTCGATGTAGTGTTAAAGAATTGCTGACTTATGTGCTGTTAATATTGGGGTATTAAATTTGAAAGGATAGAGTGCAATTCCTTAAGTTGCCATAGCGAAAACACCATTGGATACTCTAGTTATTCTAAGAGTTCAGAAAGGGCCTTGCAAAAGGAGGAGGGGGAATTAAAAGGCACGACTGAAGTGATTTCAAAGGAAACTTGAAACATCTGAAACAATAGCTCTGCAATGCTGTCTCAGTCATTTTAGTCGCTTCCAGTGCTGGTGCTTTAAATGGCCCCAAGTTAACTCTTTTGCCATGAATTAAAACAGGAAAGGAAGAAGAAGAAGAGGAGTTTCCTATTAGGGAAATCTTAAAAAGCTTCAGCGACTCACCAGTCAGTTGGGACAGAAAAGGCCCCCTGCAGCTGTACAGTAATTTGGCTCAAAACATTTGTAGCAAAATTGCATCTTAATTCTTGAATAGTCTTCAGAAGTTTTTAGTCAAGTGTAGAATCATGACTTTTCGGTGAAGTAGGGGGCATGCACAGTTGAATTTGATTAAAATACCAAAACAAAACAAGGCTCTAACAACCCATAGGAAGTATAGAAGGGATATGAATGAGGGATCTCGCTCCGTTTTCCTAAAAAGGAATCAGTGTGGAGAAAGCAGGCTTATTCCCAAGTTAGGGAAATGCTGCTATAATTGACAAATAAGTCACAAATAAGTGAACAACTTGTTGCCTAAGGCACTGGCTTCAGGAGAGAAATGCAGTAAGCAGATTTAATAGCTCTCTGCCACCAAAAGAAGGAGCATCCTGCTCTTCCATCCATTTCTGTCCCCAGTGTCTACTTTGTGCTGCCACTTGTGCTTGTTGGGCCCCTCTGCAAGCTGCTTAGCAGAGCTAATGCAGCATAAAATTACCCCAATACAAAAAAAAAAAAATAGGTTTGGTTTGTTTGGTGAGTTTAAGAGACCTAAAGGAGAACCTGTTTTCCAGCTGTGGTACAAAGCAAAAAAAGGGTAACTTGGCTGGAAGGATGAGTGAGCTCCTTGCCCTTTCCTGGGTGACCAGAAAAGACAAGATTTGCTGCCAGTAAACCCAGTTGTTTTGCTTCTCTTCAGTCCCCATCCTTGGCATCTGATGCAACTGACCAAGCAGGGTCCCACTCTGGATGGTCTTTGTCATTTTGCAGTAGCATTTGATACTGATGAAAGAAGGCTTTAATGGGATTTACTTAGCTATTTAATCACAACCTGAGTTTCCACTAAGGCAGAGGGTTGTTTGTAGAGACAGGTACAAAGAGGATTGTACCTGTAATAAGAGGGGAATAAAAGAAAAAAAAAAAAAAGGTGCTGGTCTTAAGCAAAAGCAGAGATTAAATTATATGTACAGAAGTGCTACAAACTTTAAAAATCTGTTTTTATTTCACTTATATGCCACTGTCCAGTTTAGAGAATTAGAAGATGATTTGGTTTCTTTGTATCACTAGGATTTGGGGATTTGTCCTTTCTTTTCTGAAAGAAGGCTTTCAAAGCTGCATGTGGCAAATACATAGAGTGCATCACGGTCACTTGCTTAGTAAACTGTGGTCTGTGTATGCATGCTTGGATAGCTCTATGGAAAATCTATAGGAAGAAGGTTTATAAACATGTTCAACCATGTGAAGAGTGACCTCGTCCAACACCTGAATAAGTTACTTGTTCAACAGGCAAAGCATTGTTGGCAGGTTTGCCTGCTCTGGACAGAAACTGTTGAGGTCTCTGTGGAAGGTTTCCTTCTGGAGCAGGCAGGTCTGGTGTTCATGTAGCTGTAAGGCAGTGGCTCTGTGCCTCTTGTTACCCAGTACTGCCCCTGCTTTGCACCTGCCTGGGTGCTCTATGGAGCCTTTGTGCTAGTTCAAGTCCCCAAAACTGCAAGGAATGGCATGGGAAGAGCAATTTGATCAGCAGTAAGAGCAAAGCTTAGTTTTCTCAGAGCGGCAAGGTATGTATAGGAGCATGGGAAGAGCAGGTCTTGTCCTCAGACCCATTCAATTCCCCTCTGTGGTGTAACTCTGATGATGTTAGGAGTATCTTTTTGATGCATCTGCGTGCTACAGTGTGAGGATTGCAGATTCTTCAAAAGCCTGGGGTTGCTTGTATCCCTGGTTATTTACCTGTGCAGGCAGCATTTAGCATTTGATCTAGATAATATTATGCAGTGTAGGCTGAGACTTTTGTGGCACAGAAATCTCTCTGGAATAGTTTGGATGACAGCAGATAGCATCCTGGGGCTGTTTTACCAGGGAGACTGTGCATGGTTTAATTTCTCACAAGCATTTCCATGTAGCGTTAGACAGATAACTCTGTCTATATATAAAAGGGGTTTTTTTGTTTTTTTTTTTGTTTGTTTGTTTGTTAATGCTCTAAGACACCATCCTGTCAAAACACTGCTGTATCACCAAATAGATGGCTGGTAGCTGCCCTGGGGTTTTGATTTTTGAGGAATGTGCTGCATACCTTGGTGAGGAAGTAGACTAGTTCTCTGCCTGGGAGGAGGTGCTGATGATACCTCTTAGCAAAGGGTTTATCTGGCCTCAGCTGGCTCTCACAGGCCCAGGATGGTCATGGATTTCCTGATTCTTCAATAGCAGCAACCATTCATTTGCATAACTTGTTTAACATTAGAAGTTCAATGTCCTAATGAATGGATAACCTCAAGTAAAGAGAGTGAGAGGAGAGAAAGAAGGGAGCTGATGTATGCTAAGCATGAGGTCTTTTAAAATCAACATCAGGGAATGGTGGGTCAGACTTGTGATGAGAATTAAGTTCCTAATTCTGAGTGTTTGCATAATGCCTTTCATCTACAAAACACTTCCACAAATACTAATTAGTATGAATTACAGCTTGGCTATTACGAAAATAAGGCTGTGAAAATCTACGCAGATCGCTGATAATAAGTTCATAGTGTGGGTTTTTTTTCTGTATTCAAGGTTTCACGTGGGGTACTTCCTCTCCCTGTCCGAGTGCTTTGTGTTCCATAAATATGCAGTGCACTGGGAACACACTGGACACGGAGGCAGTTACTGCTGTGTGTACACTTCATATTTTGTATCACTGGGGCAAAGATGTTGTGTTCCCACCCTGCGCTCAACAGCAGCTCCTCTTCTGGTGGGCTGGGTCTGAATGTGGACTAAGAGCAGTCTGCTTTGACCTTGCTGTCTTTGGTTCCCACATTGATACTTTCTGTTTTAAAAACATTGAAGTAGCTAATGCCAATGAGTTAAATCTTTGAGGTGCCCCATAGGTGACGCCACAGCTGAAAAAAATAATAAACTTGTCCTCGTGTGAGGCGCCATCATGTTGCCTACTTAGGTGTGACTGAAAAAGCACGAATAGTGACAGACATACTGGCATGCTCTTCTAGTACCCCAAATTGTCAAAACTTATAATAATGTCTCCTTTCTAGTCCCTTCACCACATATTTTATTGGTCTCGTTCCACCCATTTAAAATCCAAAATTTTAATTGTGAATGTATATATACAACATACTTTATAGCTGCTGGTAACAGTCTGCTGAAATAATTGAATAGAAATGCTTCAACATGTGGAGCTGGACTAAGTTGTGAGATTTAAATGCTCTTTATTGGGCTGACATTCAACCTGATGGTTGGCTTGCAGCTGACAGACTGCTTTGGGTCTGTGAAAGCTGCCTACGAAAAGCAAGTTCATATATTCGTTGTGGAAATGGCATATGGAGCTGACTAAAAGGGAACCTCAGTTCCACTGGAAAACTTGTGGGAGTTGACAAGTTGAAGAATTTTGGAAATCTCCACATAATGATCCAATTATTGCTTAAAATAGTCGTGTGCTCTGGTGCTCCGTATCATTTTCCTTGCACAGGAAGAGGTGGGGGGAAGGGGAATTATAAATACTAAGCATATGAGTAAGAGATGTAGAAGTCTCCTATTCCTTTGACATAAAAGACCCAAACTCTGCAGCAAGTGCCCTTGTGTTCGGTGGCAGCAGAACTCTTCCTCCTCATCGGTGCTGCACCAACACGTGCAACTGCAGGTTGCAGCTGCACAGCCTGCCTGCAAAGGAGGGCTGCAAATCCTCACACCCACGTTGCCAGTAATCATTTTTGGAGCGATTTCTTCATAGTCTCCCAGTTAGGCTGGTTCTGAGGATCTCAGCAGTTGCTGGGGGGCTGCTAGGTGGAGGGACTTGGAAGTTCACCATTCTCCTGCAACCAGCTGTCTCAGGCTCAGGGAAGTAACACAGTCCCTGTTTAATGCTTGGTCTGTGCCTGTTAGGCTTACCCTCAACACAACCAAGGAAAGTAGGTTTTTGAGCCTGCTCCTCTTACAGGTGAGGCTCAGAAACACTTATCTGTTGGAAAGAGTTAACTCTGCAGTAAGTTCTGCCTCTGTGCTTTAGAGAATAATAATATACTATGCTGCATGTAACAAATAACACCATACTCTACTGTGTTACTACAGAAAAGTCTGAGGAGCTCTTTTTCATCTCCAAGGTATTTGTTTATTGCCTTAATGGAACTGTAGTTCCCAAATATTTCCTTGTACACCTCTGGTGTTTTGAAAATGATGCTTAAATAAAGTAGTAATACATCATGTGCTGTCCCCACATAATCCTATTGGAAATGAACTCATCAGTGCAAAACTGATGGAAGAATATGGGTTTCAGGAAACAGAAAAAAATATGAGAAGAATGAAACATACATTAAAAAGGGATAATAATATTTGGAAAGTATTTGATGACATGTTGCCCTTTTTTGCTGGTTGCTATGTCTGTCTATCATTATGTCCATCCTGGATTTTAACGCTGTTTCTCCCTACTTCCTTACTTTTAGGGTTGGTCGACGGCCTGTACTGCTCTTCTCTGTCCTACTCATTTTGATATTTGGACTGACAGTGGCACTCTCAGTGAATGTGACCATGTTCAGCACACTCAGGTTTTTTGAGGGGTTTTGCCTGGCTGGAATAGTCCTTTCCCTGTATGCACTGCGTGAGTATACCTTCATCACCCATCCAAATGTGTCTTTATTGAGTATTTGGTTTCTTATTCTCTGTCTTCCTGCTTAAATCTAAACAGATCAAACCAGAATTGTATGATCTGAAGAAGCTCTAGCCTGAGTTTTATTAAGGAGATAGAGATTTTCCAGCTATCTTTTTGGGTTGCTACAGAGCAGTCTGTGAAGCTGTTTGAGAGTTCATTTTAAAAGAGTTGGAAGGTGGTTTGGGTTTGCTTGTTGTTACTTAAACCTAGAAGTCATCTGTGTCATGGCCGTAATGCATAATGGGAGTGGATTTCACCTTGTAGTATTGAGCTCAGCAGGACTCTCCCCACTTCGGCTGTTTCTAGCAGTCAGTATGTGTTCTGGCACTTTTTCAGAAATTCTTCTGTTACTTGCAACAAGAGATCCCGATGTCTCTGCAGTAGGATTGTAAAGTACAGCAAAAACACAGGAGAAGAAGAGCCTGAAGTCCTTTCATCACCAATTTGTTGTTGGTTTCTTTCGTTATTTTTGTCTGTTTCATTGAAGTAAAAAAAAAAAAAAAAAAACCCAACAAAAAAAACCCCAAACAAACAACAAAAAAAAACCAACACCAAAAAAACACAAAAGAAAAACCACTGATAGAAACTTAAGGGAAAGCTTGTAACAAATGTGTATCCCCTCATATCTTGAGCAATTGGTAAACTTGTATCCAAAACTTTTGAAAACTCCTTTCTGAAGCCTTGACTTTGGAGAGTAGGTGATGCTGATTTCCCCTGGATACTCTCCAAGGAGCTCCCTCTGCGTGTGCTTCCTTGGATGATTGTAATTAACAGATAACTCCACACCAACTGAGGAAAAAAACTTTCCTCCTTTTTATTCTGGCTCTGAAAAAATATATCTAAGTATGCCCTGGAAGTTGCTGTGCAGATCTTCATAAAATTTTGTTTACTTCCTATTGTAGATGGTATCCAACCCATCTAGATTTAGCACAATATCCTTAGTCTGAACAGAATGTTTTGTGGTACAAAGTTCCACAGTATTTGTTTTGATTTTGATGTGCACCAAGAGGAAAGAAGCTTGAGTAGAGTGTACAAGAGTTTGTTCTATATCGCATTTCTTTGTTATGGCTGATGTGGTCCCCAACATACATTGGGAGTTCTGGTTCAGGTTTGTTGGTGTGTGTTTGTTTGGTTTTTTGTTTGTTCATTTGTTTTTTGTTTGGGTTTTGGGTTTTGTTGTTGTTGTTTTTCCTTCTTGCCTTCGGCCATGTATTCTCTATTGAGAATTTTTTACCAAAAAATAAGACTACCACCGAAGACAGTATGCTTTTTACTGGGATGTGTTTTAACCTGTGTGGTACCTGTGGGAGGGGACTTCAGCCATTGCCAGTATGACTTTCAGCTGGAAATTAGGCTTGTTGGGATTTTTCACAGCCCAATACAGCACACTAGGTTTTTTTCCTTGGTGTTTTTTTTGTGTTGGTGTGGGTTTTTGACTTTAAAGTGAGTCACTGCAACTGAAGACTTTTGTGAGGAAATGCAATCTAAGTAAAAGTTTCATTATGGACCTTCTGAGATCAGAGCAAGAGAGTGCATGTGTCACCTTAGGTCAGACAGTAGCTTGCCAGGCAAGGCTTTCATTCAGAAAATGGCAGATGCTGGTTAACTTTTGTTGTGCTTCATCCAGAGCAAGGATTTGAGTCTGGTTTTGGTTTTGTTTTTGTGGTGTTTTTTCCCCCGCTTATAATTCAAGTGTTCGTTATAAATGCTGTGTGTCCATTGCAAATAGGCAACTGACTGGATAGACAATGCATGAATAGAGCTAGTAGGTATTAGGGAAGATTTGAGTGAAATTAGGTGCAACCTGGACATCAGTGCACTTCTATGGAAGTGAGACAATGTGAAAGATGCAGCGCCTGCACCTCAGTTGGATCTGACCTTCTGGCTGGGGTGACGAGGAGAGTGGATTTTTCTGTATTAAATATTTTCATTTAAGCAACAACAAAAGAGTTGTCTTCATGGGGAGGATAAGTCCCTAAAGTCTTAAGAGAATGGGAGGGTTTTGTTTGTTTTGTTGTTGTTGCTGGTTTTGATTTTAGAACTCAATCTGTTACACTTCCTCTCAATTTAGATCTACTCTTTCCCTTTCTGCTACAGTCTGTAACATGCCGTTGCATTCCTTTGTGGAGTCCTCTTCTGTTTCATAGTCCCTCTTCCCTTTCTCTAAATGGCCTTGATTTCTTTCCCTGGAGGTTTGTTGCCCCTGAATTCCCGGCTGGCTGCCCTGAGCAGAACAATGGAAAGTGGAAAGTTTGATCTGCTAGACACAGTCATTAGCCAAAGTTTTCAAAGCCGCTGTGCAGAAGCAAACTGTATAAGCTTGCATAGCCTGCAAAGGTAATTAGGCTGCCACAGGGATCCTTTTACAGTGTTGAGCTTGCTAGTTGTGCTGGGATTTATGGCCTGCCTAAGGGAAATTGTAAATAACAGTCCTGGATGCTTTGGGAAGGGGAAGAGTACCAAAGTGCTGTCTTTAAAACACAGAGTTGCCAAGGTTGAGTTGCCCTCACCATTCAAATTGTTCTTAAGAGCCAAACGCTGTTTTCCTGTCAGTCAGCCCTAAGGGACAGAGTGACCCCAGGAATGAGCCTCGACTTCTGTGGAGGGACAGCAGAGAGCCTCAGCTACCTGTGCCCCTCTGCAGGCTTTCCTCAGTGCTGCAATGAGGTAGCATCTTGTGGTCTCCAAGTACAACCCCTTACCTGGAGCTGCTTGGGACCTGTCTAAAGAAACCACTTTTGGATGTTGGTTTGGATGTTTGATTTGAAGGAAAAGTTTCCCTTCAGCTGCTGTAGTTCTGTTGGAAAAAGTGTTTCAGCTGAAATTTCTCAAGCACCTGAAGAAAGAGACAGGCTTGGTTCAGGTGATGGTGCTTGCTGCAGAGAAGTAAACCTGGGACTTTTTCCACCCGGATACCATGGGTCATTGCTCATCTAGGAGAGTGAATGAAAGGCAGTTAATTCTCATCCGCTGAACAAACACACACTGCTTTGAAAGGCTTTTGTTTCATGCTGATGTGGAGGCAGGGGAAGCTTCTACCATCTTCCAGAAGCAGTTTCCTGCCCTATATCCAGTGTTCAAAGGGTTTCTGTGCTCCTGAGCAGCTGACACACCTCTTGTGTGGTGAAGCACCAGCAAGATCCCCAGGAAGCTCTCTCCATGAGGTTCCCAAGATGCCACACTCAGCAGTCATCTGACGTACAGAGCTGGAGCTGTCTGCTGTGGTACACTGGTTAGGTCCTCTGCCGTGCTTGCTGAGCAGATTTCTGCACAAGTGGGTTGTCCCTTGTTGGAGGAGAGTGCTGAGAGTGGAGGCAAAAATCACACAGGGAGAAAAACGGTGGAGGGGTGCTAAGGAACACTCTGGCTGCAATGGTTGGAAGGGGATGTATGGCCTGCCCAGCAGTTAAATGGAGAACAGAGTGGAGTGGGGGGCTGGAGGAGGACTGGTAATTTAAGATGAAGCAGGGGGGAAAGGAAATTTTTTTCCTTAGAGCGTCTTTTGTCGCAGTATTTGTTGCTGGGTGCATGTGCAGGGAGGAAGGACAGGTGAACACCCTGCACCTTGCTGGCTCGGCACGCTTGGGTGCATAGCACTGTACCCTGCCTCCCAGCTGAAGACAAGGAGGTTTGAGTTTACCGACTGGGGTGGAAAGTCCTGTGACCAGTCCTGTGAGGAGTTTGCTTTGGCCAAGAGGAGGGGAAGAGGTGTGGGAGCCCTGAGCAGGGACACGTGTGCCTGGATAATGCCTCAGCCAGTGTCCGTGGACTCCTGTCACAGACAAGGTGTGCCGCTCTTGCCGCAAATATCTCTGCTTGCTGGTAACTCATGTGAGACAAAGTACACTCGGCAAATGTGGAAGTCATGGGAGAAAGCAAACCTGGTTATCTGGAGGGTGGGGAGGGTGTTGCTTCTGGGTCACTTTAGTCTCTCTGGGGCATTGTCTTGTCCGTGACCCTGGGGCAGCCTTCTGTGTCAGCCTGAGCCTGGGGGATAGAGCAGGAATGTGACCCCATGTCATGCAGGGCCAGTAAAATGGGTAAAAACAAGCAAGGGTTCCCTTTCAGCTGATCACATCCTATGCCATATCTGTCTTCTCCATGGTGTCTCTGCTTTTGTCACTTCCTAGAGTTGAAGCTAGGATGGTGATATTAATTAAACTATTTTAAGGGGCTGGAGAAGCCGGGGGGGGAGTCATATTTTTCTGGCAAATGCTCCTGGCAGGTTTAATGAGCCTCCCATTTAAGAGCTGTGTGCCTTTGTTAATGACTGTACCTGAGCTCAGGCAGCACAAGCCACGGTGCGGGTTTGCACACAATTGTAGGCTGTTCAGCAGTTTCATGGGTGACTGAACTACAGATTACGCTGCAAAATTAGAAAGCCTAGACTTGAATGAACCAGTAAATAGGCTCTGGAAATAGTTGTGCTGAAAGGGAGACAACATCTTCTCAGGCTGGAGTGAGGAAGCAGGGATGCCCCTCCAATGTGTAGTAGCAGAATGAGTAGGCACATTGTTTTCTTCTTTGCTGTTAGGAGAAAAAAAGGTAGAAATGTTGTTGAAAATCATAGGTTGTGTTTCAAAAGCCTGGAGAAGGTTGGCAAAGGCTTCCAGACTGGTTAAGATGTCCAGCTGTGATGTATCTTTCTCATTTATAGCTAGGTCAATCTAACCTGCTACTCCTGTAAATTGCACAGGCACTGATCTGAAAGAGCCTGAATGTGGCTGCTTAAGACTTTTTTTAAAAAAAAAACCAAACATTTTTCTGGAAAGTTAGAGTGGCATGCTAGAAGGTTTGCTCCAGGCTGAAGAATGAGCAAATGCCAAAACAGAACATGGAAATCTCTGGGTAATCGGGCTGTAGTGATGTCAGATTTGTCAAATAATTTTGTTTCCAGTCAGGTGTCAGTATAACGGGAGAGATTTATCTCCCTGCCTTCCCTTGTTACTTCCCACTCTCCCAGTAGTGTATAGGTTCAGATTCTGCAGGGGCCCAAGTGTACAATTCCCACCTTCCTTGGAGTTTGAGTGGTCTAAACGATATAATTGCTTTATTTATTCTCCATTTTTCCTTTCCTTACTCTTTAGCAGCAAGCGTGACCTCAGCTAGGCAAGGCAGGTGAAAGGCTGGAAACTGCAGGCTCTGAAGTTACTCTGTGTAATCTGAACTGGCTCAATAAATAACTCTGCAATGCGTTCCCAAATCGGACTGTGTGGAAAACATCTGACTGCTTTCCAGTGCATTGACATGTGCTTTAGCACTGCAGTAACGTGCAGTTCTCTCCACTGACAGGTCTGTGATAAGATCAAGGTTGTTAAGCCACCTACCTTCTCTTTATGTAACCAGCCTCTCCTCACTCTGACTCACTTGATGTAGATCTGGCAGCAGTGATCACAGAGGGATCCACTGAATGAAAAATCTTACTGAGTCACCCTTAAGTGACCATTAATTGGTAAATAATTAATCTTTGCTTAAAGAGCAGCCATGGGCTGTTCTAACATTGAGATGGGATGTGAGTTTCTGGAAAGAGCAGCTCTGTACTTTTACTAGCTTTGTGCAAGAACTGTTAAGAGAATAGTATGAAGTAGGAGCACTCCAGCTGCTCAAAAAAAAAAGGGAAAGACCGTGCATGCCTTTTATCAAATGCCTGGGGGCTCAATTTATGCAAGAGTGGAAAAGGTTATTGGAATTGCAGTAGTCTCCTTATAAGTATAAATCTTCCTTGCCCTTCATTGCTTCCTTCAACACATTCAAATTATAACTCCAGGTATAATCTGTTGGTTTCTTCTCAATACTTCTAGGAATTTCCTTCTTTTTTTCTGATGGTCAGAGTGGGTTGGAGCTCTTCTAGACACAGTGTCTGCCATTAGGGCATGGGATCTCATCCTTATTTTAGCCCCTAAAAACTATATGCTGGAGCAGAATATAAAACTATATTCTGGAGCAATGCCCTTGGAGCATTGCTAACATATAATCCTGAATCCTGGAAAAACTTTACCAATTGAGGCAGTCCATTTGAAATAAATTTATACAAACTCTTTGAAGTATGCCAAAAGGGAATAAAAGGAGAATATTTCTAAAGCTTCT
This sequence comes from Thinocorus orbignyianus, assembly GCA_013400375.1. NCBI lineage: Eukaryota > Metazoa > Chordata > Aves > Ciconiiformes > Thinocoridae > Thinocorus > Thinocorus orbignyianus. The sequence continues at coordinate 799,849 of VXBW01000387.1, forward strand.
TGGGAGATTCGAAGAGGTTTGATTAATGCAGAAATTGTAACAGGATCAAATTTTAGCCTTTTTTCTTTTTCTTAAATTTCAGTTGCTGAAAATCTTGTGTGTTATCAATGTGACCAAAAAGCCTAAGGAATTAATTTTGTTTGAGGTCGTTCTTGTATGACTGGTCAATTAGGAATGCAATTAAGATGCAGTGCTGCAGTTGTTACACTTGTGATGATGACAGCCAGATGAGATTAGAGTACACTTGCAATTTCCCTGGCTCAAAACATAGCTTGCATTTACCATTTGAAGTGTCTGTCTTTTTAATTGTTCCAAACCAGCTCCAGCAGTCTGAGTATGCTCAGTATGCAAAATCTTACCTTCTGTCATGCAAATACTTGTAACTGTTCAGTATTGTAATGATATTTTAAGGGATTTTTATTTTATGTCTTTTTTTTTTTTTTTTTTTTTTAATTGGAGCAGTGGCAGGTCTGCCATGGCAACTCACAGTCCTGCTCATCCCTGTTGTGCAGCTAAGAGGTCACTGCCACTGAAAGGAAATAGGGGTGGTTCCTCACCTTCCCTTCCACGTGCCTTTGCATTGTCTCAGCTGCTTGTACAGCCATGGCTTCAAACTAGAAGGGGGTGTTTAAGATGGATGTGTAGTTAAATCCAGAAAGTTGCCTTCCACTTGGAGCTCCTTGACTTGGCTAAAGTGGCTTTAGAGCCTTGCTGTGGGCATAAATTGTAAAGTGTCTGATGCCCCTGTTTGTTTTTTTGTTTTTTCTGCTTTAAGACAACTACAAAATGGCTTTTCCTTCCTATGTAGATCCAAGTGAGCATTCAGGGTTGAGGAGGGCTGCTGGTGGCAAAAGCTTCACGTAACCCATGTGCACACATCCGTGCGAGCCCTGTCCAAAGTGACTGATGCTGCCATCAGAACGTGGGTGGTCTGGATCTTGCAAAGAGTCCTTTGGCTGCTGTGCCCCAGTGCAGGCCCACTGCCAGCTATCCCACCTGAGAGCCTGTCCCAGCACCAAGGGGGTGCCCCCCTGGCAGGAAGAGAGGAGCTTCCACCACCATTGTCAGGTCTGCTCCTTCTCACCAGCTAATACCCTGCCCAGTGCCTGAGCTCCACCTACTCTGCTAATTTTGACTGGGAAAGTGTTAGATACTCGTCAGTTACAAGGGGTTGATAGGGCAGCAATATTCTATCACTGGTGTATGCCTGATATTGTTGCAGGTTTATGGTTAATCCTGTACTTCCATGATTTGAGAGGTTTATTGTGGTTTTTTTTTTTTACCTCTGAGAAATGCAGGTGGTTCCAAGACAGGGATGTGAAAGCTCTGTCACTTGTGATTTTTCTTTAATTTTTTTTTTTAATTTTAATCTGTGCTTTTTATTTTGTCCTAGTAGGAAACTGGATTTGTTGCAGAGAGCATAAGAGGGAAGTTGTGCATATATAGCCTATTCTGCTAAATCTGTTGGTTTACTGAGTTTTAGCTATCCTGTTCCTTTGCTGTTTCTTTACTCTTAGCAGAACCTAAAAACCATATGGGCTAGTGTCAGAAATGAGATGGGCAACAATCAGCTCAGGAGCTGCCCTTAAGGTAGTCAGCATACCGGGTTGGTTTTGTTTTCTTGGTTTTTTTTTTTTCTTTTTCTTTTTTTTTTTTCCCCCCCAGCTGCTGCTTCCAGTCAAGCAGAGGCAAATGTACATTTCTCTTGTGTGCATGTGTTAATTTTCTGCTGCAAAAGGAAGCACACACAGTTTCATAAATCACCTATGAATGAATAGTGCTTTACTTGCTTTTCCTGCCTGTCCCTACAGGTTAGGTTGTCAGGAAAGTGCAAGCCAAATTATTGTGGCAACAGGATGTGCAAAGAGGAAAAAACCCCACGTCTATGAGGAAGGTGGATCTAGAACTCATCTGGAGTGACTTGAATATTCAAGTCCAGCAACAAATGTCAGCACACAAATTCACATAAATATTTATGTATCTTTCAAGAGGAACCATAATTTAACAAGGCTAGCCAAATTTCCATCCCCAGTCATGCAGACATGACTCCTATTTTCTCGCTTACAAATAACATAACCCCACGGGATTTTTACTAGTTCAAGTTAATTAAATTTCACTCAAAGCATGAAATTTGCAGGCAGTGCTCATTGCAGTATTTCTACAAATGGATACTATTTAGTCAGATAGAATAAAAAGTTCATTTTTTGTTTTAATTCTTCATTTCATTTGTTGCCAGTCTGCAGAATTTAATGCTGTGTTAGTGCTCATAAAAGTCCTTTTTCTTTATTTAAAGTAAACTGTTTGATGTTGCATTGTGGATGAATTTCTTTATAAGTTGTATGCTGCAATTACTGGTGAACTTAAAAGTGTGAGCTATGTTTTTGTCTTTTTGAGAACATCTGGTCCCTTAAATGAATACACTTACGTAGTTTTTAGAGATAAGTTGAGACGTAAGTGCTCGTTAGTATCTTGAAAACTTGTTTGCTCACATTCTTTGAATTCTGATTATGGTATGAATTGTGAGAGGAGAAATCAGTTTACACAAGTCTAATGAATGATGTGCAAATCTTTCCAAGCACTACTCCAGTTTTGCATATGTGAATTGTGTGTCTGCTTCAGTCACCCATACTTTCAGTAAGGAACCTTCCAATTATAGTTCATCTGGAATTTAGGCTTGGTAATAAAACAGGTAGCATCTTAAAGAAAATGGGCATTTGAAGAGGGCTATGTGGCTTGGTGGTGTAGCTGTCCCTTGATCAACAGTGTCTGTGCTCAACCGTGGGAGGGAGCATGGTCAGTATTTGTATCAGAAGTACTGCATCACCATGTGGGTGACTTTCCCAGTTCCTGGATGCCTCAGCATCTACGTGTCTAACTGGCTTGTGTTTGGAGGAATTCTAGAGAGACTAACCATTCTCGTGGCTTCTTCCAGCTTTCTCTCCTATTCCTGTGACAGATTGACCTCCTTGTAGAACAAACTATTAGCTCATACGCTCGTGCCTCAGTCCTCTCCCATACCATCAGATGTTTAAGTGCAAATGCAGCTCCATCAGTGACCTACCTCACTATATTCAATAGATTAGGTTAAGGACATGCATTTCATTCTGCTGTGCTTTATTTTCTGAGGAGAATAATCTCTGGCAGAAGCAGCAAGGAGTGCAGTGTTTGCATGTACCTTGGTCAGCCGGGGACTTGAGGAAGTGCCTTGGTGCACTGGAGGAGGGCAAGCTCTGCTGGAACGCTCTGCATTGTAATTAATAATTCTGTTAAAAATGCAGACTGAAAGACCTGTGTGCCCCAGTACTAAGGCACGGGTAGGTTACTTTATGTACCCTCTGTTATCCAAACATTTAAGACTAATTCTCTGAAAAATGAGAAGGATGTTTTCTCCGTGTAGCATTCAGTTCTGCAGACACTCGAGCACATGGACCAGGGATTGTTATCTAAAACAAATAAATTATTTCCTAGAGTGCTCTACTTGATGAGAAACTGTTGTCCAGAAAGAACGTAGTGCTGCTCTTTAATGGCCTTCTCCAGTTCTAGTGTTCCTTCCACCCTGACTTCAGTCCTGTACTGGTAGCAGTGTAGGTGTTGCCTGAGGTTATAGAGCTGTTCTCTCTTGGAGCAGTCGCTTTACAGCTTTATAAAATAAGTAAGAAGAAAGAAAAGTAAGGTAAAATGTATAGGAAGCAGAATCAATATTGCGGTGAGGCAAAAAGCAATTTAAGGGAAGAAATGTTTTTCTTATTATAGCAAACAGAAATGGATTGAAGGCAGGGAGGAAAAACAAGAGCAACTTAAAAAGATTGTATAATGGTAAAAGCAGCTTATGTGGTGAAAATGCAACCAGCATCCCTGATAAAATCTCATTTTGGTTTCATTTATAGCTTTGACTTTGAAAAGAGGGTTTTGTCTAGAACTTGACTGACTTGTTTTTCAAGGCACAAAACCAAATCTGTGTTTCTAGGAAGCTTGAAGAAAATTAATTAAAGAGCTTTTGAATTATAGATCCATTAAAAATGACTGTGCTTTGAAAGTTAAATAAATAAATAAAGCTGTCAGTGTTAGTCATCTGCTGGAAAAAAAATGGTTTCTCTTCTATCTGTACAGTAGAGAAACCCAATTACTGCACTCTGATGCTTTGGAATTTGACCAGGAGATGCTTTGATTATATGAACCTTGACTCTATATGCATATGAGTCTTTTCAGATGTCATGTGTGAGTTTAGAGTTGTGAATCAGCCTGTTCTTGTTTTTTCTTTTTTCTTTTCTTTTTTGGTTTTGGTTTTTTGTTTTGTTTTTTTTGGTTTGTTTTGTTTTGTTTTTGGTTTTTTGTTTTGTTTTTGTTTTTTGTTTTGTTTTTGTTTTTTGTTTTTGTGGGGGTTTTTTGGTTTTTTTTTTGGTCTTAGTGTCTGTGCTAAGTCTGGAAGAAAATACGTAAAGTTCAGTCTGTATCTTGTAAACTTTAAACCTGATGGATTTGACTTTTTTTGGGAGATAAACTTCACCCTTCTTGACTGAGTGTTACATTTCAATAAAATAAGTGTTCATGCAGCTGACTTTCTTCTCTGACTCTTCTTTAATGCTCTTCTTTGGTTGAGGGTAGGCACTTCACATGGGTCTGGCGTCAGTAACATGTGACAAAGCAGAGAACAAGAACAGAAACTACACAAACCAAAGAGGCAAAATGAAGAAAATAGTACATACATACAACAGCTTTGTCTTTTCTCTTGCTGCTGATAAGAGAGAATGTGACAGTTATTTATCTAAAAGAAGGAATGGGCTCCTATCCGATGAAGAATAACAGCAGCAATTAAAGACATTGTATCCTAGTTATTTTAGAAACAAAAACATGGCCAGACAAAGCAGGCAGTGTGTCACGCTGGCTTGTGTGAGTCTGAGCCACGCTGCTGTCTCAGTGCTGTACTTTGCTGGGATCCTGGCTGGGAGTTGTAGTGCCTGGTGGGACTTACACTGGAGATACTACTGCTTTTTACTGCCAGGACAGCTTTGTGCATAACTTCTGTTCTCATTAGGAAATGCTTACTTACTTGTAGTCTTTGTCCCTCGGACACTGATGTGTGTCTGACTTGCCCAGTGCAGCTCAGCTGCAAGGTGACTCTGTTCACAGTAGACCAAATACCTGACAGAAGTGGACTTCTTTGAGAAATAACACACTTACCTACCCAAGTGGCAAAGGGCATTATATTTATGTGTATACATAAAGAAAGGACCCTTTCTGCTCTGGTTGCTTGGAGTAGTTTAAATCTTAAAATCACAGCATGGGAACTGGTTGAAGCGTTTGCCCTGCAGGAGAATCTGACAGCAGCTCAGGGCAAGCCTAAGCTGACCTGCATCTACCCATCCTTCCCTGGCTGATGCTCCCATCTACTGCCAGTCCTAGAGTGAACTGATTCAAGGATATAAATTGGCAGAAAACTGCTGATTTTTGTTGTTTAGTCTTAAGTCAGAATTCCCCTGCTCTCTTTTCCCCCAAAAGCTCACTGCAGGGTCAGATGAGCTTGGGCAGAGAAGGGCGAAGAGCAGGAGCAGGTGAGGAAGGACTGCGAGAGTCACTATGCTAATTTGACTTGCCGTGGTACCCTGCTACAGATGCAGTTTAGGAGCCCTTGTGGCTTGTTTATAGTGCAGATGAATCAATTCTTGCAAGCTTATTGCAGCAATCTTAGGTCAGGAAATTCTCCTGATGGAAACAGATTAGGCTGTTACAAGTCACAGTGAAGCCTGCCTTTATTCAGTGTAGGTCATTCTTGAGTACGGGATTTTAAAACTTCTTTCTTGCAGGCTTTTTGAAGATTAGACAGTGTTTAATTGCATCTTGGCAGAGACAGCAGGTCTAATATGTTTAGAAACATATGTCTTGGGCAGGTTGACATTTCTTCCCTGGATAGCTGTCTTTGCTTGAAGTAGTAGCAGATGGAAGTCCTTCTACCACTTCTAGGCACTGACTGACTTGTCTTGCAGAACAATGGATAGATTGGCAGTAGAGAAAAGAATTCTTAAAAATAATTTATAGGGATCTGCATGGTTTTAACTTTATTTACTTCAGCTTTCGGAGTGAGGAAACTGGCTTTGGATTTATTTAAAGCTTCTGAAGCTCAGCTGGAGAACCAAATATGATCAGGTCTTGGATATGAGATTTTCACTTTTCTGGCTGGCTTTTCTTAGTAACATCCAAATTAGTGAATAAATAGAAGCCTCCAGTCTGCTGCCGACAACAAATAATCTGTGATTCAGAGTAAAACATTGTGATCATGGACTTGGCAGTCCTTAAACCTTCAGGAGCAGAAATGCAGACCATCAATCTGATATTGTAGTACTGAAAAGACCCAATTTCTTTGAAAAGGTCATATTGATGCTGTCCTGTCAGTTTTTCTTCAATAAATTTGACCCTTTAAGGAGACCAAGTTTTATTTCTGAGCTTAGGATAGAAAAGGCAGTTAGGGCTTAAACTGTGAGAGGTAGAGATGATGAAGTTTATGTCTGGGATAAAGATGCTGATAGGCAGTTTGCATTAAACTGTCTGATCAGCTCCTGTGACCTTGGTCTTCTACTCAAAGCATTTGAAAAACCTTTGGGATTATCATAGTGTTCCTTTTTTATTTCTGCTTGCTTAATTAATTTTTGATTGCTACTTAGGTGGCTGCCATAGCATGTCTGTTGTTATTTTAAAATAGACTGTGTAAAATAAATCCAGTAATTTTCCTGTATGTTTTTCTTATATGTTGAGACTTCATCTGGATCTTCCCTTTGCTTTGTTTTGTTTTAAATGATAGTACCAAGGAGAGTAAACTTCACTTTTTCAATACTGGAAGGGAATAGTGCATATTCTTTGGAAAATATATCTCTGAGAAAGGTGTGCTACAATGCTTGTTATATTAGGGGAATTCACTAAGATTTGTAAGGTTTCTATGAAAAGAAATTTGAACTGATGATTTTGATTTGGGAATATTAGTCCACAAAATATTGTGTGCAATTCTAATTTCAAATAATAGAATTTTAGTGAGTGAAATTTAAGATGTTACTACAACAAGGTTAAACGCCAAACAGAACAATCTCTCAGGGTTTTTTCATACTGGATTGAAGTTACACTTGTACAATGTGTAACTGGTATGAAATAGTGCTGTTGTGATGTAAACTGTGAGACAATTTCAAGACAGACGTTCAAGTGTAAAACAGATTTAATTTCACTTAAAAGCTAAGCATAAAATTATTATACACTTGAGAAACCTAAACGTACAAACTGTCAGAACTTCTATTGCCAATTTCTTCTGCAGACTGGTGTCTCTTCAGAAATAATCTGCTTTCTTTTTGGCTGAGGAGTTGAACGGGACACGGATGGGATGTGGTTGGCAAAGCCATCCCATGTTGTCTGTACCTGGAGAGGTTGGTAGTGGCATGTTCTCCTCTGAAATCCTCAGGTACTGCCCTGGGGCAGGTATGTGTTGGGAGGCACTGTCAGTGCTGTGCAGGTCTGGGGGCCAGCAGAGCCACTGCCTGAGTCCCCAGAACCCTGTCCTCAGTGTACCAGTGTTTTTCTGGTGATCTATAAGGAAATGTTTTACTGCGTGGGAACTGTGCTGCAATTGTCATCCCAGTAAGATACTAAGAATCAGTAATTACTGGATATAGTGTTTCCATTACTATGGTCACTGTGTAGGAGAACTGTGTTTGCACTCTGGTAACTGCAGGTTAACTCCCAAGGTGAACCCTGGGGTAATCGCTCAGCAGCTCCTGCTGCCGGGAGGAACAGCTCTGCTCACCCCCATCCCTCTCAGCAGCCGCTTGCTTTCCACTGACTTTTGATGTTTGTCTCATCCTCTTCAGCCTCTTAATCCAACCAGTACGAACGAAAACTTGTTTTTCTTTGCTGGGATGATTTTCTGCTCTTCTCTTGAAACATCCAATTAGGGAGAAAACAGATGCAAATGTCAGAGGTAAATGTCAGGAGAAGCGAGAATGCAGAGAGGTGGGATTTGCTGATGGGGTGGCAAACTGCATCATGACCGGTACTAGCTGATGGAACTTTATCGAGCTTCACATTACAGCCCATTTCAGAAGTTTCTGCCACATGTTGCCACCTCCTGAATTTTGCTGACTTAGCTGGGTTTGTAACTGCACTCAGAATCAACTGCTCAAGATGATGTGATCTAAACAAAAAAAATTTAAAAATATCTCTTGAAATATTGCTCCCACAGTGCTACAGCCAGTTAATCTGCTCTGTTTTTTAACAGATCCACTGTATGATTATTGTGTGATTGCATCAGCAGTGGAATTGCTGTAGGTGAGGGAATCATAATCTGTAGCGTGCTCTTCTCACACCATGTTATCTGCATGCGCTCAGGATGAGCTGTATGTAGATGAGTTTCTTGTGCACTGTGGAGTACACTTGAGATGGAGTAGAATCAAAAGAAAAGAAATCAGAACATAATATTGTGAGGAAAATTGAATTATTGATGTATGATGTTTTCTAATGGTAGCATGCAACCTTGTTTGACCAGTCTTTGGACCTCAGTAAAGGAAGTTTAAGAAAACAGCGGGTGAGGCATGGTGCGTGTGTGGGTTCCAGCTGAGCTGCTCATCCTTGGTAAGGTCAGGGAGAGGAACACATTTTCTTCACTTAGCTGTTCTTAATGGGAATTTATGGTCTTTTTTCACTTGGAGTTCTGAAATATTAGCAGCAGACCTGAAAAAGACGCTTGTATGAGTTAATTGTGGTAAAAGGGTAAAAAGCACATGATGAAGCACTAAATGGAAAGCATGGCATAGCGGGGCATATAACTTAAAGGAGGAGAAGATTGCCTAAAAACATATATATATATATATATGTGTAAGAAATATACGTACATACCTATTCCTTCTTTGGAAACAATATTGTATTGAGATAGAAACTTTCTACAGAAAATGCTTGACTTTTCTGGCATTTCCCTGTGCTGGGGAAACTGTAAATGTTTCATTCTGTGTCAAATTTAATATCTGTGTTCTCTGTAGATAATACAGTGCTTTCAAATGCTATACACGTTTTCCTCCCTGTGCCTAGATTCCTGGATCATGTATTTTCACTGCAGTTTCTTTCCTTGTTAAACTAGTCTGTTGTATCATGGGAATCCTTAAGCAACAAGGACAGACTTAGGTGAAAGCAGGTGTCAAAATATTAACATTTCTTGTGGGGTAGAAGCTCCCCATCCCACGCACACAATGTATATAACCATAGTTGGCATAGTCTCTCATGCAATACCTTCGTTTCTCTTCCTCTGCGTCAAGTTCTTAGTGACTAGAGACTTGCTTACAGAAAACACTGACTGAACACAACTCAGAATGGCCTGAAATGTTTGGCAATACTCGTCTGCTATATGGGTGTGCAGTGGAAGAGGCGGTTGCTCCCAAAATCTGCGCACGTTAGTATCATGGTATTTATTTGCACCTGATAGCTCCGTGAGTGTTCTTTCCCCATTCATTTCAATTGGGATAACTGCAGGTGTTAGTCCAAAATCTCTGAATGGGAAGTCAGAGCATTTCTTTGGAAGCTTCTGGAAAACCTGTGAAATGCAGAGTCAAAGCTGAGAGGTAGAATTTATTGTTCTAGAGAGGGAAACACATTTTTAAGGGCTGGCTTGCGGTTTTTCTTCATTTCTTCTAGATCCTTTTTGCAGGGTTTGGAAACACATACTCTTTCTGAGTACCTTATCCCCTAAAGATAGTGTGTTGAACAAAAGATTGGCAGATTCAATTTGAAAACAGTTATTTGTGTGATAATAAAAAGGGTATGAGATTGAGTGCTAGGTTCACAAGATAACACAGGCTTTTTAATTCTGTTATGCTTGAGGGCTCTTTTTTTTATTATTTTTTGCAATGTTAGTACATTGCATGTGGCATAGCAGGAGACTTCATTTCTGTGTATGCATATATCTGGTGGATAGGAAGTTTTAGTAATCTGATGCTCCATGATGCAAGTGGTATGGAATAAAGGGTGGAATGTCCTGGTTTGGGGTGGAGTAGAGCCAACTTTCTGTTCAGTGAGGGTTCTGTCCATGGAGGGGTTGCACCTATGGAGAGGGGTAGGAAGGTCAAATGACCCAAACTGACCAGTAGGATATCCCATCCTACCTGCCCATCAGTATAAAAGCTGAGAGATCAAACAGGTCAGGTTGGCTCTTCTTGAATGGCTATTTCTTCAATGGCTCTCTTTCTTTGATGACTGATGATCCACGAAGACTCTGTCAGAAGATTTGTCTACCTTTGATTCTCATCAGTGAGTTCTGGAATCCAGTCTCCATTTGTCACTGAGTCCAGACTGGGAAAGTCTGTAACTTTCCTAGTGCCTGCCAGTGACATCTTCCTGGGAACTTGATATGCTCTTGTATATATTTATATATACTGTGTCTATTTTATTATTTTTTATTTTATTCTTAATAATATTTCACTAAAGTAGTTCAGTTTTTTTCTAAACTCATGAATCTCTTTATGTCTTTTCATACTCTCCTTGGAGGAAGAGGCGGGGGAGAGCCTCTGTCATCTTGTCATTGGCCAACCTGGCCCAAACCATGACAGTGTGATCTTTTAGGCTGTCTTAAGGGACAGAAATTCTTTACTTTTCTCTGTGGACTTGGAACCTTTAACTGAAATAACAGAGGACTGTAGAACAAGCATTAATGCATTGGTGGGCTGTCTACTATCATTTTCATCACCCGGCTTCTGGCAGGATGAAGCACCCTGATGATGTCCCTGGTGTTGGAGCAAGAGGCAGGGTATGGGCACACCATAGCTTTGTGAATATTTGCTTCTAAAATAACTGCAGAAAATGGACTGGCACCATGAAATTGTGTGTAAAGCCATTGTGAGAGAACATACCACAGCCTCCGTAAGAGGCGATGTGCTGCACAGTGCTTGGCTGGCAGGGACAGAGATCTTGCTTACAGGTACCTGCATGAAATAGGAATGTTTCTCTGTAGGATTGCCACAAACTAATGAAATGTGACTGAAAAGCCCTGAGACGGTGTGGGTGTGTTGTGGAGGTGGTATTTTGACCACTAGTCCAGACTGTGGTCTGTCTTATGCTTTCCAAAAGTAGCATAAATTTTTGCTTTCTAGTTTGTTATGTTGACATAAGATCACATAAATTGTTTGTGTGTGCAGACTTTCTGTCACAAAATTGTAATAAAAAAACACAACAGCAAAGTCAAACATCCTGAATTGTTTGTTAATGTTGTACTTTCATTCCCAAGTTGGGATGTGAAATTGAATTATTTCTTAACTTAGGAAACTTCTTTTGGTTAAAAGAGAAGAGCGGAAAAAAGAGTGAAGCCTAAAATGGTGCTACTGTCTTCAGGTGTCTCAGTATGAAAAAGATTATGGGATGCAGTGCAGTCAGCTAATTTGCTCTTGATCTGATGTGAACACTCCTCAGCTGAGCAAAGGGCACGCATTGCTCAGTGTGTGTCTGCCTTACTATTGACCCTGATTGACTGGTGGTGCCACTTAATGGCTTGTGTGGAGACAGACCTGGGTGGAATTGTGCAGACACACTGGCCTGCTCTGTCCCTGAAAAGTCCTCCACCCTAGCAGTCACTACTTCTCCCTGGAACACGGAGGGTGCTGGTAGCAGCAGCTAGAGTTAGCCTTGCTCAGTGTTGGGTTCTTGCCTTGACACAGCTTCTTAATGAAACACCTGATGAGTCAGTGTTAACTAATCTCGCTTGGGTTGTGTGGCTGTCGCCTCCCTGGAGACCAGGGAGATCTGTTTGTGACTTAAGGATGCTGCGAACCAAAGAGATACTCTTTATGTGCAGCTACAACTTCTTTTTTTCATGTAGTTTTATAATTCAGTACCTCTAGGAAGAGCAAACTGGAAATGAAACTGGCATATACAGGAAACGTATGCATCCCTCACTCCTCCAGACAGCAGTTTCACGTAAGAGGGGCGCTTTAGAAATGCATATTGAAATTGATTTCATCTTTCTGCCCCATTAACCAAGCAATTGGTTTTCAACAGCAATTCACAGCTGAATCTGAGTCAAAGCAGGCTGATTAACTGGAGGACAGCCAGCTTGGCAATTTTGTCATCTCCTGTTTAATACTCACAGTGTATGGTGGTACGCACACCAGAGACTTAAAACTTCTCCCCTCAAGAGACAATACAGTAAATTACTCTGTTGAGAAATTGCTGAGATTCCAGCCTCCCTACTAACTTTTTCATTTAACCAAGTTAAATACTGCTCGCTGGTGTTGCTCAACTCAATGACACACAACCACACTGGAAGACTTTTTTGCTTTTTTGTATCTATAAATAGGTGGTTTGGAGCTCAGTTGGGTTGAATGTGCTGAGGTGAAACTGCTCAGTTGGGTTGAATGTGCTGAGGTGAAACTCAATTCCTGACAGTTAGTAACAGCTATTCCTTGTTCAAACACAGAATGTTCTCTGCTTTTACACACAAAACTAGGTGATCTTTGCTGTAGACTTTTTTATCCCCCAAAAGTTATGGTCATCTCTATTTTGCATATCTGAGTTTGGGGTATTCTAGTGACTAATCTCACTTCTGAAAGGCGAGGGTGTTAAGGAGTGTCTGTCACCGCTACTCCTGTGTACAGGGTACCTCTAAGTTATATTTTCTAATTGACTTCATCCCTGCAAAGGGAAGTTAATGAAAATGGTGGTTTAAATGGCTGTGTTGCTACCTGCGGGGAGGGGAGAGTGAATCTAAAAATTATAGTACAAGGTTATTGGAGCACTTACCTGCCTATAATATAGGTATATATCTCTGAACTACTGAATATTTTTATTGCTGTTGCTTTAATAATTAATCTACCCTTTGGAAGCTGCAGGCTTTTTGTCTCGTATTAATGTACTCTTAATATCCTCACGTCTACCACCTTGTATTGCTATCTCACGTTCAGGACAAGAATCTGCTAAAGGGGGCTTGGTCCTATCTTTGACCACACGTTCATATATCATCATAGAAAACATTTTTAATCCCTCTCAGCTGTCAGGTTCAGAGGTTCAGCCATAAAATCTCCCATTCTGTTCTGCAGGTCTTTTCCACACTAGCTAGGAAGGCTGGTCCATTAATAACTAGCAATAGTAAATGGCAGTTTTCTCTAAACTAGGCTACAAAAGAAGGTGTGTGCCTGGCTGAAAGGGCTGTTGCGTGCCTGTCTGTGGCTAGAAGGGAGAAAACACCCTCAATGAAGAGATCTTGCCGCTTAGAGGACAAGCTCTTTCCCCTGTGTGAAAGGCTGACTCAGGTTCTGTTCAGGGCCTCCCTGCGCTTTCTTGAGAGAGACCTTGCGTGGTGAGGTGTTGTTCGGATCTGTCAGCAGGCGCTGCAGGTTGTTAGTGCATGTGTGCTTTGTGTTTTTCCTGTTCTGTCTTGTTGGTATAGAAAGGTGATGAATAGGCACATGATGTCTGCCACAGTGAAAGCAGTGTGAAGCTGGATGCTCAGTTGCTTCCATTTGATTCCCAAGATTGTGTTAGGTTCCCTGGCGTTGTTCTCTGAAACGAGCTCTTGCCTTTTTCAAGTGGAAAAAAAAACAATATTGTGTGCAGTGCTTTGCCTTTTTGTTCACCTTTCTGCTTTCCTTTAAATACAACCGGTGCCTGCTGTTGATTGCATGTTTTACAATTCAGCACTAAAGTGTGGTTGATGAGGAGGAATCTCCATCCATATGTTACATGTCATGCTGGACAAGACCGGGCAAGGGCAAAGCATCTTTTATGCTTTAAAGGGTTTCTGATCTCTCTGTTGATGAGCAGAAAGGAAGTGAGACTGGGAGGCTGGCTAACAGAAGTGTGGAGGTTGGCAGAGGCAACACACTCGCCTCTCAAGGTAGCTTTTGTGCCTCCAAGAAGGAAGTGTCTCTCTGAAGGCAATTACTTTGGGGCAGCCAGTTAACGCAAACCCTCTTAAGTGTGGATGGAGGGATACCCCTACAACAGATTTTGTGGGAGGGTGGAAGAAGCAGAAGGAATGAAAAGAGGAGCTGATGAAGCCGCATCTGCACACTGAGGAGAGGGAAGGACAAGGAAACTTAGGGTAGAAAGGAGTAATAACAAGTTTCTGACACAATAACTTATTTCTGAAACCCAAGAAGTGGAAAGAGACAAAAAGGTGGGGAGCCTTGCTTTCTAACAAAACTTGTTTCCAACTAGTATTGGGTGACTCAGTGGCCAATATTAAGTCCTTTGAATTGATCCCCTCCCTTCTGTGTTTGTATTTAATTTTTTCACATATGCAGAGCTTAAATTCTGAAGGTCTCTTCAGCTTTGCCAATGAGTCTTCCCCGATGGGTGGTCGTTTTTTTTCTGTTTGTACCAGCCCATGCAGTTAAGACCACATGATGTTTGCCTTCATGGCTGAAACCATATTTTAACCCAGATTTCTGGAAGCAAAATGAAATATTTTTCTGTCTTGTTTTTAATTCAGTTGGGGCATTCTTCAGAGTCTTCGAACAAGGTCATACAGATTGTCTAAAAGTAATACAGCAGCTCAGTTGAATGGCTACTGCCCAGCCTCGCCGGTGGGAGAGTGTTTCTTTCTGAATCAGTAAATTGGTTAAAACCAGGTCTGGGCTCTTTTGTTCCCTGAAGCTCTGTTGGTAACTGCACATGTGATGAGTACTGGCCAGAATTAATGGCTAGTAGAAAAAACTATTCTTTTTCAATCTGGTGCTTTTTTCAGCCATTTCTGTCAGTTTGCAGCAAAGTATCCACCAATAAGGCAAAAATGCCCCATCAGAACAAAGTAGGCGATTCCCACAAGCAATCCTAGAAATAAAGGCTTTTCATTTCAACTGTGTTTGAACACACGAATTTCTAGGATTGCTGAGGTATACAATTTAGCTCGGACTGCTGCTGTAGCAGCAAGCGACACTGCAAGTTATCAGAAATACTGCTTTTTTGTTGTTGTTGTTGTAGTGCAATATATGGATTTTAATTAAGAAACAAAATAATTACTAATTTTAGTCCCTGAAACTTAGCTTCCTGTAGGGGATAATTGTATAAAATCAAACCAAAACTCTAGTAGCTTGCAGTTTAGTTGTGTTGGTGTTGTGGAAAACTGAGTTGGATAGTGCTCAAGTACTCTTCCAAGAGCAGAAGAGGATGACTTAATGCCAGGATTAGACACAGCTGCTTTTAGGTACCCAGATCTGTGTACAGAGGTCTACTATGCACAGATTTACAACAGGTTGGTTTTTGAGACATGTGATTTTCCCCTAAACTGTCCCGGCTGCAGCCTGTTAGCGTTGTAGAGCTAGTAAGCTGCCTCTTGCTTCCCTTCGTGTGAGAGTCAGTTCATCCTTTCTCCCTGGCTCCTCCACATGCAGGACCCAACTGACTATTGTCTGTAATTACTATTTGAGCTGTTCTGGGCTTATAGTTATTTATTTGTCTTGGAAACCGGCCAGTGTTTTCCATGGGATTATTTCTCTTTGTTAAAGTTGTTAGAGTCATGATGGCTTGGGCAAGGCAATGCAACTGTTGGTTTTGGGACACCAAAGGCTGATTCAGGACTTGGAAACCTTGATTTATGGCCCAGAAGTGTGCACTGTTCTATGAATGGGAGATAGCAAGGGCTGTCCCTTGCTTATATGCACTTAATGTTTTTCCTTCCTTGAAAAGGCAAGGACTTTTGCTTGTGGAGATCAGCGGGATGTTGTGGTAACAGGGCATCCTCTAGGAGATGGTCTGACTACTTTTTGGGTAACTGCCAGCAGAACAGAGAAAGTTTTGCGGGTTGAAGGGCAAAATTAGCATAGGAGAAGGACCCTTGGCAGTCTGGAAATGGCAAAGTTATGGATATAGGCTGACATTCTATCAGAAACATAGGTCTAATGAAGCTGGTCTTGGTGGACAGTGTTTGTTTCCTAACTCACTGCAGTGGCTGCTTGGATTAGTGTTCTCACTTGTGTTAAAACTGTCCTAAAGAGCCATGGGTGCAGGTGGCAAACTTTGTTTCTCCTGAGGGTAACGGTTTTGCTTTTTTTGAGGCCAGGAAGGCAAACTAATTTAGCTTGGGTTTCATCTGTGAGGTTTCTGGTGCTTTTTTTTTCTATAACAAAAGCTGGCAGAGTATGGAAAGGAGTCTTGGTGACCTCATAATTGAATAAAATGAGACTGCTAATTATGTTTAGGAAGGTTGCTTAGATTGACATAAATATTTCTGCTCACATTTAAGCCCACAGACTTTCTTTTTTAAGAAGAGAAGAATTCAGGGTGGATGTTGCTGCAGTTCATGGGCTTTACTCCCTGTTTCTGTGACTTCTGTGTGGTTTGGTAAATTGCTGCCTTGACAGTTGACAGTTCTGGGCAAAGGGAGGGTTGTAATCGCATTATCCCACAAATGAGACTTGAAGAGCTCACCTGATCTTGGCTTGCCTTGTCCTCCAGACAGGGATGCTGCCATTCAGGTAGTGCCTGCCTGTTCCGGGCTCCTAGAGGAACAGGGGACTCCACAGGAGAAGAGCCTCAGAACAGGTGGGACCCCAGAGGCTCTCCTTGCTCTCTTCCAGCTCTTCAGATCTCCAGTTCAGGAATGCGGGCGAGGAGAGGAAAATGCTGCGCATTGTGGGTGCCCATGTATTTTTCTTTAAACTGGGGGGAGGAGGTGGCAGCTGGATCCAGGTTTCCTGTTGCTCTCCCTCTTCTGGCTCTGTTTCTCTGCCTTCCTACCCCCTCGCAATTCTCCCTAGCATCCTGGCAGCCATATCCCATGGCACACTCTTTTCACCCCCTTTCAGGCCATGCAGTAGCACAAGAGAGCCTTTGTTGTAGCTGGAGGGCTGTATCTGCATGCTGTGAGAAGTGTTACAGCAGCTGCCTGTATGTGAGACTGCATACATGCAGTCAGACAGGAGCTGTGTGGCCAGCACCCTCTGACCTGGGCAGCATAGCTGTGGGGGAAGGCTTTGGGGAAGAAGAAGGGACCACCACAGGTGGTAACTGCCATGGAAGTTTCTGCAGATTAACTGCTGAGTGTTTACATAGCATTGAGGTGGGTCTTAAGATATCTGTGAAAGGAAAAAAACCTTTTAAACATTAGAGCAGTGGCACAGAGGCCAGAGAGTGTACCAGTGGTGGCTGCATTGTCCACTAGGAGAAGGAATACTGCTTCCTGGGAAACTTCTCAGCTCCACCTGTTTTCCTGCACTGCACAACACCCAGTCCATACTGTGCCCCATGGCCAGCCTGTGTCTGTATTACTGTGGACCAGCCCCCCTTTACACCAAAAGTCATTGAGAAGACCTGTCCCAGGGAGGCCGCCGGCACTACAAAAATCCCTATTTTGAGTCAGCGTGTTGATGCTCTGCTGCAAGTGCGTCTTGTTCAAAGGCTGTACTAATTATAAATTGGTCTTGGGAGATGAGGATAAAAATATATTTAGTTGGCTTGTCTCTGTAAACAACCTGTGATTCTATTTGGAAGCATGGCACAGTTTTTATGTTGCAGGGAACGTGCATGCTGTGCATTGAAGGACTTCAGCAGTTTGATGCAGAGCTTCCTCATGGTCAGGCTAACAAATAAAGTGGAGAAAAAAAATTTTTTTAACTACCAGAGACTGCAAAGTGGATGTTTGTTGTATTCCTTTCCACGCAGTTCTGGGAGAAATCTAAGTTTCCCTCAGTGTTGGGGGAGGAAAGGTGTGCATTATCCCAAATGTATGGCACAATAGTGTTTTCTTTTTGTAAACAAGTAAACACCCTTGAAGTACCTTCTCTGTCCTGGCCTTCTGAATTTGCATAGAAATTCTCCTGTACATTGGAGGAGAGAGTTTGCTTATGTGTGTGCAAGAAGCCAGCTGGTTTGCTGCTAAATTGAATGACAGCATGTACTGTTATGCACAAGGTGACGTGTCCTACTAGGAAGGGGTACCAGAGGCAAGAGGGAGAGCCAGGTGCCAGTGACAAGACACTCAGGGAGCATCCATAAGGGAGGAATGATGCTGAATAAGGCTACCAGGAAGGCAGCGATCCCCATGACAAGACCTGCCTGCACAGCTGGAAACCATTGCAACACAGCAGCAATGGGGCACCAGCAGCAAGGTCCCACAGCCTCTTTCAGCCAGTACAGGGCTGATTCCAGCAGATCTTCCAGTCTGCTCCCAGTGGAGCTGACCCCCCCTCAGGAACCTCCTCAACCTTTCTGAGCTCCTCATGCAAACTTTCCAATGTGTGCTGGGCATTTGGGAAGCTGAATAATGCAAGTGTGCTTTTTAGTGTGGCAAAAGCATTTGACCTTCCTCTTGTTCTTCACCTCAATGTGACTTAAACCAATGTAGTATGATGCATTTTTCCAGTTTCCTTTAGGTAATGCATTTCAACGTAGGTTGTGGGCTGACCTATGTTCTGAACTCAACTTTTTACGAAACAGGAAAAATATGAGGAGGGAGGAATTGTCAACAGCCCCACTTAAGTGCCTTTCAGTTCAATACTTTGGGACCATCTTGGCAGTCTAGAGGAGAAAATGCCTGAAATACGCAAAAGAGTTTATCATCTAAACTAAATTATTCATCAAAATACTAAAAGAAGAGTATTCAAAGACATAAACTGAGCACACCCAGCTGCAGGCTGTAACGAGCTAGAATATAGGCAGTGTCTCGGGGAAAGACCGTAGTGTCTCAATTAGTTCAGCGCTGTCAGCTGCCTGAGAGTGTATCAACACCTTCTGCACAAGGACAATGCCGGCTTTCATCAGCTTTGTACTCATTTTTCAGTAGCTTAAAACAAACAGGATTTAGTCTGTATTAGCAATAGATAACAGTAGTGCTAGTTAATACTGTGCTGTAAATCTGGTGAATAAGTAACAGCAGTTGGAACCTCTTTGTTCTTGTCGTCTTGCAACTCCCTTAGGTTTTCTCATTTGTTTTTCTCCTTGCTGTTTGTCCTGTAAATGCTTATAGCTAGCTTTATTGAGATGTCAGCCTCTTCTGCATCTCTGTCTTGCATCAACTCTGTTCTCAGCTGTTGACTGCATGTGTGCTTGAATCTATCTCCATCAGCATTTTAAAAATTTATGGCTTCCTTTTTTTTTCTTCTCTTTTTAACCATCTCAGGTTTAGCGGTCTGTTTTCTGGCTGTTTTGAAAGAGGTGGGATTCTTGCTTCTCTTGCATGCATCCTCTCTGCATTTCAGAGCAAAGGTGAATGATGTGTTGAGGCCTTTAGAACAGGTGAATGAAGAGGAGGTTTCTTTCCTCTTTGTTTTGGTCTTTCTTGATACTGTTGTGGAAAGGCTGGGTTGGAGAGCCAGGTCTTGCAAGTTTTTTTTAATGCTGCTAAGTCTGATTTCTCTGTTTGTCACTAGTAGTGCTTCAGGCAATGTCTTTCTCTTCATGGAGCTGAAAGTATTGCCTTAACCTTGATGACAAGTTCAGATGTCAAAATAGTGTGATTTAACTTGGAAAAGTTCTAGAGCTTGAACAGAAATCTGTCTGCATTCAGGATAATAGTTAATATACTTGAAGTTGGTCATCTTGTTTGGAGGACTTAAGCATTTCTTGGAATGAAGATGCTTTTCTGTGCCTCTCTTTCCCCCCTCACCGTTTCTCTTTCCCTCATATTTTAATTAATAATAATCATTGTGTAGGTGGGGATTTGTAGAGCCAGAAATGGAATGAACTAGAAATGACCCAGGAAACTTCTGCCATTCTGCATGTATATATAGCTCCTAGACAGCCACAACAAAGAAGATACTGCTAAGCATTTTCCAAATAACTTTGATGGAGATATGAATAGAACAATGTATGCGAATATTTTTGGAAGATCATCTGAGTAAAAACTCTAAATTTAGAAGTTGCTTGATCTGTTTTTAAATGATGTTCAAGGAGTCATTGACAGCAATTTAAAAAAGAGAGAGGACTTCTCGTTGAAGGATCAAAATCAATTTCAGTCTTAAATGAAAACCTAAAAAAATTTGAACAGGTATTTCTATTAGATATTCTCAGGAAGGGTGGGGTAGAAGGTGCTGGAGAAGTTTCTTCCTGAGAAGTTGTTCTTTGTGTTCTTGATGCTGGCATCTTATATAGTGCAGAACTCATCTGAAGCAATAACAGGAAAAGAAAGCAATACAGAAATCTGCAAAATGTGCTGATTCAGGGATAAGAAACTTTTACTTGGAACATTCAGGTTGTGATAGTATTTTAGGCTTCCTTCATTTTTGATGAATTCATTTATATTCAGTCATGCTTCTTGGCAGTATCTTCATTTCCACACTGCAAGAGTCTGATTCTTAACCTGAGAAGGACCAGTGGAGGAGGGAGAACAGGGGCATGTAGATAGGTATGCAAGTAAAATGTGAATGGCTTTCTGCAAAGATGAAGACTGTTTTGCAGGGTCTACAGTGGAAGCCACAGGTTTTTCTCATTGTTATAGCCCGGGAGACATTGCTTAGAGATCTCATGTGAAATCGGGAAGCTAAGCACATATTTCTTTCCCCAAAATGATTAGAGGTGAAGTTGTGCCTACTCACTTCATCGAGGCAAAAATTTAGTCTGATGTGCCTGACTCAGTAAATAGCTGTCATTGTCATCTTCTGTTGTTGCAGCTCCTGAAACCTGATTTTTGTTGTATAACCTTCTGCTTATGTCATTTAGACATCTTTCTGGTTCCTCTGCGTTCTCAAATAGTAGTATTGTGCCCTGGGATAATGCTGTAGTTGGTCCATTGCTTGTACTCTTGCAAGTTGTAGGAGTCTGTGCTTAGCTCTCTACACCTGCTGAGTTCGGGCGCCTCCTTTGTTTGATGTATTTTAGGCTTCTTGCTCTTAGTTAGTGTTCCAGCTAATTTGGCAAGGCTCTGGTTTTATATCACTTTTAGCTCTGCGCAGGGGTCCGTTACTGTTTACATGATCCAAAGGAACCAGTGAAAGAGAAGTGTCTGCATCCTCAATACTAGTAGCTGCATCCAGCAGTACCAGAGCATGTGGGGCTGTGACACAATGACTTCTGAAAGAGGTGTGCGTTCTGTAGGGATCAATATTGTTTATGTTCTCTCCTTGTAAGTGGATGATGGTCTTGATTGCAGTGTCATTCAGATGTTTGGTGTTTTGTTTTTTTTTTTTTTTTAAAGGCTAGAATCAGTAGAATGTTGATGAAACTGTTGGGAGTTTTGCTCTAATTTTTTTACCTGCTCTTTGAGGTTGTTCCACTCCTCCATTAAAACTGGGAAAGGTGTGTCATCTCAAATATGAAGCTTTTCCCTGAACTGTCCATTTCTTATGGACTGTCATTCAGAAAATAAAGCTGACTTTATTTATCTATTTATTTATTTCCTTCCTTCAGCCCAAAGTGAAGCCCAAGTTGATGCTGGCAGGTTGACTATGGGAAAAATTAAGACCTTCTGTTCTTGTGATTTAAAAATTTACAGTGTTATTACCTTGACAGTTCATATGCAATGGTCCAAATTTGATAAAGGTAATGAAGTTTCACACTCCCAGTAACTTGTGAGTTCTTTGGCAAGCATGCAAGCTGTCTGAAGCAAGTGGATGCAAATTGGCAGATTGCTTCATATAGAGCAGAGGTGCACAAAAACTGCAACTGCGTCATGCTCGGGGTGAGATTCCCTGCCTGCTGGAAATTTTTTGTGTATGGGGAGAATAAGTAGTTCTGGATCATGACTAAGAGGCATCAACAAGCTGTGATTCACATGTCTATTTGATTGCAAATGAGAAAGGAAAAAACCTGTTAAAAATAATTGAAAACCCAACAAAACTCTCCCAAACAAACACACAGGTTGGCTATAGGTTTGTGGGGTTTATGCCTGTAGCTGGGGTACATTTATCTCTGTGTTTATTACCATGTAGGTGGCATTGTAGAAAAACTGGCATCTTGCATACTGAGTTACACAAGCCGCTTCATCCTCAGCCTCTTTTCTTTAACTTAATTTCCCATGCATCGCTCATTAGTAATCATCATGTTCCTGTGAGCAGAGAGGTGACATATTGTAATATGTGAAGTAAAAGCACCTGCAATGAAATCAGATGATTGACAGTAGGGGGGGAGTGCAGGGAAGCTTCCTTGGCTGCCAGCTCGACAAAGCATATTGGTCCACTGGGGTGTTGTTTTCTTCTGTTTAACTTGTCTTTAATTTTGACTTCCCAGTTGGCCTCTGTCTCCAACCGAAGTGTTCATTGTTTATGTAAGTCAGCATTGGTTTCTTCAAGGTAAATGCCTATAGCCACTTGATTGATGCAGAAATACAGGTGTCGGGTTGGATTTGCCGTGTGCCACATATTCTCCCTACTCCTCTGGGCACCATCACACAGAGAGCACTGCTTCTTCAGGATATCATTTTAAGGTGCCAAACTGAAACCGAGTTTGCTAGTTTATCTATATCAATAAGCCTTCACAAAGAACGGGGAGAATATTTTGATTAGTTTTCATTTTGTCCTGTGCCAGACTGACCTGATCATCTGTGACACTATTGAACGAACCCTGCCAAAGTGGAGGGGAAAAAAATTCTTCCTAGTGGTGTGTTTGCAGTGCTAAGAGTGTTGAACAAATAGGCTCAAAAAGATTCAACAGAGCTTATAAATACTAGGTATAAAGGTGTTTTTTTTTTTTTTTTCCAGGCACTAAGAACTGCATAATTGAAACTTTGTTAAATTGTTGAACCAATTTATATATCCTTCTCAAAAGCCTGGGTCAAGCTTTCTTGGCTCAGGCAAACATTTAACACTTCTTTTTATTTAATCCAAACAATCTTTCCTGCTGGCAGCCAAATTGCCCGTGTCATTTCATGCTCTGTGCTGCCAACACATTCTCCCTTCTCTGTAGTACTTGTTATCTTGTATCGTCCATAGTAACTGCAGATTTTTTCTCTGAAGTATCAAACCAACTTGATCTGAAAGAAAGATAATTTTCTTTTTGAATTATCACAGCGTTCTGTGCATTACCTATATGACATGATTTTATACTCCTAAAACCAAATCTGACACTAGAAAACAAGTAGCTAACTTGGGAATGTGAGGGAAGAGTCATGAGCAGTTTATAGTAATTGTTAGGACTGGGTGGACATCAAAGGAGAGGGTCCACCCTTGCTGCACCAAGGCTAAATTATGGTTATTTTTAATGGGTTGGTAGGTCATTTAGGGAGTGATGATCTGAACTGAACTTTTTGGATGCGATGCTTTCAGGCAAGTTTCATGGCTTACTCAAATAGGTGACAGTCTAAATTAGTGTTAATCAGAACCAAGCCATTTTAAACAAGCTGGCAGATCTCCTGGGTGTGCCAAGAAGGCCAGGACACTTAGTCTTGAAGGTGTCACAGCTCCCACAAGAGCAACAAGCATTTCCTTCAGGAGTATCCTTTCTGTGGTTTTGTAGTTTAAAAGCAGCTCTGTAGCTTGTCTGCTGTGGGTTGCATCAGATGGAGACTTGTCTCATGGAGAAAATAGCACTAGTAAAGTCTTGCCACATGGTTCTAGTACAGGCCACAGTCAGAAACAGTGCTCTGAATTTCTCAAGTTTGCCTTAAGTTTTCCATGTCTCCAGACCAAGATGCTTGTTGTTCCATGTAACTAATGTTATTCTAAAGCTTCTTTTCCTAAGAAAATCAACTAATGTACCTTATTCCGTAACCATGTATCTTCCTCCTTGCCCCAGTGCTTTCTCCTTTTTCCTCTGTCCGCATCACTTCTAAGCCTGTAGAGCAGTTCCAGTCACACAAAAGCAAGCCAAAATCTTCAAGGTCATCCTCGAGGTGGAGGAAGAACGTGCCATGGTTCAGGCTTCATTAGTGGCTGTGCTTATGGGCAGCTTGTTTGCTCTGACAAGAGCCACCCAGGGGGAGGAGTAGGACTTGGAAGACCAGCACAGTTGGGATGGCCAAGATACTTGTCTTCCTCTAACTGCCAACTTGCAGTGGAGGCTGAGCTTACAGACAAGGCAATGTGGAGTGTCCCGAGTACTGTTTGCACTGTGGTGAATCATCGATCCCTTCTGGGGATTTGGTTTGGCCTCCTTTGTTTGCGAGGCTCTCTGCCAGCAACAGACCACAAACTTGGCATACAGCTCCTTGTTGCTACTTTGGCCTTCTCTCTGAAGCCGGTTCTTACCAGGCTTGAAATTTGGAAGTCAGAAAGAGGAATCAAAGAGGAGATGTGTCCAGAATTGGAGAGGTCAGCAGGCCTGCAGGGCAGGGCATACTGGAGCCAGCTGTGTGTGTTGTTTCAAAGTGGTACCATCCCAGCAGCTCCCACAAGCTTGGTGTTCGGCACCTGCAGAGGGTGCACAGCTTCAACTGAAGGACAAGGAGGAAGAGTTTGCACAGGTTTTAAGAGTAGCTAGGAAATAGGCGAAATACTTCTATGTCATTTAAGCTTTGCTAACCAAGTTTCCATGTTTGTAACATCGAGAGTTCCTGTAAACAAGATCTCAAGATGTCAGCCTACACCCTCTTCCTGCGTAGGTGGCCATAGCAGTTTCACTTAGAACCTTGTACGTGCCTGTGCGCAGTCATGGTAATGACTGATCTAATGACTCTGCAAACTAAACTTTAACTTTCAAGCCTGTGACAGGGCTAGGAAATGCTTGTGCGTCTCAAAGCTTCCTGGACAAACTGCTGTGATGTGAAATGCTTCCAGTTCCTGGAGAGGGGGAGTTGCTGCTAAAGGCAGCTGAAAGGAGAAGTAGCACAGCCTGGAAATGAAAGGAAGTGGCCCCTTCTTTTAGGTTAAATAAGTAGGTGTGAAACTCTGAGGCTGGTGGTTGTTCTAACTCAGTTCATGGGAGGCTTTACTGAAACCCATACAGAGCAAGGTTTGGGGCTTCTTCGAAGTCTGGTGGAGGTTTGGTCACTGATGCAGGTGGAGGTAATCTGCTGGCCAGGAGATGGTTGGTACTTGTTGATAAAATATATTCCAGCATGCCAGAAGATTTCAGCCAAATGTTGGATGGTATGGCAGTCATAATGAGACAGCATCTTCTGAGCAAAGGCCATTGCCTGTCAGGAGCTCATGTTGTTCCCAAGCCTCAGTGTCCCCTCAGTGTTTCCTGAGGGGAATGAGGGTCTCCTGTGAATTGCATACTGTCTACTTCATACATAACCCCTCTCAAACATAGGAGAACCCTCGCTTTCCTGTTCTTGAAAAGAAGAGCTGAAATGGCAAAGGTGATATGGTCCCATCATATCTTGAAACCCAATCCCATCTTCAGGCTAAATACTGTACTGCAGGTAGAGAAATGTCAAGATGATGCCCTTATCTATATGGTGTTTCTGAGGTACCACACCAGCAAAAGGTGCCATGGGTTTTGCACCTATATATTGTCATTGGCGTCTTATGTACTGCTTAAAACGGGCTTAAAGCCTCCCTTTGTTAGGCTGCTTTGGGAGCCGTAGGTGTTGACCCATGCAAAAGCAAGGCTGCAGCTGGTTGATTCAGACCAAGGTGAATTTGCAGTTAGAGGCAGAGTTTTTGGTGAAGCACAACACATAAATCTGCAGAACAAGGAAATTCTTACACATTCTATCGCTGTTCTTAAGATTCCTGTTGTCTCTACTGAGATACCTCTCCTTCTGGACAGTTTGTAAAAAAACTCCAAATTTCAGATTTTTATTGATGTGCATTTGTCTTATTCATTTGTCTGAAACTGTTGGTTATCAGAAGGTCAAAACCAAACCCACTTGAATGTAAATATATTGGCTCCCTTTTATTTGTTCTTTGGAGTAGGTCAGAAAAGGCCGTTTGTAAGGATATGCAATTTCTTGCTTAACTTCGGATTTCCCCTTGAACATGAGGGTGAGAGGAATGTGTTGTGATCATCAAACTGAGCTGAATTTGCTTGTCTGGCAATTGACTCTGTGTTGGGAAATGGAGTGAATCTGCTTAGGGATATATTTAAAGAGAAGAACTTCCATGAACCCACGTGTGAGTGAATTTAAATTTAACTATGTGAATTTAAATACAGTTGTCTAATCTCCCTGGCTAAAATATCATTTGCTCTATAAATGCATATTACCTGTTGGACTTGGATTTGAGTGGTTGTAGTCATGTGTTGTCAGTGTTTTCTTCTGAGATATAAAAGTTTTCTTCTTTTTTTCTTTAGTACAGGTTAAGAGCTTTATGCAGAGTTGTTTCTGAGCATTGTCTTTCTTGTTTCTCCAAACATCAGATGCTAAAGCACTAAAATAAACAGCCTCCCATTCCCCTCAAATTAATTTGGGAAGAGCTTTTCTAGTGTTAGAAAACTCAGGAAGTCATAGCAGTGGTCCAACCTCCTCAGGTCAGACAGCCCCACAGCTCTTTGTCTCAACAAAAATGACATCAGCAAAATCTAGTTAAAATATGCCAGAATATTAAGGTTATGGTTTTATGATTCGATAAATCTGGATCTTAGATGGTTTTTGTGGGATCGTGGTATCAGATGTACTCTGTAGCCATGCGGGTAGACAGGTACGGTTTCTCTCCAATAATTCTCCTTTGCATCATGAGAAGGCTATCTTTTTTTTTTTCTTTTTTCTTTCTTTTTTTTTTAATTCCACCCCCTTCCCCACCTCATCAGCAGATCTTGATCAATTTTGTCCATCTGCCACTATAACCATGCAGGTCAAGTATTGCTGTCCTGCCTTGAACAGTATTGTCCAGCTCCTGTCTATCATTGGCCCTGGCTGGAACTGTGACTGTTTTCACATATCTGACTGTGTCGTTGATGTATTGCTTTTTTTTTAACTCAATACCCAGACCAAGGCTTTGCTGGCTTAATGAAGCAAACTTTAAGGCCTCTTTTGATGTTTTTGAACTCGTCTGGTGACAACCACCAACACCTTTGGGCCAGAAAACTTTCCTCTTTCTCTAATGGAACGACTGGCAGAGCAGTTTTAAAATGCGAAAGCCTTGAACGTTTTGTCTGTCAGCCAGGACAAGAAGTAGCTGGTGAGAAAGGGGGGATCTGAAGGACACAGGGTGGTTCATGTAATACATAAAATTGCAATGGGTCATCTTGTCATTGCACAAGATGTTTCCTGCTGCTGACTCTGAATCTCAATTTTGGGTCACATCTTAAAGCAAACAAGACATTTGGTATGAAGAATATACAGGATTTGGCTATGATTTCAGCCTTCGGTCAGCAAGACTGAAACCCTACCTGAAAGTCAGAAAGTAATTATTTGAGATAATTTTCAAAAGGGAAGTAGGTGTTCACTGGCTGGTAGTAATTCAAATGTGTTGACTTGTAATTAAATATAGGTTTCGTATTAATTTGGCACTATTCCTGGAGAACTGGGTGGGTGCATGCTGGATGTGTATGCATGCTCACTGAAGCAGTTGTAGGGCTCAGTGTTCAGTTGCTCAGATCCCTGATTAATAGTTGTTCTTTCCTGGTGGTTTGTGCCAAGCTGCACTTGAAAGGAAAATGGAATTAAAAAGCACCAGTATTTTTTTTTAAGACCTATTATTAGTGAAGTAAAAGCTTACTCAAATACTCTTCTGTTTGAGAAAAAAAGTTTACCAAAATATGGTTTTGTTCTTGAAAGCTACCCAATGTCATTACAGAAAGGAAGCATTGTGGCTTTTTGTTTCTGTTCACCATGTCCTTCAAGATTTTAGATATTACAGTAGACAACATAGTGGATACCAGAGGGAAGAGAAGAATAAGATTTCCGCATCCTGAAACTTCCCCACTCCCACAGCTTGGTCTCAGTGGCAAGTTTAAAACCCATAGCAATAGGTTAATTTAAGCTAGCTTGAATTTACAAAATACTTTGCCCATTTGGGAAAAAATGACATTGTTAAAAGCTGAGTTAGACCTCCTGCAAACTCTTCTTTTAAGAGCGTTGACCAATAGTTTCTGCACACTGAATGTCTGACTGCCTTTTAAGTTTTGATAGCAAATCATTGTTGATTTGAACACTGTTTTGAATTAATTTAGTTTTAATTTCTTTCAGAATTAATTTAATTTACAGTAAACATACTGTGATGTAGAAATAAAAAAAAAATTGGAAATTAAAAAGATTAGGTCTAATTTAATTCCAGGCTGGACAAGTACAGAAAAATGTGATTTGGATTAGAAGGGGTCCTCCTCACTGCTTAACCCACCTACCCCAGCAGCTCTTGCTTTTGATGTTACCTGGTTTTTATTTTAAGAAAAGGCTAACTGTCATACCTGAGCTATCCCCAGATGAACAGGTTTTCTAGAAAGGAAGGTTGGTCCTATGTATTATAGTGCAGTACTGGAGATAAAAACTAAATAACAGGAGGTATATCTGAAAATAATGTGAGGTTTCCTTGGGCTATTTGATGTCTCTGTAATGCACTTAATCTGTCAGCAGGTTAAAACTGAAGCCTTTCTGAAATTGCTGGTTGTGTAAGAAAGAGCATTTCTCACCTCTTCTGAGGAATGCCTTGGTCACTCCAGGGTTGGGGTGAGCAACAACAAAAACATCTTTTAATGCATTTGGCTTTCTAAATTTACCTTTGCTCCCTATCTGACTCCTGCGGTGTGCAGTAGTTCTGCTATCAGGGGAGACTGTGTATTTAAGTGGTGTTTTGGGGGGAGGTTGGCACAATTCCTCTGTCAGGAGTTTGGGAACAAGAAAGGTCAGAGTATATCAGTGTGGGTGTGTGCCCAGTGGAGGAAGAAGAAATGGTGGTTTAGGAGGAAAGGATAAGGATTTTCTTAAAATTATTTTTTAGCTAAATTTCTCTGTGGAAAAAAACTCAAGTGGTCTCAGTCTCATGTTTTTCCCATTTCTTCCTTAACAGTTCCTTGATTACTTTAATTTTCAATTATTTTTTTTTTTTTATGATGTGTGAATGAAATTGCAGAGTCAAAGCTCGCCATGGCACCATCAGCTTACTTAAAATGTACTTTAGGGCGTAAGTAGGCTTTAGCCACCATTTAAAAGCAGCTCTCATTGGAGTGTAGATCTACCTTGCAGTTGCAGTGGAGACCCAGGTGTTCTCAGGTTCTGGAAACAACAAAGACATAGCTATAAAATTAGTGCAAAGGATGGTAGGTAAGTCTTTGTGGAGCTCCACTCCATTTAAATGCAACAGAAGCAAGAAATGTCTGGGGTGGATGGGGTTTGGCTGTGGGAAGGAGCTGGGTGCCAGGCTGCTTGGGATGTGGCACCTTTGGAAGGGAAGACTGTGATCTCCGAATGAGGATCCTTTCCTTTGCTCACTCCATGGCTCTGCTTGATGCATACACCTGGCACACTGCCTGGTTTTGTAAATAAGCAGAACTACAGAATTGAAATAGGCAAAATGTGCATTTTGGACAGTGTCTCCAAGAATGCCCCTTAGGAAGAGAAATGTCTTAATTTCTTCATGGCACCACTTGGGTTCCTTGATTTCCCATGCAGAAGGCATCCTCCATCTGGTTCCTGAGGAGGAAATTATTCTTCTTCAAACCCTTACTTCTTTAGTCATTTCTCTCTCTGTCCTTGAGACTTCTGAGTGAAGGATCTTACTCTTTGAAAGACACATCCCAGGGCAAAAGAGACTCTGTGGCCTCTCTGAAAGAGACCTCTAATGGTGACCACTGAAGCGTTTCAATGTAGTGTTTACATAACTGCTAACACTGAAGAAAAAAGGATGAGGGAAGGGGGGGAGATCAGGCTGCTCATTTTAGGGGTTTATTTACTAAGACTCAGATCTGTGCCTTCGGATTAAGAGTAGATTTAGCCCATAGTACTAAGTGTGTAACACTACCAACATCAAATCTCCAGTTCCTTCCTGCTGGGGAATATGCCAGTCGGGACTCAGACAT
The DNA here is from genome assembly GCA_013400375.1 of Thinocorus orbignyianus. Classification (NCBI taxonomy): domain Eukaryota; kingdom Metazoa; phylum Chordata; class Aves; order Ciconiiformes; family Thinocoridae; genus Thinocorus; species Thinocorus orbignyianus. Next base: position 829,570 of record VXBW01000387.1, read on the forward strand.
GTGCTGCACGTTATAGAAAGTTTGGTGCTTTGAATCTTTCTAGCACATCTTAACAGCTCACTGTTGGAACTGGCTGTGATTTGTGGCATGGTAGCGTTAGCCCCGATCTCTGGCATTTGCTTTGCACAATTTAATCAGAGAAGGTGCCTCTGATTGCTGTCAACATCTCCCCATCCCTGCTCTCCCTGTTTTACCTCTTGCTGTCACTCAGTTGCTTGCCCTGTTCCCTGCATTAAGCCCCACTAGTTAATGAAGCAGCTCCAGACCTGGGAGAGGGATGAGTGCACTAAGGGGGCTGGTGTTGGCTCAGATACCCGACAAACCACTATCCTAGAGAGATGCAGTCATTGCATTGTAGATACACAAGGCTGCTTCTTCCAAGTGACCCATGGTCAGGCCCAGGATGCACAAGGTGTGCTTGCTGGAAGGACCACAACCCACTTGCTGGAGACTGCCAACTTTTGCTCTTACCCTTGAATGCGTAAAGCATGCATTAGTTGTGTGTGTGTTTTTATTTAAAAAAAAAAAACAAACAAACAACAAACATACAAAAAATCCCAAACAAAAACAAAACCAAAAAAAAAAAACCAACCAGACAAACAAAGCCCAACTAAACAAAAGACCTCTTTAATGCTAAAATAATTTTCTGTTCTCCCTGAAAAAAAAAATTAGATGAGAGGAGGAGTTCACTGCACTGGAAGAAATGTACTCTGCTTTCCAGAAGAGGAGTTCAAATAGTGTGTGTGTCCCAGCAGCAAATAGCACTGGTTGAGTGCAAGGTGCTAATCACACCCCAGAGCATTTTGTGGTTAGCTGTTTTCAGCTGTGTTTTTAATCAATATGATGTTTTAGTTCTGTCAAATTTGGAATTAAATCATGTCTCAAACATTACTTGTTGCTATCAACTTTTAACTGTCCAAACTTCAGAAAATTCACTACAGCTGTTGCAGAGCCCAACTTGTGAAATCTTCCGGAGATTGGATATTTTTAATTAACTTGGGTTGTGAAGGGTGACTGCAATGGATGTCAGCTGTGTTATGATACTTACCGGGTACTGAAGCGTGTGTAGTTTCCGCTTCTTGTGAAGCATTATAAACAACTTCCAAAATTCACGGGCCAGTTGCCTTTGCCCTGCCCAGTTGACAGAAAAGTCAGGAGATGAAGTATTCTTCCCCCCAGCCTACCCTCTTTCTGGCAAGATGTGAAGGAGAAACCCAGATCACTTTATGGTGAAGGAGAATTACAAGCCATGTTCCTTCTGAGGTAAATTCTCCATCTCACTTCAGGACAAGGATTTCTATTTATTTATTTATTTATATTGCTTTCTTGAGTTGGAGTAAAGCATTGAGGGTGATTTTTACAAAGCTCTTCTACTGTGTCCCAGGAACAGACAGCCCCTGAGCAAACGGGAAGCAGCTGCTGCATGTTTTGAGAGATAGAACTTGTTGCATTAGGATCCTTTGGTGATACAAATAGTGTAAATATAGATAATTATTAATGGATTGCGAATGCTGCATCACATAGTCATTTAGTGGTTTATGTGTGAAACCACAGAAGGAAGAGGTTAGAACACTGAGACCTTCTACTGTTCAGTGTGAAGTACCTGTTGGAGCAAGATATAATCATATAATCAAAAGAAACACATTCTTAGGGTGGTTGGCTATATGTTGCGCTCCTGTTTTGATTAAGCCTTGTGTGTTACACACAGCAATGCTTGCACTGGTACAAATGTCTCTTTGGTTCCTTTAAAATCCAGCATGTTTTGTTGATGTGGAAATAGCAGGGTCAGTTGCTAAGTGGAAACATAACTGTACTAGGGTAACTTGCTTCATGCACTGAGGAGAGTTTTTAACATGAGACTCTTTCTGTTGGAAATGCGTTCGTTAGCTGAAAATATGATTTTTCAGATGCTGTGGCTATTTCAATATCAAAAATAATGTCTAAAGTGATTCTCATGAAGCTTGCTCTGATGTTGGCCAGTTAAGTGTCCCATTACCTACTGTTCTGTTTCTGTCATAATGAAATATTAAATTCAGATGTCTTTATAATGACAATTTCCTATTCTTTCCTGAAATAAATTGTGTCTTCTATGAATGTTTCTAGGAGGTTAATGAATAATTGACTTGAAAAAAGAGGAAGATCCTTTTAATAGGCAATTGAATCTGGTGTGATGTATGAAAATTAATAGCTAGGCCTAAAGCCTTGAATGTGATATAAATAGCTTGGTGTGGATATAGAATATTTAGACATAAAGATGTCCTTACTAACATAAATTCCAAATGTTGTTATTTATTTTACTTATATAGCCAAAGAACTTTAATTTGGTTTCCCAAACACCACTGAAGCTTAGAGTTTATGTATCTAGGACTTGTACTTGAGTGCAGGGACTCCTGTTACGTTATTTGTGTTTAGGCGAGGGAGAGGATACCAAAAAGCAGGTGGGTTTTTTGTTTGTTTCATCCTTAACAGTTTTTCCTTTTTGCTATGTTTGTGTGGGCATTTGTTCAAATTGAAAACCAACTTTGAATTTGTGTGTCTTCTAGGAAGGAAGAATGTGCAATGATTGTTAAAATGGAAACTATTTTATAACGGTTCCTTTTATAGTTGGTTATATGTTAGCTACTGATGAGCCAGTAATAAATCAGTGCAAGCCTCGCACTCCTACACTTTCCCTTCTTTGAGCAGAACTTGAATATTTTTTGCTCCCTGCTCTCTTCCATGAAGTAAACTGCATGGAGACTTTTCCTGTTTTGAAGAAGTGTTTGGAAATGAAGTCTCTCCAGCACTTCAGATCTTAATCTTCTTTGCTGTTTGCTGATGATTCTTGGCCAGTCAGCTGGGTTGATATTAAAACCAAGCTGTGCTGCCTAAAACCTGGAGAGTCTGTCTAGATGGGCATTCCCAGTTTCTCACATCTGTAGTTCAAAACCTGGCTATAAATTGAGTTCCCTGAAAGGGCAAGAGGCCATGAGTTACCAGGCTCAACCATCTTACCAGCCTGCTGCTAGTGAGCCGTGCTGCCTGCCCGGGCTGAGTGAGGCAGGGGCTGATGGTTTGCCTCATTCCATTTCTGTGCTATCTGTGTTTGTCTTCTTTTTTGAGCTTGCACATTACTTTTTGTCAGTCGTAAGTGAGTATATTAATGTGGTAGGCTTGTACTAGGGTGCTAGTTTGATATTATTTTTTTCCCCCTTTCTTCCCCCAATTCCCTCAAAAAAAAAAAAAAAACAACAAAAAACAACCAACAACCAACAACCCACAACCAAACCCACTGTAATTTCCTTTTGCTTTGATTTTTGTTCATGTGATTATACAGAAACATCACAGGTGATACCAGCTCAGGGGTGGAGATGGCAGCCTGGCAGTAACTAGCCTAGCAATTGTCAGGCTTTTACATCCTTCAGCCTTGATGTATCCATTTGTTTTGATTTCAAAGGTGGCTTCCTTCTGAAATGAGTTTATTTTAATCAGATGCATGTGAGTACATGGCTGTGTGTTTGTATGTGTTATTTATAGACCTACAGTGTCAGATGGAAAGTGATCTGAGCAACAACTTCTGGCCAGGTTAAAAGAAAAAACAACTCAAGGTGAAGGTTGTACCTCTGGTTTCAAACTCCATGTAGGCAAAAGGTGTGTGTTTGGATTTTGGGGGTGAGGGAAACCTGTTACTGGTAGTCAAAGTGTTGCAGAGTGGTCGTCTGTTGGAGCACCATCCTCTGTATCTGCTGGCGATTTAGCCCCAGGCAGTGGATGCTGGAAAATGCAACTAGTGGGGCTGGGGAATGGGAGTGAGTTTTAGTATATGATGGAGCACATCTTAGTGCCCTAGGAGCTCCAAGTCTCTTGCTGGAGAGTGAAACAGTGGGCAAAAGCCAGCTAGCTGCTTTGCAGGCGTTTTTTTTTAAACGAAAAAGGTAATTTTTCTACTTCAACACCAGTGCACTTGTTCTGTGGAGTGGATGCAGGAGGCTGAGCAGGCAAAATGACAGGGCTCTTCACCTCTTACTGCTCTGAGACATGGTGGTATTTGCACCCTCTTACACTGCAGTGTTGGAGTCATGTACAAAGTTGGGTAGTTGCCACATGGCTTGGGCTGCTCCTGAGGCTGTGATTTCCCGGGAAAGGGCAATGAGCTGGACCACTGGGGGCTGCACACTCCAGGCTCAGCGGACCTTGACCTTACAGCATGGGTAGTGGAAGCAACCCTGGGAGAGCCACACCAAAGCAGGTGTGGAGCAGGACAAGTATGTTGGTGATGCAGCCAGCCCTGCTTGCCACACGAGCCCCTGGTTTAATACAGGGTGGTTGGGCTAGATGGCCTTTAAAGGTCCTTTCCTACCCAAACTGTTCCATCATTCTATGAAAAACTCCCTGTCTTTCAGAGTTGTTTCCAAGAACCTGCATGCCAACAGACCCTCAGCAACTGCAAGGGAAGACCACTATGGTTTTTTTCAGTAATTCCTTCACATTTGTCATTTAGCTGAATTTATGATCTAGGAGATCTGTTTCCTGAGGTTATTTATACAGATAACTGAGGGAAACAAAACTGTGCGTGTAGCAGGGCACTTCAGCTCAAACCAGGAGAAATTTCAAGACAAGAGAATCCTGTGGTGCTGGTTTTTCACTCACAGATGCTACCTGTGTACCCCTACTGATAGGCACCTTTTTCTGCTTTAAAATGAAGGCTGCAGAGTCCCACACTTCTTTCACAGGCAAATTCTGACCCATTCAGACATTTCTGTAAATGGACACAGGTATCCTAGCAACACAAAAACTAATAATGACATATAAAAGATAAAAGCTGTCTTGTGAGGTTTTACATGCCAAAAAAAAAATTAATGGTGCATTATTGTGCTGATTCATGGACTCAGAGAGGAGTAGTGGTGATAGTGTGCAACAAGCGGAATGCAGCACGCTAGTCTGTGGCCCTGGCTCACCCTGGGTGGAACTTTTTTCCTCTAAACTGATGACTGGGGGTTTTCTGGTGTTCTGAGTTATTGCAGCATCATTGTAGGATAACACAGCACCAAATAACTCCTTGCAAGCATGTTCCCTCTGAGGCTGTGTAGCAGGCTGGGCACTGAGCAGCAGATGCCCAACCCCTCACTCACCTGCAAGTGAGTTCGGGTGTTGGGTCACCCAGTGCTTCTGAACACCAGGTGTTTCCTCTCTTTAAGGTGGGAGCTGGAAAGGCAGACAGTTTATTCAGAAAAGGAATTTCTTGTTTACTGCTATACTTAACTCTTGGCAGAAATGACATGGCTCCTTTCATATGAAACATCGGGCTAAATTATAAATGTGATGAAGTGGTTGAAGGAACAGCTTTTGCTGTTTGTTGAGTGATTTTGTGGAATTTCCATCTTTTAAATAGGAAGATTTCTTAAAATAAGGAAACAGTGACAACAGAAGTTTGTGTACTTAGAAACCTGAGCATAAATTTGCTCTGGGTCAAGGCTGGTTTTCTCTTTGTGTTCTGCACCCACAGTTAGCATGTCTGCCTATTGCTTGGGAGCCACCCAGAGCAGTGCTGGGGTCTGGTCCCTTCAGCCCTGAATTATGAGTTTCCCAGTATTTCCAGCTCTACCTCTTTTTTTTAGATGAGAAAACAGTTATTAAACCTTCCCTATCTCTGGAAGTATCCTACAAAAGGACAGGGATGTGTAGAGAGCCTTACTTGCTGTCCAGTTCCCAACAGCCTCATGCAGGGGCTTTCCCCTGGGGTTTGATCACTCCCAGGTGGGGAGTGTCAGCAGAGCTCAGCTGAGCTTTTCGGTTTGTAATTTATAATTTTGTTTTAGTTTATTTTTTAGGACCTGTAGTTCTGAGCACTTTCATTCTTTATTTATTTTTATCACTCTCTTGTGTTACTCCTCCTCATTTTCTTATTTATTTTTGCCCTTGGCTCAGAATTCCAGATGCATCCCAGTTATGTAGCCCTCTGAGATTTATCCTTCATTGAGCAAACATCAGAATTCAGTATAATAAATGTGACTGTTCTTTGGCAGCACTCTCTGCATATCTTTTATAGCTGAAGGGTTTACAGCATTTTCAAATATCTTTAATTTTTTCTTTCTTAAAATTTTGATTAGAAACATTGCTCAGCAAGACAGAGGAGCAGTTTGTGTTTTCTCTGCTTCTGTAACCATATATAAATGCAAGTGGACAGTAATGTTATTTTTTCAAATTATATCTCCTCCTTCTTTTTTTTTTTTTTTTTTTTTTTTCTNCCCAGAAAGAGTAGATCTTACAGATTTAGTTATGCTTAGTTCCAATGCAAACCAGTCCAGTCCCCAAGATGTTTCTGTGCTGCTCATGCTAGTGGGAACGTGCATCAGGGGTGCACTTGGGTTTGGTGTGTGCTAGCAGGTGTGGGTGGCCACCCCAGCTGGTCTCTACCCACAGGTTTTGTTTTGGACTTTGCACCATCACAGGTACAGTGAAGCACCACTCAATAGGAACTGCTATTTGAAATGTAGAGAATCACACGGAAAAAATACTTAGGAGTTGGCAAGAAAAGGTTAACAGTCATTCCTCTCACAGGGACTTGTATACATATTAACAATTTTAGGTGTAGTTGTGATGCTACAAAGTTTACTAACATTGAAATTAGAACAAGTGAAATACCCTTCTATGATCTGCAGCTGGATTCCTTCCAAGGAGTTTGGTTTCCTTTTAATGTTGTTTTATTAATTAGCTCAGCAATTCGTTCTGGTTTTATTTGGAACAAATCAGTGACTGTTGCCATCTTCTGTAAGTTGCAGTTTTCTTGAAAGAGGTCTTTCACTGGAGAAAAGCGGACATCCTCCACAGGAGGATGATTTCTGCTCCAGGAGATTGGTGTGTTCCCAGCATACTTGCCATCCTCCTTGGAAGGAGGATATTAAGAAATGTGAGCTTTCTCTTTTTCAGAGTTACTGCAAAGCAGTATGAGGTTTTCCATCCAGTCAGCAGAAATCATTAGCTCCTACCACAGTTTTGTCAGGGTATATTAGTATTTTAGCCTTTTAAAGGTACATATTCTTTTTGGCTGTCAGATACCCTTGAACAAATTCACCCCTTTTTCAGGGATGATCCAGGGCAAGCTTCAAATCCCAGTGGATGTTTTTGGGTGGTCTGGTTTGGTGTTGCACAGGCATTCTTAGCAGAGCAATTTATATGGAAATACAGGATGCTGGAGGCATTATAATTCCAATTGCCCTTTTATAGTTCTTCACCCTCAAATCAGGTTTTACCAATGCAAGGAATTCTGGTACTTCAGGGCAAAAGCTTTTCAGAAATAGTGTTTGTAAAGATAGCAAGGAAGAAATTTAAGGAATGTTTAAGTTTTGGCCATTATGAGATCCTTTTAATTATGTGTGTGAGAGATGTTCCAGTGCACTCACCTCTGTGCATGCAGCTATATGTGCTGCTCTCCTGAGTTAACCTTGTCTTGAAATAAGATGTGCTTGAAGATGGCTGGAAAGTGAATGCTCTTTCCCATGTAAGTTTTCTGCACTCTCGTTAAACTCATTGGTTTATGCTGTTTACTGCAGGACTGCCCACAAACCAGCCACAAGCAAAGCCTACTGTACAGAGCATGCCTTGTGAGCAGAGTGGTGGAAGGTGTCCTGCACAGCATACAGTGCATGTGTTTAATATAAAGAATAAAAGTTTGTAATTAAAAACTTAAGGCTTCATTTTGAATGAAAATTACAGTCACTTCAATAACTTCAGGAAGCAGGTTTTTTTCCCCGAGGCTGGATGTCGTATCTTTTTCACTTCAAAACAATTTGACTGAAAGTAAATCTTCACTGGTCTTTCTTTTTCCCCTATTTTTTTTCCCCTACCTTATGGGAATGTTACTTGGAAAATAAAAGTTCATTGGGAAATAGAAGAGGAAAAACAATACCTGTATTTCTAATTGCATTAGTTGGTTTTTGTATCAGAAGGAGTTGTCTCTGCACCTGTATGCTACCACAACCACATCTTTCTTTGTGTATCACCATAGGTTTGAAATTGGAGGAGACCCAAGCAGGGGTCATCCTGCTTGTGCTGATTCTGGGGCAGTATTTGTGGGCACTGTTTGGCAAGACCCTCGCTCATTGCGTGGGTGTTTCTATTCTGTTTGCCTGCCTCTGCCTTCCCCAGACCTCGTCAGGCTTGATGCTGAATCCCAGAGACAGAGGACTACTAATGCAAAAGTCATCCCTTAGTTTGAGAGGTGCTTCTATCTGCAAATGCACACATTGCTAAAAGCACCCAAAATATAGTGGCTTATTGGCTCTGAGTCTCCCCAGTTCCCCTTTCACAGCATTTGCGAAAAATCTATCCAGAGTCCCTGGCATAAACCTTGAAAAACAAAGATGCCCTGGAGACCAAATGTGTGACAGCCCTTCACAAAGATGCTCACTAATTGCTTTTGATTAAATCGCCCATATTTCTGCTGGCCCTTCGTGGATGCTTTCAGCTGGCACTGTGGTATTGCGGGTTCTCCCTGATGCTTGTGGTGCCACCTGAGCTGTTCAGGTCCTCTGAAATGGCATGGAGTTCTTGAGGGCATCACCCAGACTTCCACTGATTGGTTTTGACAGGGGTCAGGGAAGGAAAAGGAACTAGGAACTTTTTGCCTTCACAGTTATATATATATGTATATATACACACACGTCCATATACAGATGTGTGTGTGTTTATATGCATGTCTATGGGTTTACAACTGTATTTATGAGAGCTTATTAATGAACTACCCAAATGCTTGCTTAAATTCTGTGCATGTAAGCATGTGGAGGGCTTGTTATTAAGTTGACACAGGCTAAAAGAGCAAGGTGCATTTCTGCGGTTGTGTCTCTGGTGCACAGCACTTCAGCCAAGCCATCCTCCTCTGGTCAGAGGGAGGGTGTGCAGGGCAGGCAGAGCTTTATTAAGACCTAGGAAGCAGTGAGAGCAATTCTAGGTCCTCTGTTTAAAGGTTCCCTCAGCGCTTGTCTTTTCTGCTTGGTAAGCTAGGCTGCAAACAGCTCGAGGCACCTGTGTCGAGTTCTTCTTAGTACGTGCGTCTGCTGGGAATATGCTCAAATCTGGGCTGATTTTATTCACCCATCCAGCCGCAGGATGATAATGGTTAAAAGCTCTCCCTTGCAGTAGTGTCTCATGCTCAGGAGAGAAGGGCTGTCCCTCGCTGCCCTGCTGCTTCAGCAAGCTGGGAAACATTTAAAAAGCTGAAACAAGATGTTAGGCTGTTACTTCTTTGTTCTCGCCTTTTTGAGGACTGTCATCTGTCTGGAGGTTGCAAACTGAAATTTAGAAATAACTGCTGTTGGAATATTATTTTCCACTTGGTTAATTAAGAGACTCCTCTGCAGATTTGTGGCTATTAAATTTTTTCTTATTTTAAGTGGCTATAATATTGTTGAAAATTCTGTAACAGATACAGATGCAGAAACCTTTCACCTGAAGCATCAAAGAAAATGAGCTCTTCTGATACCTCTCACACTGTTCTTTGTTTCAGCTGCTCATTCATTCCTGTCCTGATGCTAGCTGTGATTTAGGTCCTGCCAAGAGAAAAGGGGCCAGCTGTTCTGAACAGCAGAGGTGTTCAATTTGCAAGGTATTCCTGTGATCAACTGTGCATTTCCTTTAGAGCAACCCACCTTTTTGGAACAAGGAGGAATCTGATCAATTTCTATGCAATCTTAGGGGTTTTTTCAAAAATAAACAAAAATAGACATGGGTTTGGAGAGTCTCTTAATGGAAGGGTAGGAAGCTGTAGAAAGGGAGTGAAAGAGAATTTTTATTATTTTTTTTTTATCGATAGCAGTTAACGTATTTGAGGATGTATGTTGTGGCAAAGCTTTTCAATCACTTTTTAATCACATTTAGATTAAGTCATCTTTATTCTGAAATCAGTCTGTTCTGTATCTACCAGTTGCTTATGCTCTTTGTCACTGCTGTTTAAGTTTCCAGGGGCATCTTTCTGGCTGTGTTTCATAATGTTGCTATTCACATACAGGAGCTGTCAACAAAAATCAGTGTTGACTGGCAGCTGCTGCTTTCCCCTGGAAGTAGGATAGGTGGCAACAGCAGTACCACAAATGTAATTTAACATTTATTTGTCTTTATTACTTTGGGAATGGCAGGCAGCGTGGTATGTTAAAGGTTTCTTAGGCAGTCAGCTGTCTGTTTTGTAAGATGTTGTTTGTCTTGTGCAATGTAAAACTCAGCAAATACCGATACTACGAGATGAACTGAGGAACAACGCATGTTCCTGTCTCTGCTGCTAATGGATGCTCCCTGGGAGCCAGCTTGGATCCAGAGCATGATTGCAGGCATCACTGCATCCCACTCAGTGGTCGGGTAGCCTCTGCTTGGAGTCTTCTGTGCCTGGAGAAGCTGAACTTACTCTTGCCCTGCCCTGTTCCCTGCTGTGAGCAAGCCTGGCCCTGGAAAGGGGCTCTGCTGCATGTGCATCATGTCCAGGTGGTTCCCAGATCCTACAGCTGTGTTCCTGGGGGCAGAGTGCATGTCCTGCATTGAACCTGAACTGGCTCCAGGTCTGTGGTCCAAACTCTTTGCCTGTGGGTAGCTATGGGCTGCCTGCAGCTGGGAGGAGAGCTCCCCCTGAAATATCCCTACATAGTTGAGCGATGCCAGGCCTGAAATTGGGTTGGCATGTTTCTCCTGTAAGACACAAACAAGTGAGTTGGGTGTGGTGGAAAGTAAAGAGAAGGAAGGTTGCACCTTGTGTTTGGGTTGGATTTTGGACGAGAGGCATAGCCAAGTCCCAGTACTTGTAGGGAAAATAAACATCTGATCTAGTTTTGGTAGGAAAATGTTGTGGTTTAAACCCAACTGGCAACTAAGACAGCAGAACCGTTCACTTGCTGTTCCCCTACACTCCCAGGTAAGGTAGGGAGAGGAAGCAAAAAAACAGCACGGGTTGAGATAAGGACAGTTTAATAGAACAGTAATGGAAGAGAAAATTATAATCATAACGGTAAAAGAATATACAAAATGAGTGATGCAATATGATTCCTCACCACTCAATGATCAGTTGCCCAGCCCGTCCTGAGCAGTAATCATGGGTTCCTGTCCCCTGACCAACCCCCATTTATATAGTGAGCATGACATCCATGGTATGGAATGTACCTTTGACCAACTTGTCCTGCCTATGCTCCCTCTCAGCTTCTGTGGAAAGCTGAAAGAGTCTTTGACTTGGTATAATCATTACTCAGTAACTAAAACTATATGTGTTATCAACATTATTCTCATACTAACTCTGAAACACAGCAGCTACTAGGAAGAAAATAAACTCTGTCCCAGCTAAAACCAGGACAGAAAGATATTGATTCTGATTAGATAGGTAGATATCTGGTAACTCCATCCAGGAGACATGGGATATCTATCTTGGTCGGAAATGAAAAGTGGCACTGCACATCTGGTGAGGTGTCACACTGGCTGCCTGCCCTGGCACTGGCCTGACAGCTCCATCAGCTCTGGTTATGTCAGTGTGTGGGCAACTGATTTGACACACATTATAAGCGTTAATTAGATATAAACGATGGGCTAGTATGTGTTTAAAAGAACCTCTCGCTAAACCTGTGTAGAAAAGTACCTTTGAAGGAGGACCTATGTCACTTTATAGATGTATTTTAGAGTAACTTTTGTCCTGCTCTGCTGTTGGGGGAAAATAATCCCATTTTTCTTACTTGACCACTGGAGGTTCAGTCTATTACTGCTCTTTGCTTGGCAGTGGATTGGATTTCTCCAGAGAGGAAATTAGATTTTTCCTTTCCTTCCACTCTGTCTCTGTCCTGTGTTTACATCAATTGGCAGTTGTCTGTGCGCTGCGGTGCGCGTGATAATCTTTCCTTCCACACGCTGCTTCATTTGCTGTTCTCTAATAAACTGTGTTTACACGAGGTGCTTCCTCCCTTACTTCTGATGACAGCAAAGACGATCAAGAAAAAGTGCTTTGTGTCTAAACTTAGCCAGGAGCAAATGCAGGCTTCACCTGGACCATTTCAGCCAGCACTAATTGGGATGAGACCTGTACGTACCCCATGGGTAGGACTTGCAGTTCCTAGAAGTTTGTGTCTAGTAACCAGCTGGAAATTTAGGTATATAAGTGGATATGATGGATTTTATTTATTTCTCCTCCTAGCAGCCAGCTGCGAACTCAAAGGCTTGTCTGGGAGTTATTAATAGTTTCTGCTATTCTACAAGGGATGGGGCTTTGAGCAACCTGGTCTAGTGGGAATTGACTCTGCCCATGGCAGGGGGGTTGGAACTCAATGATCTTTAAGGTCCCTTCCATCTCTGACCATTCTATGATTCTGCTGCAATTGTGTCTGGTAGCTAGCCACAAGCTAGCCTGAGGGCCCTGTTATTCTAGGAGTATCCAGCAAGATGATCTGTTTACAGCAGAGGGCAAATCCCCCAGAGAGTGTTGGAGGAAGAAGAGGTCCCTGAGGTCTGAGAGAGCTTGGTGGGAATTAGGAAATACAGCAGCAACGGGGACAGAGTCAGCTCCCAGTAGTCTTCAAGATCGCCCTGCTGGAGCACTTTGTGCCAAAAGGCTCAGCTCGGGGTGCACAGAGGTGGTGGGACAAGCTGGAAGTGCTGAACAGCCTGGAAAATAAAGTGCTCTGGGATTATTTTTTATCCCTTCCTTTTGTGCTCTGTTGAAAAACAGAGTCCAAATGCAAAACCTTGTCTTAGGGCCAGAGCCTGTGCTTTCTTTTGAGCAAGCTGAGCAGCTTCTGGTGCTGAGAGGTGAACCCAGCCCCACTGCTTTAGGATGCTACCACCCCTGGGAATTTCTGATGTCCTGCATTTTACACCTAAAACTTTGTTGCCTGAGCTTTCTTCTGCTCAAATGATAGTATGGGTCTTGTTCATCTGAGTCTGACTGTTTTCCTCCCTTTTGGGACACGGTTACATCATGAGGGGTCCTTGGAGGGAGGGAAGTAAGAGTGTTGGGTGTATAGTAATATGGGGGAAGCTGTCCAAAATCGTGATTTTTTTTCTTTTTTTTTTGTTGTTTTAAATTATTTTTTTAAATATTATATGAAACTGTGAATGTGAATCTAGAATCAGACTGTCTCCTCAGGGATCTTTTTCACTGAGAATGCTGTTGCCCAGACTTCAGGTGATTTATCCTGGCCATTTTCTCCAAGGGATACTCCTGTGTAATTACAGTCTTGGTGGCTCATAGACTTAAACTGGGCAGGGAGAGAAAACTGCAAAGGCACAAAAAGCAGTTAGCTTGTGGTTTCTGATGGAGCTAGCATTTGGGCTGCAGTGCAAGAATTGCTTTGTGTTTTGGGACTGGAGATCGGTGAGTGAATGCTGGAGAGTTGTTCAAGTAGTGTCATTTAACCTATTTTTCCTCTTGATACATTATTTGCAAATGACTTACAACTTTTTTTTCTCTTTAAATAAAAGTATTTGCTATTCATCCTTGTGCAAATATCCTATGAGAATAAATGTCAGCCTATGAAGACAAGTGAGAGGGTTTTTGAAATCTGAAACAAATTGTTATTAGTGTGCAAGTGTAAAAGCAAGTGAGAAAGTATGGGATGTGGCCCTAAGTCCATTCATGGTGATGACAGCTCACTCGGTGGGGTTTGGAGGAGGTGGGCTACGCAGTGATATTAACCTGATGTCACTGCAGTTCTCCCCAGCCTCCTGTCTGTCTGTCCATCTCTTCCAGACGCACTGCTCCTTCCACAGCTGCAGGAGGAGAGGGTGGGAGAGAGGAGCTGGAGGGAAAGAGGAGAGGGCAGCATTGCAGATGTCAGGCCACAGCATACTTGGATAATTCTAACTCACTTCCCTATCTCCTCTTCAGACGAAGTTGCTTGAAAAATTGTTGTCGAGAGCATCAGCCCAAGGGTTTTTCCACCCCAGAGCCAGGGAGAGGGGAAGCTGTCAGCAAAGGCTACCTGCCCTTTCTGATCTAAAATCGATGTGCCCCTTGTCACCAATGCTGGCTGTGTTTGCTGTGGCTAACCTGCTGTCTGGCTGTGGTTTCATCATGCCTTTCTCTGCTGGTGCGCAGGGGCAGTGACCTCTTGTGCGAGGGAGCAATTCTGCAGGTGACGGGGCTGAGCTCCCATGGTGTTGCAGAGACTCTTCATTAGCTCTCTCCTTGCCCACATCCCCACAAGTCTGAGCACTCACGGTTGTGTGGTGGGCAGGGCTGAGCCATTGAGCCTTCCTGGCCCATTCGTGTGTTCTGTGCAGCTTGTGTGGCACACTGGTGGGTGAGAAGAGTGCCCCAGTTCTGCTCAGAGCAGGTGCTTTGACTCCCTCACCAACCCATCTGAGCTGTCAGTGGTGTTAGGATCTCCCTAAACTTCACCAGCCATGCACAGGTATGTGATGGACTCCTCTCCTTTTCCTCCCAGTCTCTTTGATCAGCTGTCAGGGACAATTGATTTTGATGTGGAATAATCTAGAGCCCTGCCACCTTTTGCAAGCTATTTCTAGGTTTCCAAAAAAATACTAAAAAAGCAAAACCTTTCAGGACTAATGGCTCCTTGCAGACACTCCAAAAACAAGTGCAGGTCTGAGATGTGCCGTATTTAATCCACCTACAGCCTGACTCCAGAAGCGTCTGTCTTTCTGCTCCACTCCTGGATTCTTCTAGGCAGACCTGTTTCCAGATGAGACAACATAAATGGCATGCACCGCTTCAGGTGCCACATAACTGTAGTGATGTTTATATGCAACTTCTTTTTGGTGTAACCACAGATGCAGCTGCTGAAGGACCTCCCAGCACTTCGTGTGCTCTGTGGAATGGACCTGCTTTTTCCTGTGAAGGCTTGTTCAAGTATTCCTTTCTTTCTAATGAGAGTCCCAAGGGACTATGTAGGGGGAACACAGGAGGAGCAAAGGAGGGAAAATTGATGCTGTTTAAAGAGTCATTTCAGTATTCCAAAACCTGCTTGGGACATCTTACCCAGTCCAGATCTGGTGGTGTGCTATGGGTTGGTTCCTATAAAATAACAATGAACTTCTGGTTTTCAATTGTTTCATTGTTTTGGTCTGTCAGGCAAATCTTACTCTAACCTTGCCACTGTTGTCACATAGCATGTGATGTGGATCAATCCTGTCTTCATTCAGTTCATAGTTTCCCTGGTCCCAAAAACTACATAATGCTTTTTGGACATATTTGGCAAATGCTGCAGGTTTGAAACATCTGTTGGGCTCTGCATTCACCTAAGATGCAAGACTGCACCCCAACAACCTGCTTGTTGAAGCTAGATGGTCAGAAATTCTGACTAAGCTCAAAGCCCTATAGGTTCATCAGCAACTGAAGCAGTTTTTCTCAGGCCAGCATATGTTGTGAAATTCAACTCCAGTGAAACTCGAGCCCTCCTCAGTGGGGGCTTTTCCCTCAGTGTTTATCTAGAAAATTTAACTAAGGCATCCTAGGGGTGCATCTGACTCTCTCAGGAGTTAAGCAGGGCCAGTGCTGCAATGCTACAGGTAAGCAAAAGGGGCAATGTATGAAGCAGTGGGGGAGTTGAGCTGCTCTGAAATTTGTCCTCTCAGCATACCAAAAATGTTGGTTTGAAAGCCCTTTTCTTGAGCTTGACCTTTGTCACTAAGAACAGTCAAAATAGATGCTGTGGTTCTTATTCCCTCAGTTACTATTTGAAAATATTTCCCATGGCATTTCTGAATAACTCAGAGAGATGCTACAAAGAAGGACAAAGTTGGGGCGTGTTTTTTTCCCACCCTGAAGTCTCCAAGAAGGCAGATTTCACACAGCCATGCTCATTCTCTCACGGATTTCGTTCATGCATGTTCTCACACCCATGTGCTCACAAGTACCAAAGCATATGTCCACGTGGTCTGGCCAGGGTCACTTGTGTGACACAGAGGACAACAGGCAGTGGCTGCTGCGTCCTCATCACATGCCTGAGGTTGTTCTTGGCAAGCAATGACAAACCAGTTTGTGATTGCTTTTCATACCCTTTAGGAGTAAATGATGTTTACAGTTTCTTACTTCATTGCTTTTTCTCATCCTTCATAGTTCTTAGGCAAACTTAATTTCTGTTCTCTGCTTTTTTCTCATAGTCTTGATATTTTATTACTTCAGTTCTTCAGTTCTTTATCTTCTTGATACGTTATCTGTAGGTCAGGCTGTTATTCTTCCTTTTGTTACTCGAATGAAGTCACGGGTAGGCTGTAATTGGCTCAATGTGCCTGTGCCATTTCTTTTAACCTGTGCTCTAGCCATCCTTCTGGGACCTACTCACTTCTTTCACACACAGACTTTTCCTCTGCCATTGTTCAACTTGAATATTTCTGATATAAATCACTGCGTGAAGACTCATGGAGTAATGTATCAGGCCCCAGTGTTGTTCCTTCTGCGCCAGAATGTGTTTCTGTGCATCCTACATCTTAGTGGTGGGATTACTTTGAGTGCATCAAGAAGCCCCTAAAACCACTTTAATCCCTTGAAGGAAGGGGCATAGTTCATAGCAGCTCTCCCGGTAGTAGGTTTGCAGGCTCTGAGCCTGCTGAACATTGATTTGGTCATTTCTGTAGAGGAAGGACAAACAGGAGAGAGCCCAAAAGGAGGTTTTCTCTCTACACTTCATTTCAGTGTTTCCCAGCTAGAGGTGTGTGCTGTGCAATGAGCCTCTTGTGTTCAGTGTTTTGTGTCAGTGATGCCTGCAGGGACTAGGTCTGCACCCTGCGTGTGATGAGGCCATTGCCTTCAAGCTGGGTTGAACTTGCAATGCGTGTGGAGCAATTCTGCCGTGGGGGTTGACTGGGTCCTGCTTCTGTGGTTGTGGTGTCCACTGCTACTGGGTCTCTCCTGATGGTGAGAAAGGCTCAAAACATGTGGGGAAGGCTGTCTGATTTCAGTGGGCTGCTTTGTGTACAGTTTTCAACTGACCCTTATAATCATCTGTGTGGGACTTAGGGAAATTAAGCATCTGAGTTAGATCTGCTGCTCTGAATGTGCTGCCTAGACTAGAAATGCAGAGCAAGGAAGCAAAATCCTTTCCACACCTGTTTCCTTGCCCACACAGAATTTTCCAAGTAGAGCAAAGGGATGTTTCTGAGAATTCTTGATACTGATAGTAATTTCCGTGACTTGTGTGTATGAGAAGAGTTTACTCGACCCTCCATGCTCCACAAGGAAACTGAGGTGGAAACCTTTTCACTGAGTGGGTAGCTGGAGCCGCCTTGCTGGATTTGCCAGGGGTGGATAAAGCTGTTTTGTGCCTTGCAGTGATTTCGTGTGAGTTGGCAATTTGTCATGCAACCTGGGTGGAAATTGTTGCAGTTGTAGAGGCTTCGTGGCTGGGTGCATCGTGGCATCGGTGTGAGCATCACCAGGGTGCCTTTCCCGATGCTGGGGGCAGGTGCTGCAGGGGGTGGCTTTGCTGGCAGAGGTGGGAAAAGGTTAACTGTTAAATGTGTGCTAAAAAACTGCAGTGCTGAATCTTTTATCATATAAAATTGATACTAGGGATGTTGGAAAGTCAGTAGACTGTCCTAATGTGTTGAACATTTCGACAGATATGTGATATTTCATATGCACGGAGCGCCTGCTGATGTCACTTGAAAGTCAGACTCACCCAGCTATAGCAGGAATTATTTTTTTGTCTACAGTGTTTTTTGAGAGGAAAGAGAAAAAATTGATTGTATGCATGTGACAATCCAGAAAAGGAAATAGGTACTGAACAACCTCTAAAGTTATTTCCTTTCTGTACAATGAGTAGCTGCTGCATATGGAGTTATGTACTATGCACCAGTGACTTAAAATATAATTTTATTATTTGGACACCTCTTTCCGACTTCATATAAAAGTTGTTCTCTTGGTTAATTTCATTTAACTGACACTAAGTTAAGTAATGCAATTGAAATGCCTAAGCCTTACCTATCTAATGCAGACTTCCCGTTTCTATAGCAACAAAACTCGTCCTTGGACTTAATGAAGGAATGTTGGAGTGTGAGTAACTGATTTTAAGGTTTAGAAAACCAAACAGAACCACTATGTATTTGAAGATTAGAGAAATAAAGAGGGAAGAGTCACCTCTTTACATAGAATAAAAATACTGCCTAGGCTTGGGATACTTCATTAGTAAGAATGAAACCATATTAATGTCATAAGGAGCTCTGTGTTTTAATCTTGTTTTCCTAATTAAAATGTAAAAGCCTTTCATAGCAAGTGAGAGTCTTTGAGGGGTTTTTCCCCTTTTATTTTCTGAAATTGCTGTGTTTGTGGTTTGGCTAATGAAAATTTGGGCTGCCTTGTAGCAGCTACGTTTTCTTCCAGTATTATTAAAAAGCCATCAATAGTTTTTTTCATTGGCTGAAAAAAAGGAAGGGGAGAAAAATGTGTGGTATTAAATCCTACATTTGATCTACGAGCTAGTTCCTGGTCAGCTAGTATAAAATCTCTGTTATGGTGATAAATGCTGAACAAGTTACAGATGAGAGACTGAATAAAGGAGCAGCTGTCATCTCTTCCTATTATCTTATAGCTTTTCAATTACAATTTTAACAATCATTAAATTCTAATTTAAAGCAACTGTAGGAAACATCCCAAGGAAAAGCAACAATGCTGACTGCAATATATCATGAATGTTTACGAGCCTATGTTTCTGTATCAGCATGCCACCAAGTACTACACAACATTTGTGGCAGGTTTATTGTGCTTAATTATTAATCTGTAGAATTGAATGTGGGCAAATGGGAAATGTGAAATAGGGGCTTCTGTTGCAGTTTCACCAGTGAAAAAAAACGTTTGAATATATTTCCAGGAGGCACTCTGTTTTTTCTGCTATTACTTCTGTGATTTTTTTTTTTTTTTTTACATCTGTGATTCTGATAAATTAATCTTAATTTCTGAGGACTGAATAAAGCTAACAAGAATTCAGAGCTTATGGAAACTGGTTTTATCTACTGAACTGAGATTACAGGGCAACTGAGACAACCAACAATACCAGTGATGGTAGTAAATTGCCCCACAGCAAAAGGAAAGATGGAGAACAGGATAAGATAGATGGAAGACTGGATCGTTTGAGAGTTGATCAAGATTAGTTACTGCAAAAGCAAAAAGCAAACCCAGAAACAACACACTCAGCAAAATCCAGCCTGAAACTGGTTGAGTTGTAGCATATTAAACTGTGGGCAGGTGGCATCCTGTGTGAGCTGGGAGCCTGTACCCTGCTAAGAGCTATACTCTTCTGCCTCCCAGCAAACTGATTGGAAAGGCATGCTGTGTCTCTGAGAACTGTGGAAAGGCTTGACTCAACATCTTTGTGCTGTGTTTTACCTTACATTCCCTTTAAAAAACTAATATATTACAATTTGATAAAACACTGCTTTAGGCAGAGAGAAAGCTGACAGTGAGGATACAGCAATACTGCAGGAGATGCAACAGGTGTATGGAATTTGCAATGTCCACCTCACAGCCAGCTGTTAATGAGCTTTTCTATTGCTGCTGGAGTATCTGAAGTCTAAATTCACAAGGAAACAAGATTTATGTGACAACATGTAACTTTGGCTAAAGGTTTTGAAGGACATCAACTCTTCTAAAGTTTCATAAAAAGTTACTCTTTGGGTGCCTTTGCTGATGGGGGGCTAATGTGTTGGCATGTGCTCTATATTTCAGGGATAGAGCTCTGTCCTCCTGGGCACCGGTTCATGATCACCATGGTGGCGAGCTTCATCGAGATGGCGGGGCAGTTCCTCATGCCAGGGCTGGCTGCTCTCTGCAGGGACTGGCAGGTCCTCCAGGCAGTCATCATCTGTCCCTTTCTGCTGATGCTGCTTTACTGGATGTAAGTATTTCTTCCTCCTGTCATGTCAAAGACAATATGAGCTCATGGTGTTGGACTTGGAAGGTGCTTCACTGTTGGGAAGTGTGTGTGCTTCACAACGCATATGAGCCTTTCCATTTATTATTTCATTCATCTTTCACAAATATTTGACTTTGAAATAAGAAATAATAACTTTATAATTTGTTGTAGCACATAGGTTATATGCTTCGACATGGTAGGAACTCAGAACATGGTCCCCTCTTGCTGAGCAGCAAGTTGTACTTTGCAATTACTCTGGTTGTCACTTCCCCTTCAAAGGTGAAAACAATTCTCGAGAGGATGCATCTCAGCCTAGCTGTTCTCAGATTGTGGCATTTTTTTTCCCCCTTAAAACCTGTGTTGTGGTTCTGGGCTGTCACTGTTGGTTTCTTTGGCCTGGATTAGCCAAGCTAGTTTAAAAATAATGTGAACAAGTGCACTTGGATGCCTAGCGATACCTGAACTAGACTGCCTGCTCTGTTTCCCCAGGATTAGCTCATGCTGCACGGAAACCTGGGTAGCCATTCTGTGCCATGCAGTGGCTTGGGATCTTTCCTGCAAGGTATCCTCCCCTCCCAGCTGCTCCCACTCCTGTCTGCGCTGTGGCATTGGTACAGCTATCCTGAGAAAAGTAGTGTGGCTCTCACCTTGGGGATGGTGCTAGGTCCATCCCCCTTAAGACTATAAATTGCCAAAAAAATGTTTCTTTGTTGTTCTGTCTTAACAGTGACACGCAGTGGTGGCATGGCACAACAGAGTCTTGTGGGAGCAGGGTTGTACAAAACTATAACAGTAAGAACACACTAGGTTGTTCATTTTAAAGATAGCACTAACAAGACTAAAATATTTAGTCACTGTGCACTGCAAATAAAATTAGGAAAAAGACCACCACACCCTGCAGGACCAAGTTGACTGTTGGGGCCCAAGCTATTAGTTGTAACACCTGACAAGTTGCAACACATTAAAACTTGTTATAGTATATAAGAATTTCTAACAGTTATATATTTTTCTATTAATGCATGAAGGCATTACAGAGTTCTCGGGCGTCCATTGCATAACCCTGGGTGGGGATTTCTCAAAGAGAAAAACTCAAAAGAGAGAAACTTGCTGTACCTTGGGTTGAGGGCAAAACGCAGCATACGGGGAAAAATTATAAGTCCTTTGCAAGATAATAACTTCTTAGCTTTCCCTTGTTTTCCAATGTCTAACACCTAAATAGTGTCATCTTGTCAGTATTAATCTTGATGATGAATAAACCAGAGTGTTCTTCTTAATATACACCATTCTCCCAAACCTGCCATATGTTATACAAACACGTGCAAATCTGTTCCAAAACCTCCTATTGGAACACCTGCCAGCTGAAAAGCATGATATCCACCACTGGATAGAACCCAATATCAAGCATAATGTTTGCAGATATTTGTGTCCAAAAAGGACAATACTACAGTATGAAGAACATGATAAGGTGGCATGGACAGCACTAACCATTCAGCAGTCTTCTGGAAAGAACTCATTTTCCAGGTGGCTGAGCCAGGGTCTTGTACATTCCTATTGAGAGGTCATCTCTGAGTGACATTGAAAGCAATAGCAAATGATAACATTCATTTCCTAGTCTGCAAGAGCTTGGTGGTTTTATGGCTGGACAGGACAGGTAGACCACACAAATAGATCACCCTTATATAATGCACAATAAGACAGCTTGGTAAATAGCAGCGATAGCCAAAGTAACAGGATTTGCATTGCCCAGGGGTTTTGCATTTGAAGAAACGGGCTCTGGTTAGGATGCCTGTTTAATTATACTGTCGGTACAGTATGCACTTTTCTCTTAGGCTTTTCTCTTCCATCTGTTGCATATTCTTGGGAAAGTTCATCATTTCATTACCTTTTCTTTCCTGCTCTCTTCCCCCAGCATTGTGTTGGGGAACAGAGTGTGGGCTCTCAGCGTATGTTACAGATGAAAGAAGGAAACTGACTTATTTGTAATAAAAGCAGAACTGGAAAGTTGCACTGCCTGTTAATTCCCCGTCGTCGTACTCAAAGCAGTGAGTTAAATCACAGATGCTGTGATAGCCCCTGCACTGCCACCTCCTTCCTCCTCACTCTCTTTACATCCATCTTCTGCTGAGAGAAAGTTGTTTGCCCCTCCAGGCTGCAATTTAGCCCTCTCCCATCTATAGATTTGCTCTGCTCCTGCACATACACACATGACATGCTATACTGTCCCCAGGAGGTGGGTGACTGAGCAGATCATAAAGCAGGCCATGGATCGGGGAGAAAGGAAGGAGCAGCAGATTTCTTTAGGAGGGGAGGGCTGCAAAATCAAGCAGATGCCTTTGCTGAGATCTCAGGTCATTCTGGAAGGGCAGAGAGGCACCCGCACAAGTCAGAAGTGAGCACAGGGGTTGGTGACAAGCATAGAAAATAAGTTAATAGAAGTTAGGCTCCTTTCAAAGTCTGTGTGTATTAAGGGGAAGGGGAGCTCCAGTAATACAGAGGCATTATTTCCTCTCCCTTGGATGCAGGAAGCTCCTGACAGGATTGTGCCATGAAAGTCATCAAAGTTGCTAATAATCTGAAATAATGTTCTGCTTCACTCCAAAACTGAAGAACTGGGAAGGGGTGGTCAGCTGTTTTCCAGTGCTGTTAGATAGGATTTACACTCCCATTTTGGAGCCAAGCACGGGGGGATTTTTCCGTTCAAGGATTTCTTAATATTTCAAAACATGCACTTGCAGTACAGGACTTCCTGCAGGACGTGATGCCAAAGCATTTGTGTGGCACCAGTGGTAGTAAATAAGCTGTCAAGGTGAATAGCTGTCATCATGGCTGTTACATATATTTTTATTGCCTAATATCATTTGGATTGCAATCTGCCTGACTTCTCTCCTTTTCTCTTCTTAAAAAAAAAATACGTGCTTTCTCTGTCTAGGATAGAGGTTTTGCGAAGCTGTCTTCCAAATTGCATCAGCCTTAAGATGTAGAACCGTGATGGTGCAATTGCCTGATCCACTGCTTAGAAGTAGAAGAACAGAGGCAGCATCGACAGCAAAGAACAGTGCCTTGTGAAGGAAACTTGACATTTATTATATATTTGAAGTTAAAAATATTTGTTATATTTGTTCTTAGAAATTACTTTTGGAAGACTAGTGAAAATGAGGCCAAAAAAAAAAAAAAAGAAAAATATGCTTGTAGTCAGGTCTGAAAGTTTTTCTATCTATGGAATATGGCATTTGTTGAAGATCTACATATTTCTTTTAGTTTTGTATGAAAATAAACTTATCTGGAAAAAATAAAAAGGAAGACTGATCAGTTAAACTAATGACTCAGGTGTGACTCTCAGTGCTTAAAGGAAACAGCCAGATGGAAAATTAATGTTTTTGTTTTGTAACTGTGTGTATGTATATGTTCATATGGTGACTCAACTAACATAATATTGTTTTTAGTAGGGGAAACTTTTAGAGCAATAACTGAACGTTGTCTGGAACATATACAATACTGACCTGTATGAAAAAAGGAAGGGCTTAAAGTCCACATATACCGGAGAAGATTTTTGACATATTTAAAAATTAAATACCATTATAATCTTAAAAGTAGTTCTCTTTCCTTTCTCCACCTTCACAGGAGAATCCAAATCACTTTTGTCAGCTCTTTTCCTTCTTTGGTCTGAACTAACATGTGTTAACTGTGCAGCTCATTCATTCCCTGCTTGGCAGCAAATGTCTATCGCAGACAGCGCTTTCTCCTCCTCCCAGTTCTTTCAAAATTGCATTAACAGGCAGAATGCCTCTAATACATTGTAAGTTCCAATATGTCCTATTTCTAGGTGATAGGATAGTTCCTATATCATTTGTGAATCTGTGTAAAAGAGAATGTCAATAATTCACACATTTAGAATCTTTTTTCCCCTCTTATTTGTTTCATAACTGATTCTTCTGCTTTTTGTGAATATGTGGCTCACAAGCAGTGAAATGAGCAACTAAACACTATCGGTTCTTCCTCTGACAGAAACCTGGAAGTGCGACCCTAACCCATTTTCCATCTTTAAAGTATTTTCCCAGAGTCCCTTCGGTGGCTGATGGCTACACAACAGTTTGAGGCATCCAAGGAACTGATCCTTCAATTCACGCACAAGAACAGGATGAACACAGAAAGCGACATCAAAGGAGTGGTGCCTGGTGAGTAGGACAGACAAACACAAATCCCTCCGCTCTTCTCTAAAGGTTGCATGTGGAATTGCTGCCCAGAATTAAATACTCTATTTACTGCCTGTAAAATCATCCCATTTATTCATTCATTCATTTTGCTTTCCTTGAAAAACCATTCCAGCTCCACCACTGTGTTTAAAATTACGCAGCCTGTTGAACTAGCAATTAGAGCCTAATCTTACAGTGCCATGTGTCTTTAGAGATGTCTCTTGAAGAATTTTGCCATGGCTACAGAGTGCACCTTCAGCCCTGTGTGCCTCTGGAACCTGTTTTAAGGAAGCTGCTTGACAGGACCATGCCCATTTTGCAATACTTAATGTTGTTAGTTTGGAGAAGCAGCAGCACTTGAGCGCCCCTAGTTCTAAAGCACCAGCTCTGTGGCAGACCTAAACCACATTACAGTTTCTCTTTAAAACCTTGCTCCTAGAGCCATTTTGCTTTCTTTCCTGCATCATCTGGGTGGTGCTGTTCTGGAGGCACGGGAGAGCCTGCAAGTGGCAGCAGTTAGGTGCAGTTTTTAGTTGAAGGTCTAAATTATCCTTTCCTTGGTTTCCTGATGCTTTTAAAAAGAGCTGACTCCTCTCATCACCAGCATTGTCACTGAAGTAGCAGTGCTCACAGGGTGCTTTGCAGAAGAGACCCTGTGTGTGTGTGTGACTCTAATTACAATAAAGGGCGAGAATGTTTCTGGATCTTCATCTCACTGGAGCACTTGTCAGATTTGGTTCAGGCTCCCCTCTTCCCTCTCACAGGCCTGATGGTGCCCATAAACACACATTTCTCACTGTTCGTAGTCCATACGGACTGTGCAGTCCATATCAGCCTACCCACCAGTCAAAAAACAGAGGGATTGTTTCTTTTTTTCCCCCTATTTTTTCAAAGCCTCCCTACTCTGACCCCAGGGGCTTCAGGAAACCCTCATCCTGTGGCTTTGCCCATGGGTGGGGGTGATGCTTCCCCCAGGGGCTTCAGGGAACCCTCATCCTGTGGCTTTGCCCACGGGTGGGGGTGGTGCTTCCCACGCTTGGCCAATACTCGCTGTTGAAGGGGTGAACTGTAGCTTCGGTCACTTGGTACTAAAGGCACTGGAACTGACTTAATCCAGAATAGAACAATGTCACTGTTAACACCAGCACCTAATTAATGAAGCAGTCTTCATCAATGAGAGGTGAAAAAGTCTGATTTCGGTAGTCACACCCAGGTCACTGCTGTGATTTCTGATGCTGTTGTTAATTAGCTTGTTTGTACATGAATTGAGTGTCTGGGGTTACACTTCCTGGATCTGCATTGCAGACCATGTGGCTTTGCCAATGTGAGTGCCATTTTTTCTGGTAAAGTTCTGAAAAGCTGGATGGTATGTGAGCAGCCATTAACCTGGTGATCTCCACCATCCCTCCTTTTTGCAGATCTTTCCTAAAATAAATGAGGGATCTTGGAGAAAACCGGTCTCAGAGGTGACAAAGTGTCTCACTATTGGACTTAAAGTTTTCCAACCAACTCTAAAGGTGACTTTCCTCAGGTAGTCAGCTTCCTGAATTTGCAGACGGAAAAAAATTGTGCTTTAGAGGAAAGAAAAAATAAATTACTTGAGTTTCCTTTAAGGAAAATGATAAAGATGCAACTGCGTGCTAGAGGGATTTATTTAAACCATGTATAATGATATTGCCCATGGAGGAATGCTAAGTATCAAAATGGTTTTATGACTATTATTCGTGACTGATTACTTTTTCCAGCAGTTTCATGGTAGGGGTGCACTCCTATCTAAGGAGGGACTCCCTTTCATGTGGAAAGCAGAGTGTTGTTACACATCTTGATGCTATGGATTCTCTGCCTGCAAATACACACAAATATACCAGCTGTCAGTACATTACCCTTTTCAAACTTCAAGTGACACAGAATGTGGTCATTTCTGCCTCCTTGCTGATGCTGGATTTGTTGGGGATATTGTTGGGGTTATTATTTCTTTCCTAGCTTAGTCTCTTCAAACTCTCTCTGCAGCCCCATGTTAAGGTTTTCCTGATCCACCTCTGGAGGGAAGCGGCATTTCTGTAGGGAACATAAGAGAGGAGTGGTGTCAAAAGGATTAAATGAGCTTAACTAAAAATTTGGAAGGAAGGACTGACCTTCTGTCTCATTCTGGGTGCATGAGAGTGTTGATGGCCTGAGTGAAGACAGGAGAAAAGTAGAAATCCCATATGAAGAATGTGATCAAACCACAGGCCATGGGGTTTCCAGGGAGTCAGTAAGCAGAAGAAAGCATTTCTCTGCTTCTCTATGTTGTAATCACGTACCCATAGTTGCTGTAGCAGGGAGTGGGTAAAGAAACTGGTACTTGTCTGGGAGAAAGGAAGCCATTGAGCCTGATGCAGATATCCCATTTCCCCTCCACTCCATTGTTCAGCTTTCCTATCTGTGTGGAGGGCGTTTTCTTTGTGATCTGTTTTATTCTTTGTTTTCCATCTGAAAGAGCTGGAAAATGTTTTCCTCTAGTTAGAGGCCATTGTGTTGCTGTTTATTATTCCTTGCTGCATTGTTGTAACGGCCTCCTGTGATTGAATTACTCCCAATACCTTTAAATGATAAACTGCTCACTTGCAGTCCCTTCCAGCTGTAAACTACACTGTAATTTTACTACTATGTACCAGTCAAATTAGTGTATCCTATATAACACTATTATAAAAATTATTATATTCTATATAACATCATTACAAGAGTTACAGTAGTTTCATACGTACCCATTTTGGCGGCTGACACGAGTTCCATAATAAAAAGATGCAGGATTTAAGTGGGTGAAGTATTCCTGGGTTAGAAGAAAATGCAATTTTGAATTGCTGTCCAAGAAACGAACAGGCATGTTTTCCTTTCTGAAGAATGATGCTATTCCCATTGCCTGCAGAAAGCTTCTACTGGTCCATTTGGCCACACTACCCATAGTGGAAAGGACCACTAGCCTTCTGTAATGTCCATTTGCTCCACAGGGAGGTAGCCCATGTGTTGGGTGGGAAAAAGCGAAGCAAAATTTATCTGTTGTTTTGGAATCAATGCCTAGGGTGGGAGCAGTTTGCTGCTGCTCTGCTGGGAGATGTCTATAAGGTGAACAATTAAATGTTTGGACAGTGGTCCAGCTGCAGTTGGAAGGTCCGACAGCAGTGGTAACAACCCATGTCTGGAGAAAATCAGCATGGGCAGTCGACGGGCAATGCTCAGCCAGCAAGAGAGTATGCATGGCAAACAAAGTGAGACAAGGGATGTTGATAGGAAACCAGAGTGTTGTAAATGAACATTGCCCTTATCTTCCCAGTAACCTGCCCCAGGGGTGTAAAGTACTGTCTGTTGTTGGTTGCAAAACCAGAAGAGAGCTGCTCCCTCAACAACTTTTGATGGCTTTATTTTTAAGTGAGTGATGCCTTGTGATTTTTGGCAGGAATAAAGAGATTTTTGGGTTTATGTGGTCGTATTTTCCTCTTCAGTGCCTAAGAAAATTAGGTGTGCTAATTAGACCTGGTTAAATCATCCCTAAAGTTTTGAATCTTAAAATTTCACTGGTTGACTCAACACCTTGCCCTCCATTAGAAAAAAAATAAATAAATTCAAATTCATTTTTGCCTCAAGGGAATGATTTTTATCCAGCTGCACATTGAAATGTCATCTCTAAAATGGACTTGGTGAGTTTTGTTGACAGATATTTCAAAACATTATCTGAAAAAGTCAGCTTTAATCATGAGCAAATGAAATATTTTGGTAATCCACTGCAGGTTTTTTTCACTGCCAGTTTCTCCAAAAACTTCTCCATCTCTTCCCTGTGGAACAAGAAATAAAGATAGATTTCAGTGCAGCTGCAGGACAGTCATTTTGACCTGAGTGAAATAAACGTTAGAAAAGCATGCAGATCAGTTTGATGTACTAGAGGAAAGAATCTTTGGGGGAATGGGCTATCCCAAAGTGCAAACTGTCCTTACACCTTTTAAGGGTGTGTTGCTTAGATGGCTTTCATTATTTCAGTACGATTGATGTTGGTTTTCTTCATGTGGGGCAAAGGGTCTATTTGTTGGCTGGAACAGCTGACTGCTGGAAGCTGATCTCCACTGTGCCGGCACCTATCCCTGCGGGCGTGTTTGGGTGTGCTGGGAAACGCACCACTTGAGAAGCCATATCAGCGGTTACCTGAATGTCAGATTGATGCTTCCATGGAAACCCACCCTTGATCGGTTGTACTTCTCTTTCACTGTGCTGGGAAATCTTTCAGATGCTCCTTACTGGGAAAACAACTGCTTGAATAGGCTGAATAACAAAACCCAGTTTTTACTCATCTCTAGATGAAAATTGGGGTGCTCCTGTGGACAGACAAGTTATAGCTATTTCTTTCTAAGCTTAGAGAAGTAATATTAATGTAATTACGAAAGTGGCCAGCAAAGATCAAACATCCAAATGGATGCAAAAGCTTTAGTGTGCAGGACACGTGAAGAGGAAGAAGGAGCACAGTGGTGACAAGTGCTCTGTGTGTGCCTATGTGTCTGGATTTCAGTTGGGAAAGTTGTGGGGCTTAGGTACTTTTCTTTTAATGAAAAGAAAAAAAATTATCATTTGCTTTTCTTGCTACTGAGCAACATGCTGCCATGCCTTTGCTTTTATGCATAAGCTACTTTCCTGTTTTGTTTCACCTTTTTTTTTACTGCCCTAACCTTGAGGCTTGGGTCTGTGTACTTGCATGCTCATTTTAAAGAGTGGAAAAGCCCTCGGTCTGAAAGTCAGTCTCTTCCTTACAAAACTTTATTCATTGTAGACAATCACACCTACAGCTACGCTATTGCTTTATAGCTCATGGTGACTGAGGAACAAGGTATATTAGCCAGAGAAAGAAAGCAAGTTCCCTGGCCCCATAATACAGGCAACTCCATGTGATGCTACTATGTACAAACCTGCCAGGTGTGTTCCTTTACTAGATCCTGTTCCTTGCTTCTTTAATGGTACCAAAATTAAATATCCCATGCAAGTCCCAGGGAACAGTCAGCTAAATGTGGGAAATTTAGTCAAAGCAGTTCAAAGTGCTGCTTGAAGGCAGTCTTTATGTCTTACAAAGGACGATCTGTCAGCCACAGAGATTTCCATCTCACACAAAACCAGCCAGTGATTTCTGTTGCCCTCTTATGTGTTAAATCGCCTTTCAGGGGGGGCTGGGTGTCTCATGGTGCTCCCCTGTTGTCCCAGATCAGGAACTGATGGTGTTCAAGCAATTCTTTCAGGACATGCGATTAAATGATAAATAGTGAGTAGCATGAATAAAACCGATCGGTGCAAGTCGTCCTCTGCTGGCTAAGTCTACAGGAAAGGAAGAGGAGAGCCCATGCATGCACTGACTGTATCCCTGGCAAGAGTGGTAGTGACCTCTGACAGTGGCAGGGTTTGGAGGGCACGAGGTAAAGGGAGCTCTCTACACACGATGATGTGTATTTTGATGCCAATGAGAGAAGCCAACTATGATAGGAGGGGGGAAAAACAGAGGGGGAGAGCAGGGTGTCAGCCTCTATTTAAGCTTGAATTACTCTTTCTCACCAGTTGAGTCCTCTGCAGACTCTCACTGGCTGTGCTCCAGCCTGTCGCATCTGCTTTGTACCCAGCTGGCACACTGGCTCTGTCTGCAGCACTACCTTTCCTCCCAGAGGAACCGGCTTTGTAGGGCAGGAACTGCATGCAGAGGGCTGGCAGCAAGCACTGGCACTGCCAGTGTTCCCCTGGCCCATGGGCACCCAGGGGAGAGGATGGGTGAGTCTGGATGTGGACATGAGAGGTTAGGAGAGGAGACCTGAGAAACAACGCAGAGGTAGACAGTTGGAAGAGGGGACAAGCAAAAAGAGTCGTGGGAGCGAAGAATAAAGATGGTTAGAGGGGCAAAGGTGACAAGGGCCTGGGGAGGATTAATGACTGTACTGATGGGAGGGGAACTAAAGCATGGAGACCAAATGGACCACTTGTGCCCCCCTCCCCCCAGAACGAGCTGTCCAACCTCAGGGCTCAATCTCAGTATTTTTCTCTCATGAAATCCACTCCTAAAATATGTGCTTCACCCCTTCATACTGCCCAGCTCACCTGTTCTGCCTGCTGAGGTTTCCTCCGTAGCTCCAGCAGTAAATAGCAGTGATGCATGTGTAGGTGTCTGAAATCTCCTTATGGCCCAAACAGGGCTCCACATAGTGACATTTGAGGTATTCTTTGTGTTGGTTTTTGGTTTGTTTGTTGTGTTTTATTTTGGGGTTTTTTTGTAATGTTAGAGGAATGTAAACGTTGACAAGTCACGCTTTGGGAAATACAAGAAGTCAGGTTGCCTGGGCAACCCTTGCTTGGCCTCCTGGCATGAAGGCATGATGATACAGCCTTTAATAACATGATTACGACCTATTTTTTCCACAGGGCATAGGATGGACGAAACAGTGCATAGGATGGACGATGCTGTGGGAATGAAGCTGTTGTCTGTTCCTCATTTGTTGCAGAATTTGGAAGGTGTGTAGTGAATGAGGCAGAGGGTTGGAGAAGGAAAGAGGACAGTCTTGGGGAAACAAAGCTGAATGCCTCCTGAAGAGCTGTTTATGTTCCCTGTGTCTGCCAGGGATGTCCTTGTATGATAATGGAAATTTCCCTGGAATAAGGCTCTTCCAATGCTGTCACTAATCACAAGTTCTTCAGTGTCTGTCTCTAGCATGCAATTCTGGGGCTTGATTTGCAGAAAGCTGGAGCATTTATGTTGGCAACTACAAGGGGTATTGCTTTATGATTTTTCTCATTCTGGATACAATTCCTCTACATTTTATCTCCCTGCCTGCGAAACAGGAATAATCTTTGTCCCTACTCTTACAAGAAGGTGGTGGAAATGATTTCATTGGTATTTATGAAGGACATGAATATTCTGACAGCACTGTAAGAATGTCTCTGAGGAAACCTATAATTTTGTATTCACAGGGAGATTTGGATAATAATGTTGAGGGGCACTTCTTGAATAGAAAAGGTAGAGACAACATTAATAGCTGCCCATTTGCTGACTGCCGTGAGCATTCTGGGGGAAAACCTAATGTGTGATCATCTAATTAAGTGCTGTATCATAATGCGTATGAGCAATTGAAGATTGCAATGGCAACCTTGTCTGGCTTTTCCTATATTTTTTAAATGTAATTAGAAATACGGGATTGAAACAAATTATTGCAGTCAGTCCTTCGCTATTATAGTCATCGAGTTATACAGTTACTCTCATGAAATGAGCTTCATTTTAAATGCTGTTACTGTTTATGTCCTGTGCTTCTGTTGGAAGGCTATTCCAGACTCCAAATTGCTCTTGTACAAGGTTGCATTTTAGCATTCAATTCAAATACACTATAGCTGTCTAGGTTCTTTGTCTTTTTTCCTCTCCCCATTTGCTCCTGTCAGTGACTACCTTAAATCTTTTTTTTTTCTTTTTCTTTTTTCTTTTTTTTTGAGACAGCAGCCCCATTCCATTTCTGAGCTGAAGTTGCCTCTATTTTTTTGTCCTTTCATAAACAGACTTGCCAAAGTCTGTTTAAGTTTCTCAAATATTAGTAAAAGAACATCAGTATTTCACTGTCTGATTTGCAAATACTTCACGGACACAATAAACTGGTACCTTAAACCAAGTGTTTGCTAAAAGCTTATCTTCCAGAAGAAGCATATCCCATTAGTCCCTGAGTATCTTACCTCGTATTTTGCATTTTACTTGCTTATGCCGCTCAGGGTCTCAGGCTTACCCAGTTCCCTCTAACATCCCATTTCTGTGCTGTGCTGTTGGCAGTGCCTCACTTTGTCACCAGCAGACTTTATTGGCACATTCCTAAGGTTTGTGCCAAGTTCCCTGGTAGACTATTAAACAAGAATTTTTTTTTTTATTTTTTTTCCCCCAGAATAAGACAAGTCACCCTGTCTCTAACCTCCCGTCATCCACTTGTGATTTCAGTTTTTCTACCCATTATTGCTGTCTGCCCATCAATCACCTCCTTACCTCATAATCTCTGTATGTGACTTGATAGCCTTCAACATTCCTTTACTGTTAGGCTTTTCAAAAATACAGTGTCAGGCTGCTAGTCCTCCATTACTAAAAAATAAAATAAATATATGAGCACAAAGAGTGATCATGGAGGCAGAAAATCTGGAAGGTATAAATAACCCTGTGTACCAGTAACTCGGTGTGGCTGTGAGTAGGTTGCTTCAGCTCTGCATTTCAGACCGATCTACCTCCTGCTGCAGAGCTGTCATGCTCCGTGGATTGATTGAGCCTCTGTGCTGGGCTTCCATAGCTCTTTTCATGTTCAAAGAGCTACTGACAGTATCGTTTAGCAGCCA
This sequence comes from Thinocorus orbignyianus, assembly GCA_013400375.1. Classification (NCBI taxonomy): domain Eukaryota; kingdom Metazoa; phylum Chordata; class Aves; order Ciconiiformes; family Thinocoridae; genus Thinocorus; species Thinocorus orbignyianus. The sequence continues at coordinate 861,926 of VXBW01000387.1, forward strand.
GAAAAATCTAGCAGAAGTCCATCGCCACAGGGCACTTGTCATTTTGGACATCCTTTTTCGGCAGTTTGATTTGAGCATTGTCTATTTTGTCTTTGCCAAGTGATGCAGAGATGGGTGGCTTCATTTGAAGGCTTTAAAGATACTTTCTAATCTTGAAAGCTGTGCTCCTGAAACACAGAGGATCCCGTGATAATTCAGCAGCACTGGAAGCTGGTAGGGTTCCCCTCCCCATGAGACTTTTAAAGTCTCCCAATGAATAGTAGTAATTTCCACTGAGATTTAGAGAGTTAGCTTGTTGACAGTCTTCTTACCGAGCCCCTGAATAGGAAGCCTAGAGTCTGTGTGGGCTCCAGAGTATGGGAAAACTCACAATGGGCCTCTTAGTAAATGGATAAAAATATTCTTTATTTTCCACACTTGCCCCTCTGGTAAATCAGTCAGAATCAAAACATTTAATGCAAATTCCTGCTGAACTGGTGACTTCAGTGCAAAATCAAATAATAAGTTGTTGGTGGGGGAGTTTTCCTGGTGTTATTCCACTAACTGACAGAGCAATAGTTTGCTTCCATGGGGTTTTAATAGGCATTGGCTTGACTTTTATTTTCAGAGCTTGATGCTGACCTATGAAACCTAAGAGTCATTGCTCTCCTGATTCCTGTCAAAGTCAGTCAGAGCAGACTTTTGTGCAAGGAGGCTACCTCCAAAGACAGCAGGCAACTTAAATGAGAGTCAGTTCTGTAGTTGGTGACTTCTTTGCAAGTCACAAAGCTTATTTGTTTCTATCTGAATGGTATTTTGGTTATTGTAAATGACTAATTTTGCCATAGGGTAGGTTGTTTGGTAAACATCTGACTGGTATTTATAGAACTGAAGGATGGAGAAAGTTGTCAGAAAGATACATGATGTTGGAGACTTGGGGAGAGTCATTCGTCTGAAGCAGAGTTTTGACACATCATAGAGGGCTGGAGAAGTAAGTAGCTGGTAGAGCCAGATTTTAGTAAAACAGTAAAAAGTCATGTGCTGTTTGCGTTCTTTGGTGTAAGGTTGGAGGCCAGATTCTTTTTTAAATTCCCTTCTCTTTTTCTTTTTTGGGCTTTTTTTGTTTTGTTATGTTTTGGTTTTGTTGTTGTTTTTCCTTTAATCCCTGTAATGCAGCTACAACTCAAATCTCTTTTGGGACATTTTTGTATAATGATGCTACATATCCATGGAGTGTGGCCCCACTAGAGCAGAAGCAAGAGCCTGCTGAAGGGAGACTGCTGCATGAGGCAGGGTAGAGAAGGAGTGAAATCCCCCTCGTGTTTGATCCTTGCTGTGGCAGAAACAGAGGAGGTGTTTGTCAGTTCACATAATCCACAGGCTATCTGTTACTTGAGGGCAGAACAGCAGTTCAGTGAAAGCACTTACAAGAATTAGTTTGGAAGGACTGATTTATAAGAAAGTGCATGTGAGAAGGGTGCATCATGACGATAGATGAAGAAAGTATGGATTGTAACAAACCCAAATGTATGAACGAAACAGGAGTGGAGGACAAAACAAAGTTTGGCTTCGAAGAGAATAACCAAGTTAAGGGTTGCTTCTCTTAATTTTATTAAGCTGTGACTCAGTAAAGCACATACTGAAAATAAAGTCTAAGTTCTCTTCCCAAAGGAAAAAGTGAAAATTACTTTGAGAAACAAATGGGGGGGGAGAAGAAGAAAATCCAAAGATTATGGCATCAGGTACTGTCTTTTACTGGTAGAGGAGGTGTTTTACTTTTACAGGCCAGATCTGGTCATTCTCGGACGGTTTGAGAGTGAATCCTTATGTTCACATGAAATCTGTGTGACGTGTGTTGTTTGGGTGTTGATTTTCATTGTTGCCCTTCAGCTGAAACAATAAACAGTCATCAGCTGTGCCGCTTCTAGCACTTGCTTTCACCCTTTTGCTGTAGAAGGTTTGGCTTGGGTTCAATTATAGGCTTTAGAACTGTATTTTATCTAACCGCTTCAGTTGTTCTGAATTATTTTATTCCCACTTACTCCTTTCCAGAATCTTGCTACAAAAATAATTCTGATCTCACTCTTTGAGATTAGGTACCATCTCTTTTTATTGCCTATTTTTTTTAGATATAGCCATGATCCATTACTGAGCCTGCTGAGTGCTCCTGTAGTACAAATATTAATTTGACCAATTTCCTCTTTTGCTCCACCTCTGGTTTCATGCTTTTGTGAGCTTCATGCTGTGTGGATTCTGGGGAGAAATGGATGTTATCAGGTAGTAAGGAGAGCAGTACGGCAATATTCTGCTTAAGTACAATCATTAATGTAAAATACTCTTTGCTGCTTTTCTCAGAAGTCTTTCCTGTACTTACTCTGTATAGAAGACCGGGAGTGACCTGTGAGCAGTCAATAGCTCTACTATTTGCACATAAATAGCATTTCTTTGATTTATTACTTTGATGATACTATTTTCAAATAACAGCAGAAGGATGTGCCTTGTGTTTGTAAATTTGGAGATTTATCTCATATTTCGTGGGCCTCCCCACACCCCCGTCTTGCTTTTATTTTTCCCTGCCTGGCATCTCTTAAAGAGATTGCTACTCAGAGGAGTAATGCAGGGGTCAGGGCAGGCGAGTGCGGACGGCTGAGGACACCCGGGCTAATTGCCTGTGCACGAGGGGAAGCCGGGGAAACAGGGCCACGCTGCCGCCTTTAAACGTGGTCCCTCTAAGAAGCAGCAATACAAATCTTTGCCCTAAAAACAAGTCCTAGTCTGTTCTCTTGGAGCGCATCGTTTTTGTGATGCTTTCTTATAGCTACCGCTTCTTCCATTTTTACCAGACTTGGTGCCCTTGCAGCCATCTCAGTCATCCACTAGCTTGGAAGCAGTGATTTTGTTGGGATGCTTGGGCAGGTGTTCAAGCTCTAACCTGATCCCTGTGAACAAGAATATATCAGATGCAATATCTGGGAGGCTCGAGTGTTACTGTTTTATTACAAAGAAAAGGTAGCTTGCAGCTGCCCAGCACTTCGACGGCGTGCTGAGGCTTCAATTCTGAAACACAAAGTCATCACAGCTGATGATGCTCAAGGATTTCTCTTTAAGGAAATGTCTTCTGTTCAGGACAAGCATCAAAACAATTTTAAATACTTGCAATGGGGAGGGAAGGAGAAGAAGATGAGCTGAAGTAGAGTCCTAGCCACTTCTTTCCAAAACCTGGAGTTGAACAAAGCTCAAAAGATTCTTGTGAAAAATGAGCCTGAGCTGCAGCCCTTTCCATGCTGACTTTTCAGTCTTGTATCACAGAAAGGCAGCAGGTCTTGTAACTGCACGAGCACAGTCCTGCCTGTGGGGGATTTAACAATTAACAGAATCTTGAAGTTCTTCAGGAAAAGTTTATAGCACGCTTGCTGGGACCAAGCTCCATATTGCCCCCATTTTACATAAACATTTTAGACTGGGAGAAGGTTTGGGATGCTAAGGAGTTCTTGGACTGTTCTGCAGCCCCAAGGAGGTTAAGAGAAGCCTGAAAGTAAAAGAGGAACCTGAGGTGGACTTTAGACAGTTCAGTGTTTTTATAACTTATATTGGTGTAATTGATAGTGTTCTGCTCTCCAGAGCATCCCTCAGAATATCTGTAACTCACAAGTGAAGATGCTTCTTCTCATTCTCCCAAGTGAAAGTTTAATTTTTATTTGGTTTGTTTCAGAGCTGGAAAAGGAGATTACCAGGAGGCCAAAGAAAGTCTGCATCATCAAAGTGGTGGGAACCAGGAACCTGTGGAAAAACATCGTAGTATTGTGTGTGAACTCGTAAGTCTGATCTCTTTCTGTTTGAGTAGTTGTGTGGTTAGCCAACTGGAAGCAGCAATGGGGAGTGATGAAGGAGCTTCTCAGTTTCCTAATGTGGGACCCTTCACTAGCGTCTCTGATAAATGATCCTGGAAAAACATCCGCTGTTGCATGGAATTCTTTTCTATGACAAATGTGGAGGGACCCTGTGTCTTTTAAGGTATCATGCTGCAAACGCATTGCTATCACCAATGGTCTCGCATGGCCACGTGCTGGTACATGCTCATGCATGCAGACATCTGCTGCTGCTGGCATCCTGGGTGGCATTTCTGAAATCATCAGCACCACATGAGCACAAGTTCAAGTTGTTCACATCTGATATAGCTCTGTTGCAGAGGAAGATGTTGCTTGCCAATAAATACAAGCCCACTCCCTCGTATAACAGCTGTCCTTGATAGGTCTTCAAAAGTAGACTATGAAGTGCTTTGGCTGTCCCAAATCATACCCAGGGAGAATGTGCCTCCTCACACAGCAATGTGGTGCCTGTGTCCTAAGGCTTCAACTTGAACATGCTTGTGTGGGCAAAACCAGGCATCTGCCTGAGAGTTTTGCAGGTTACAGACTCTGAGACCATCTGTTCAAAACTGAGCACCTTGTAAAGAGGAAAAAGATGGGCTGCAAATTTAGTCTCTAACCAAACTCAACTTTGGGGGGGCAACAGGGGTGGATTTTCTAATTTTTCTATCTTATAAAATGCCCTTTTTTTTTTCTTTTCAGACAGGAAATGGGGAGAAGACAGGAAATCCCCCCATCCTCTACTTGTTTTTGGGGGTGGAAAAAAGCTCTATTTTAATTCTGTTATTTCTGTTAGATGGGGCTGTGCTAAATTTTAGTAGCATAGAATATGGAGAAGGAACCATTTGGAGGAAACAGTAAGACATCAAGGGAGATAAATGTATCTAGTTTTAAAAGCAACTGTTCTGAGCCGCTCGGTGAGTTAAGATAACAGCATAATTCCTGGGGAAACGGGCTGAAAAGCAAAGTTCAAATGATACATTAATTTAGTTTATAGGTCATGGCCTAAATAACAACGTCAGCAAGTGTGTTTGCATGTGCAGAAGAGAGACAAGAGAAGATACAGACTCGTTCCCCCCGCCCTCTTATTAAATATTGTTTTGTGGATTAATATTTGTCTTATGGGAGGAATCATTTATAATCTAGATAACCAAAGCAGGTTATGTTCTTGTGTAACAGCAAGTATTTACGTTAAGTTTTTATTGGGGAACAGTGTTTAATGTTGGGAGTGTATTATATATAGTATAGCACTGATTCACAAGAGAAACTCCCCAGGCCCTGGGCTGTCATGGAATCAGTGATCACGTATTCCCCTAACTGTTTCTACACTTATATTAATATCCATTTTACACTGACAGAGCTTCAAATTCCTTACCTTCAGGAAGATAAAGGTGTATGTGTAATGTACCTGCCATTTAATTTTGGGGACACCTGGATCTGTGCTTGCTGCTCTCTCAGGCACAAATAATTTGTGATATGAGGTTTGTCTGGTCTAAATGCCAGGGACAGGAGGTTCTTCCCGGCAGAGGCATTTGTGTCGCGATGGGGGCAGTTGGGAGCATTTGATCTCCAGTAGGAATTCTGCTACAGTTTTGTACCACATCAGAGGTGATGCTGGGCCTTCTCATCTGATTTCTGTACCTCCAGCTCTTTGCTCTTTTTTCATCCTTTTTTTCATCCTTTCCTGTTTTTTCATCCTTTTTTTTCTGGATGTGGGAGAGAACATGACAAAGAGGAGTGAAATGGAGTTACAAGACGTTAATCACTGACATCATGAAGCAACTTTTAAAAGAAGGGGAGACACGTTGCTGTGAAGGATGGTGTAAAGATGTTGATTGAATTTAGGGCTTATTGTTTCATAATTGTAGTAATTATTGCAACACATGTAACTTTGAACACTTGTTTCTAAGGGGCTTTCAGTTGTTAGAGGCTAGCTTGGGAAGTGAGATGCAGTCTTTAGTACACAAAACGCCACAGATAGGTAGGTTTTCCTGGAAGATACATCTGTATTCCGCGATGTTTTGCCATCCAAAAGCAGACCTTCACTGCAGCAGCGCTGGCTCTGTGGTTGTCAGCAGATGCACTGGGAACAGCGAAATGTTGTTCTCAAAATAGTTCTTGAATACACTGGGAAAACCAATCACAACACTAGGAATGCTTGTAAAGTTGCTCATACCCCAATCATACCACAAGCAACAGATGTAAGAATAAATCTAGTGGACAACAAATGGTTGAATATAGGTTTTTCTTTTGCTTCTTTTGATCATTGTTTGTTTTTACAGTAGCACCTAGAAGTCTGAGGTGAGTCTTTTTGCAGTAGGTGGTGTATTCCTGCAGTAGAAGAAATTCTTCCTGTGTTAAGATATTCCTACACTGAATTAGGTCACAGTGCATGGCTGCCTTCTGAGCACTGATCCCTTCTTGCCTTCTCCTGTTTCTCCAGGCTGACTGGTTACGGCATACACCACTGTTTTGCAAAAAGCATGATGGGGCACGAAGCGAAGATGGCAATTACCCACAACTTCTATGCGGACTACTACACCATGGCTGGAATTGCCCTGGCATCCTGCCTGGCCATGTGCCCGGTGGTTGGGTTTCTGGGGAGGAGAGGAGGACTCCTGCTTTTCATGATACTTACAGCCCTGGCATCACTTCTGCAGCTGGGCCTTCTCAACTGTAAGTTGGAGATGATGGTGTTTCAGGACCACATGAATTTGACATGCAAATAGGAGACCAGGAAATAGTAGCATTTCCTTTGCCTTCCACCTGCTTAGCTCAAGAAGCTGAATTTGTTTGAAGTATTCTCCAAATGCTTGTTGTCTTAGATTCATTAGCAAAAGGCATTGTGTTCTAGATGAGACTCCATGATGAAACTTGTTGAGTCCTGGTACTGCTTCCATGGCTGTCACTTGAAAACAAGCAAAAGAATTAAAAAATTGCTTTTAATTTTATTTTAGTGAAGTAGCCACTAAGTAAAGAGCTGGATAAGGATGGGGACTAGAAAGCTTTCCCACTTGAGTCTGCTTCTCAAATAGCCTCTAAACCAAACAGAAGTTAAAGCAATAAGCATATGTCCTCTGCCTGCCCTGAGCATTTTGCTGTGTACAAGTAATATAGAGGTAGCATGGAAATATGCAGCTGGAAGACCCTACTTTTAGCATGGTGTGTATATATAGTCCATATGAATACATACACGTATTTTTGTGAAGTGACACAGCTTTTCAAATGGGTTGGTCCTGCCAAAAGCAAGAGTGTCCCTTCTCCTTTGCAGGCAGTGACCTTTCTCTGGCCCTTCTGAATTGCTTCAGTTATTAAAACTGCTACAAAAAATACTCCCTTTCCTTTTTTTTTAAATTTACTTCCTTCTCTTAATTTTATGAAGGTTGAGGAAGTTGAACTTGATGACTCGGAGAGGTGTTGAAGCAAAGGGAAGGTGGGATGCGCTTGGCCACTATCACAGCTGACAATCATTAGACTCCTATCCCATGGAAACCTCACCCCAAGGAAGGGGAAAAGGGTTGAGACATGCTTTGACCAAATTGCAGATGAGACAAACACCAGAACGCTGGCTGTCACTGTTTTTAATTTCTAAGTTTAGAAATAATTAAGGGCTTTAACAAGAAAGAGGGTTTTGCATTGAGAATGGAAAGATTTCACATTCCCGCAGCCTGAAGGCAGCCCCAGGCCAACAAGAATTGTCCATATTTACAGACCATGTTTCCTGAAAGTGTTTACTAAGTTAACCTTTAGCAAACGCTCTATTTGTGGGAGTGTAGGAGGGAAACAGGGAACCTCTTTCATGACATGGAGGAAACTCCAAAATCGCATGTGTTTGCTCCCAACTTGGAACAGATGTTTACATTCCCTTTGAGCACATATTTGCCATGTCCAACAGTTCCAGCAGAGAGCAGAAGCCCCCTGACCACACCTCATCTCCAGCCCATTGACGAACTGTGGCCATTCACAAGCAGATGCACATTGGGCATGTGTGTGACCTCCTGCAACTCCATATTTCTGATGGTGGTGTTCGTTGGAGGTTCTCTACGCTAGATTATTCTAATATTTTTTTAAGGATGTCAGATGTTTCTGGAGGCTCTTGTGGTAATAAACATGTGAATGCTTAGGGGAGAGCAAGTTTGCCAGAACCATGAAAATGTGTTTGCAGTTTTTCAACAACAAAAAAGGGGCAAGTGAGGTGGGGAGGAATACCCTGTAGGAATCATTACCACCTTGTCCGTGGTGGGCTTAGGTGGTTTTGTGAGCAAAGTTGCTAAAACTAAGAACAGCCACGGGCTCTGGGTGCTTTCTACCACGTCGGCACCTAGACTTCTCTCAGTGCTGTGCACCTATCAGCTTTCCCCACTCTGCCCTTGCCCCTTGCTTTGTGAGGAAAAGAGGAAAAGCAGCCTTGAAATTTGAGGGCAGTTCATCTCCCTCCACTCTAGACTGTGCCTCCCTTCTTCCTCAGAAGAAGGAGAGAAGTGGTGACCCTGCTGGTTATGAAATCTGTTACAGCCTCGTGTGTGTTTTAGTTTGGCAAAATTTGGATGTAGTTAGTAGATGAAATCAGAATTTGAGAAGGAGGGGGACAGAGGTATTGTCCATTAGCAGCAGACCTTGAGACTTGCTGTGTTTGGCCCTTCCTCTGGACCCCAGGCTGTCGCCTGGGATGTTGCAGGAGCCTGGTGGGAGATCACCAGCAGAGCTGTGCCAAGCTCAAGCCACTGCCCTCCCCCCTCGCTGCCCCGTACTGCCATGTGCTCCTTTGCGGTTAGAATGCATGAAGCATGACACATGGACCACCAACTCAGTTTTTTGGCAGGGAACAGGTCTCCCACCAGTGTGAGTGCTGATGCCCAGTTTTACTCTCTAACTCAAGCCTCTGTTGGCCATTCCCTCGGGGCTGCAGCACAAGGGCAGTTTCTCTTCTCCCCCCTTCATTAACAACAAAGAGGCTTTTGTGCTAATCCCAGTGGTAATTCTGGGTCTCTTAAAAATGCTTTATTGCTGTATTTGTTATCACTGTCTCATTAACATGTTGTTCTCCATCTGAAAGGGGCCTAGAAATGGCATGTCCTATATAGTGACCATGGGAAAATGTGACAGTTGTGGCATGGGAAAGGAGCTGTAATATGGGGATTTACCATCATTCTTTTCCTTCAGAAAAATAAATATGTAACAACATTATGTTCTTTTTTTTTTCTTTTTTTTTTTTTTCCTTTCCCTTTCTCTCTTATTTTTATCTGACTCCAACTTCTGTGGTCTTGGATCCAGTGATTGGAAAATACAGTCAACTTCCAGACTCAGGTATGGTTTACAGATGGGTCTGCATCGTGCTGGGAGTGTGTAAGATCTGAAAGGCTGGGGCCAGGGTGGAACTGCCATGGCAGAGGGATGCAGGGGAAAAGCCAACTTCTAGGAAGTGTCTTGGCACCTGACTCATAAGCAGACTTGTTTGTTTATATTAGTTTTTGTCTCTTGGTGTAGCACCCCTCCGTGTTAGTCTGATTCACCTCTGTCTGTCAAGAAAAGGTGCAGAAGTGAATCAGACCTAGAGATATGGGGCAAGGCTTTCTCAGTCTCCTTCTCAAAAGCAACATTCTCAGTTTGGTCTTTTCCAGAAAGATCTGAGATGGCAAAGTTTCTTCTGATCAGGGGACATAAGCACCTTAGAAAATACTTTCCTGGGCACCTTATCCCAGCCTGTAGTGCTGTAATTGCAATGCAGTGACAGGCTGCAGGGGAACAAACCTTACCCTTCTGTATTTGATTTAACAAACCTGTCCTTGCTCAGCTTTTCCAAGGTCTGTTCTGCTGGGAAGTCATGACTCCCTGTGGGGCCAGTGGTACAGCTCTTGCAGGGAGCCTCAGAAGCCCACAGTTTGCAAGGTGCCGTGCTCACATCCTTATCAGGACAGCAGTATTTGGTCTCTCCCCTGGACTTGGGGAGCATCACAGAAAGGGCTTAGCCCTGAACAGGCTGTAGCACATTTCAGAAGTTGTAACCTAAGAGCTTCTGGATACCCTTTGCTCTCCTGAGAGCTGATATGTTCAGCAAGAACAAAAGCAGGTGTTATTTTGCATTGCATCCTTGCGTTGCAGAGAGTGCACCTGCTTGGGACTGCAGGCCAATGAGCAGCCCTTTCTCTGGGCAGATCTTGGGTCTTGGCTGGAGAAAGGTGGGAAGCACTGGCTGCAAAGCTCCAGTCCTTTCCCCAGCACTCTCGTCAGACACACTGTGTTCCCCTCACGTGGTGCAATAGTCTCTCCAAATAACGTGGCCACTTGATAGCCAGAACAGACCACGTGAGCTTGTATAACCCTGGGTCAGATACCCCACCCCTGCCTGCAGAAGGTGGTAAGCAGGAATCAAGTGAGGGATGAATTGTCATCATGGCTGGGAAATAGCTTCCTTTAGCTTTGTTTGGATTTACTGGGGTTTCTCCCTGTGCTTGATAAACACTATTTGGTCCCCGAAACCTTGCTGCAGTGAAATGATTGAACAAACAGCCTTGTTTGACACAGTGACTTAGGGACGCGCTTCACTGTCTTTGGCATTGGCTTTCCTTGCCCAGAGTTGTCGAGTGAAGGCTGCCAAGCTGGGGGTTATGGCAAGAGTTTGCAGACTTGATCACATGCAAGGACTTAGAAAAGCGCTCCCATCCCTGAGCTTTCTTTCCTGTCTTGTCCTACGAGTGTCTCCAGTGCCTAAGCCACCGAGCTCTACCAAGTGTTTGGCAGCTCGATGAACACTGCCTGCCTCCACACGTCTGTCAAACGTGGGAGGGAAGTGACTGGTGCCTAAAAGACTGCCCAAAGATGTTTTGTTTTCTTGTTTGTTTTTTTTTCCCCTTGTACTTTACCTTTTTATGGTGGCTGGGCATAAATAATTCAGAGATCACTGCCATTTTTGGCACAACGTTACGATTTTTTTCACGTATGTTTGTGTCTTGGGTGCTTGGGGAGTGGATTTTATAAACACCAGTTTTAAATTAGTTTTACAAAAAGCACTCAATTTCATTTTTAGGGAGAATGAGTAATGTAAACCTGTTTTCTTGTTTTCTTCCTTGGAAGTTTGGCCTCATTCTCACTTTATACGAACACACGTGTCTTGGCAGGTATGAGTGACAGCGTGAAAGACAAATTCTCTACTGCATTTTCCATTGTGGGGATGTTTTCTTCGCATGCCGTTGGAAGCCTCAGCGTGTTCTTCTGTGCTGAAATCACACCCACAGTAATCAGGTGAGATATTTGGAGCCCCCCTCTCCAAAGGATGGGGATGAAATTATCCTCATTTAATTGATAACTGGCCGTGTAATTTAACACATTATATGGGAGGGGGAATTCCCCATAATTGGAGACCTCAAAGCAATTTTTAGGCCGCTTTTTAATTTCATATTGCTGCAATCAGTTTGCCTAAGTAAATGCCTGTCTGTAGTCAAGAGAGGCTTTGTTTCCAATGGCTCCACCTTGTGTCCCATCGTGGTGATTATCAGTAAGCCAGTCTTCATACAAATTATATTTCTTTGCAGCACAGTACAGTCTTAAATACTTCACTGAACCGGATCGTGCAATTGAACCATGTTATTACTTCTTTTATTCTGCTTGATTTGTGCAAGTGGTGACCACGTGAGTCTATGGCTTGATATCAAAAGAGAAATTCCATGAGTGTGCAGAGGAAGACATACGTGCAGGCAATCCCTACTTCCACAGGGCAGGTTAACTAGGGCAGCTATAGAGCTGCTTTGGTGGAAAGGAGGCATTGCGACACGCAGGGTTAAATGCTTTTGCTGTGTAAAGATGTTCTGCAAGTCTGCCTCTCCTACAGCAGCACCACCATCAGTGCTCTGCCTTTATGGCGATTAAAGTAATTTTTCTCTTTGTACCCAGATCTATCTTAGCAGAGAGTCATTTTTATTAAGAGAAGCGCTTTCATCCTGGGCAATAGTAGAAATCAGGCAGATGATCTTCACTGGAGAGCTTCCCATAAAATGTCTTTGTGTAGTCAGGTTTTTGTACCATTTTATGTGTTCATTGTTATCTTTCACAGCACAAAGGTGGTGCTTTTGTGTTCTGGATTATGCTTTCAGCAATGCCACAGTAATTCAGGAGTCTGCCCTGACTCCATTGAATTTCCCATGATTTAGGTCTTATGGGTGGGAGGGAAAGAGAGTGGAAGGATGAGAATACTCTTCTTTTCTTTTTGGTTCTTTTTTTTCCCTCTCCAAATTATATGCCTTTTCATTAACTTTGCAAAGTATGGTAACAAAACGGCCAGCTATGGGGTCAGAGACTCTTTGATCCGTGGCCTTCCAAGCTATCTGACTTTGTGAACATCTTTTACAAATGTTATTATTTCCACAGGGAAAGGCAGTGTGAGTGGTGAGGAGATTATATAGCACCCTGAAACACTAACAGCTATTTATTTACGTGCATGTCAGTCAGCTTGGTGTTTATGCCTCTTTAATTTTCTCCTTGTCTCTGTTTGAATGACATGTAGATAAGGAACTGACCATGTCAACCAGAAGAGAATCTGTCAAGTAGGGTCAGATGCACAGTGTGAACTTAGCAAGGTTTTTTCCTTAAATCACTTATATTGCTACAGGGAAAGGAAGAAATCCTGGCTGGGAGCTGAAATTCTGCTTCCTCTGTTGGGTGACACCAAGAGAGTGAAAATAGCTGGGTATGCCTCAGGGTCCCCATTTATTAATAGGGATGATGACACTTTGCAGTCATATCACCATGAAGCTCTTGATAAGATCCACTCTGGGCTGTAATTAGGAGGTGGGGAGCTCAGGATGGTGTCTCAGACAGAGGTGTGGTTAAGCTGGCTAGTGTCTTGCTTTTCTGTGGGATCTGGTTGCTCCGTTATGACCTGTTCTCCAAAATAGTGCCTCACATGTCCTTCAGTGTTTCAGACCATCTTAATATGCTTCTGGTTGAATGTCAAGGAACCTAAAGGAAAAGGGAGGCAGAGAGAGCGCTGTGGCCATCTCTGGGGTTTCCCTGACCAAGTCCTTTACCTGTTATCCCTCATCTCCAAGGGAGGAAAGTAGCACTTCCGTTATCAGTGCAGCAGTGTCATGATAGTCCATCCAGCTCTGCCACTGTGGTGTTGAGATGAACCGTTACAGCAGTGTAGGATGAAAACAGCCATCTTCATCACCAAGAAGTGCCACTTACTGCAAAAACACCAAGATCTCACTGTCACATGGCACCAAAAGGTCATTCGTACCCTGGTGCTGCACCCCTGTCTCCTGGCACTAAGTAGGTGGGCTCCACCTGGAGCTGCCATTCCTTGTACTAGAGCTTCAGTATGGAGCTGCTTCCAAATATTTAATTTAAGATCTAAGTGGCGCCAATAATCCATCTCCAATAACCCTCATGGCACACCACCGCAGTCTGCATGGCTACTATATAGGAACAGGCTGAGGAAAGCATGGTGTGTCCTCTCCTTGTCCTCTGCATGCTCAGTTACTACCAAATGGAAAAGATATCTGGGGTTTTTAACTCTCTGTCTCCTGCTTTTGCACCCACCTAGCAAAAGAAATGAAGTGGGGGCAGCAATGGCCAAATTAGGAGCTTTACCCATCAATAGCTGTCCCAAGCCAAATTTCCAGTGGGGTACAGTGCTGTGTACTGGGACCTGAACCAGGCCTGGCTTTTCAAAGGTGGTGCCATACTCCAGGAGGCCGAGGAGATTCTGGTGTGTTACTGAAGCTCTGGTCTAGGACTGAGTGCATAACCAGTGTGAATTGAGGGTGCTGCCTGTCTTGGCCTGTACGTATTTTCCTGATGTGCATGAGAACGACAAAAATTCCTGACGGTACTTTCGGGTGTTTTTTTTCTTCTTTTTTTCCCCTCCCATTTTCATATTTACAGTATAGTCAAATATTTAAGAAAGTCTTCTAGGATGCATACCAAAATGTATTTTCAAGCCACTTTCTGCCAGCTTTTGGTGGCAATGGGTAAAGCAATGCCTGCTCTAATTACTGACGTCATATGGAAAAACTTTTTTTTTTCTTTTTTTTTTTTTTCCCCTTCCAAATCTGAAGCCGCTTAACCCTGTTGCATAACAACAGAGACATCTTTGTTGTCGCCTTTTCCTGTTTCCTTTCAGCTTGCTTGATGTCCTTCTACAGCAGCTTTTAAAACTCACCTCAGGTCCTTCTCAGGGGCTGAGATGCAATTTAGCTGTAGCAAACATTGATGTAAATGAGCTGGGCTTTTGTTGCTTCAGAGCCAACTTGGAGAGTGATTTGCCATGCGTTTGGGACTGGTTGTGTCGATTACTCATGTGAGTGTATTAATGAAGTTGCAGGGAGCCCAGTTGCACAATGGCCACATTCAGCTGGGTTTCTAAATTGCCATTGGGAAGCTGGCAAGTTTTTAATAAGGGCTTTTGCAGCATTTGGGAAAATCACTGCTGTCTGTGAAAGATGCTCTACCAATTTGGGGGATTAGAAGGTACATATGTGAATTTTCGACCCAGTCAGCATCCCGAGAGCATCTATCGAAATCTGTGCTTGCTGCCCTTTCTCTGTCAAGTAAGCAGCACTGCGTTTTTGAAAGGACTGGGTGAAGACCAGCTTTAACACGATGGTTGGGTGAGAGAGTTTGGCATTTGTAGGCTCATAGTGCTGTGATTCCTAGTACGCTCAAGAGTCAATGCAATATTTTTTTCCCCAAGTGGTTGATGTAAAGCAGTTCCTTTGCCTTCTGCAATTGTCTTCTGTAAGGTCCAGTATTCACTAATAATTACACCTCTCCCTTTGGGCAAAGAACTGAAGCACCTGAGCCCTTCTGATCACCAGAGGGTTTAGGAATACGTGGCATCTCCCGCAGTAGCTGCAGGAAGTGCGCTGCCTGGCCCATCTTGGTGGGGGAGTGAGGAGCAGGGTGCCAGAGATCAAACCCACAGGGAGACCCCCTCCTCTGCAGGCAGCAGGGGCTTCGGAAAATGAAGGACAAGCTTCTGCACTCAGAGATTTTGCTAAAATGAGTCACCTGGGGGTGACACTCCACCATGCCATGGTCATGCTGGGCAGGAGGAGGGAATGGTCTGTCCCAGAAAAATGCCCGGGGTGCTGCTCCTGCATGGGGTCACCTAGTGGGAACTGGCACTGGGAGCATGAGCTGTGCCTCAAAATGGGGTGGGCGTGTGTATATGGTGCAGGACCCAAAGAGACATTAATGAGCAAGATGAGGAATTGCAAGAGAGATTCCTTGAATAGCCAAGCATCAAGAAAGAGCGCTGAATTGGGTTTGCACAAGCGACTTCCATGCTTACAGCTGGGATGGATGAGGTTATTTGTGCATCCTTTTTTTTTAAATTATTAGTTTAACTTTAATGTGCTTTCAATCTTTTTTTGGTGTGCATACATGTATGATCTCAACACATGAGCACATTGCACAATAAATAAACATTTGTGCCATAAAGAATATTTTCTAAATTTACCTATTTACAGTTAAAGCATTTCACCAATTTTAACCTTTCATAACTCCTTTCTGTGACATGAAAGAGTGAAACGAGGGACCTACCTCAGCTTGTACAGTGAGTTAGGAGGTCTTGGAAATTAATACCAAACACTTGTTTTCCTGTTCTGACCACTATCTCTGTCTTTTTTTTTTTTCTGCAATTGATGCTTGTCATTGCAACAGCAGTGTGTTGAGAGGTTCCAGCCACAACATGGTTTTATGGAGATTATATTTCAGCACTCAGTGTCAGTCAGTGTTTCATATAACAGGTCGAGTCAGCAGCCTGTAAAGTCTAATCTCCTGCCTCCACTGCTGATTGATGCCAGATACTTTAAAGGTGGCCAAAATTGACTTCCGCACCTACTGCTTCTTGGTGTGCCTTGTCTAAGCTGGAGAAGGCTGGCATGATAACAAAATCTGTTTTTTTTCCCTTGCTGAATATGGAATTACTTGGACATGGGAATACTTTAGAGGGCTGTTTACATACTCACGTCATAGTGTGTCCTCTTCACCTTATGTGGAGACACTTATATGAGCATGAAAAGATACTTAAGTGAGTACAGGTTGTCCAGAGAAGTTGTGGATGCTCAGTCCCTGGAAGTATTCAAGGCCAGGCTGGATGGGGCTTTGAGCAACCTGTTCTAGTGGGAAGCGTCCCTGCCCATGGTGGCTGGGCTGGAGCTGGATGATCTTTAAGGTCACTTCCAACCCAAACCATTCTGTGGTTCTCCAGTTATTTCCGCGCACAAAGGAAAATAGGCAGTAATGATGTACAACAGCAAAGCAACTCCCTAGCAGGCCAGTTGTACAGTGCGAAAGCTGTGAGTAAACCAGGTTTGCCTTAGGGATTTTGGATACCAGGTGCATACCAGACAGTGGGTTAGCCTGGGGAACCCATCAAGGTTGTGGGCTCCCTGCTCCAGTGATGATGGAGCTGTGCTGGCAGGAGGTGGCTGTGGGTCTGGGCTCTCACCTCTCTTGTGTTTGCAGGGGAGGAGGGCTGGGGCTGGTCCTGGCTAGCGCAGGCTTCGGCCGCCTGACCGCCCCCATCATGGAGCTCCACAACCAGAAAGGCTACTTCCTCCACCATGTCATCTTTGCCTGCTGCACGCTTCTCTGCATCATCTGCATCCTGCTGCTGCCGGAGAGCAAGAACCAGAACCTGCCTGAGAACATCCCGGATGGGGAACATTACACCCGGCAGCCCCTCCTGCCGCACAAGAAGGGGGAGCAACCCCTGCTCCTGACAAACTCTGAACTCAAGGATTACTCCGGCCTCCATGACTCAGCAGCTGTGAACGACGGTATCTCAGAGAACACCACTGCCAATGGGATGAAGTCGATGTAACCGGGTGGATTTTTTTTTTTCCTTCTTTTTTTTTGGTTGGGTTTGTTTTTGGTTTTTTTCCTTCTTCTCTTTCTTTTGTATTTTATTTGATGCTGTTGTGCAGGAGGAGCAGCACTTTGGGCAAAGGTGTTTTGCACAGATTTTACAAACCAGTGATGGAGCAGACACAGACTTGGGGGAATTCAACTCTGCTGCTAAAGCAACTTTTGGCATCTTCAGCTGTTGTGCAGATTGCTCTTGAAAATGTTATGGGGGAAAAGACTCAGATGAGAAAAGACCTGGCTGGAGCTAGCCCTTCAGAACTCTTTTTTTCCTGCCATTAAATATGTATATTTATTTTGATTGATTCTCAAGAAGCACTTTATTTCCTTTTCCTTTCATAGATCACAAAAATGAAGCCATCTTATAATAAGAGGTGCAGCCATTCCAAGAAAGAAACCATGGGGAGGGGTGTTTTCTGTTTTGTTTTTGTGTTTCTTTAAAGGAAAGAGGGATCCACTGCAAAGTTGAATTGACTGAAATTGAGACTTGTGCAACATTCTTCTGCCTGTCTAGAAAGTCCAAGTGCCCAGGTTGCCTGCTGTGTTTGTATACACCAAAAAAACCCCAAACAAACAAACAAACAAAAAAACAAAGCAAAACCTGTTGTGACTCAAACTCTGACTGCATTTTAGGCAGCTTATATTTGTTTTTGTAGCCCATGTGCACTTAAAAGTTACTTTCTAAATTAGTACTCTTTTATTATTTTATTTTTTTCCACCAAATGCAGCAAAGAAAATCCTACCCAAAAAAGCTGATTTTTCAATGAGAATCAGCCATCTGCATTTTAAGAGTTCATTAATCTATTTTAGACAGTTCCCACTGGTCTTAAATAGTAACGTGGATGATGTAGATTATTTGACCAATAATGCAAAGATTAGTTTTGCCAAGGTTGGCTTTAATTACCAGAAGGCCCAGAATCTCTGACGGACTGCTCCAGGAGAAGATCACAGACCAGCAGGGACAAAAAAAACGGAGCGTGGGCTATGATCTGTACTTTTATTCCAAAAGGCAGCACTGCTGGGATTCCCACTCCTGGGTAATGAGTGTCCTGGCATCGCCTTACTTGTTTTTAGAACCAAGGGGTTTGTTTCCAATTTAAGTGGACAAAATGCTTAAGCAACTGTCAGAAAGGAATGAATTGATAGCCTGTGAGTGATGACTTACGGTCTGCGGTTGGCTGTCTTGGGGCTTTTAGAGATGTTTTCTTGTTCTGACCCAAGAATATACAATGAACTCACACAGATTCCCCCCCTTCCCCAACTGCTTTTGTAGGGATTTTCATCAGGAAAAAAAAAAAGTTTACTTAAACTGGATTGATCCTACTCTAGGCTAAGTGAAGTGAGCATCCAGTTTGTCTCCTGCTGTGCAGATGGCACTTTGATAGTGGCCACCTGATTTCTCTCCTCTAGCCCCAAAACCAACTATTTCCTTTGGCCATCGGCTTTTGGTTCTCACTGTGTGAATATCGTGAGGATCCAGGTCAATGCAAGGGCTTTGTAAACGAACAGCTCTCTTGCATTGCAGTAAACCTCCCTGTTCTCCCTCCCTCCTCTCCTTTCTCACTCAGGCCATCCATTTGTGATTGCTCGGTAGTGTAGACGTTCAAACAAATGGAGCAGCAGGATGTCAATGTTGTATTGAGTGTCCGTATGATTGCCACTTTGTTTGATGTACATCTTGCGTTTATACGCATGGAAAGCGCTCATTTGCACTTTCCTCCTCTCCCTTCCCTCCCCCTTCCACCTTTGCTGTATATATTGTCGATTAACTACTGTACCTAACAATTTCCATCCTCCATTAGGCTGCTGATGTCCTCTTACGGGCCCCAATAAATCAGAGATACGCGCTCCCCGGCAGGCGATGCAGTAAGTAGCGCAGCCTCGGATGCCAATGAGCGCAAGGGGACAGGTAGACCTGCAGAAGCAACCGAGATTGCTGTGTTCAGAGTAACAATGTTGTCCTAAAGCTGCTAATTTTCCTACAGAGGACGTGGACATTCGGGTTCTTCTTGAGCCTGGTAAGAAACACTGGACCAGTTGATGGTAGTTTTGCCCAAAGTTAGGCGACTGGGTTGGGTTTTTTTCCACCTTTGCTAGACTTGCTTAGACAGCGAGAGCCCGATCTTCCTTACACTCAAGATTTACTGTGGAGCTTGAGCGTGGCTGCGTCTCTTTTTGTTTTGAGCTGTGACTTCTGCAGTCTGTGTTCACTGAAGTTAAAAAAAAAAACAAACACCAAAACCAGACCCTCCCCGTTCACGCAGTATTCACATGCCAGATTTGTGCAAAAACTTTTGCCTTCAATATGAGATGCTTGTTGCAAGCCGCACACATTGCAGGGGCGGGAAACAAAAAAATAAGTGGGTTCGCAACAAAAAAAAAATTCAAGAAGCAAAACAAGTCTGAATGGAAAAGGGCTTGGAAGAGGAGGAGCAGGGGTTAAGTGCAGAGCGGCATCCTGCCATCCATCCTGCCTTGGAGCCAGCGGCTCCTTCGTTCGTGGCCTCTGTCTGTGTGTGCTCGAGCTATGGTAGGGTTCAGCTCTTGTTAGACCATCCACAAGCCTGTTAAAAGTGGCTGCTTCCAGCACTGTCAGCGGTCCTGGCGTGCTCACCGCTGCTGTCCACAGCGCTTTGTCATTTCCTATTCTGGTGGTTGCTCTCTGATGACAGATGGGCCCAGAGAAGAGAATGGTTGTTTAAACATATCAACATTTATAGAATAAACAAACTAGGTGACAGGAATGTGCGGCAATTTTATCTTATATATTTTTTTTTTTTAATTCTTATAAAATTTACTCGATTTGCTGCTTTTGGGTTTTTCACCTGAAAGCAGGTAGTCGGTACTGATCTTCTGCAAGGTGGGTAGCCTCTACATCTCTGGTTGGTCTAGCTCTCTGTCATGACAATAAAACACAAACTAATTTCCTGCCTTGGCAGCTCCAGTTTTCTTCCTTTTCCTGAAAAGACGAACGCTTCTGCGACAATAATTTATTTTCTACACACGCTCATAGAGTTGGAAAGCTTTTGCTAGGTGTATCTTGTGTGGAGGAGTCGGGTACCAAGTGATGCAGCAGGGCAGAAAGGAAACGCGGAGATGCTTGCCGAGCTCTGCCTTGTCCTGCAAGTGGGACAAGGGGCTCAGTCTGCCGCACCATCAGTTCCTCGGCCACGTCTCCTCCACGGCCATCATCAGGAAAGGCTTTTCTCAGGCGGCTCTTTCTGGCCTCCGCAGCAGGGGAAGCGATCAAAGCTGTCCTGCCCGTTTTGGCCTTTTTCTGTGAACCTTCAGTAACCTCAAAGCCCACCAGTGCATTTTTCTTTGGGTTTATCATTAAAGGGCTTTCTTCCATCTTCGTAAGTTTAAACAAAAGTATGAAAGTGAGGTTATGCTTGATCTTGGGTTTTTTTTCCCCTTCTAAGGTTTCAGTACTGCCTTTCTTGCCAGACAAACTACAAATGGGTAACGACAGTTGCCTGTTTGCAAGTGTTTTGTCGCAATCTGGAAAGGGGTTTGTGAGATTTACTTTTCACTTTCGTTAACAGAGCTTTTTTTTTTGTTAATGGAAGTATTTTAACTGTTGCCACTTCCTGGAGCCAAACGCTAAAGGTCACCAAATTGGAAGCAGAAGTGCCATTAAACTGAACTCTGTGAATGTCAAGTCAAGTTGCGCCTGTAGCTGGCACATAAGACAACACTATTAAGTAGGGGATGATGCCCCTGCTGTAACTTTTTTTTTTTTTTTTTAAGAAAAATAAAATGACAAACCTCATTTTAAATGTATTGTGTAAAATGTTTTGGGAAAGGAGTATGGTGTGTTATGTCTAGTGGGTGAGACCTCCCTCCCCATTTCAGTTTCTGATGAAGTTTTAAAGAATCATGTTACTGTACGTTTTGATCATGAATAGTCTGGTGGTGCTTCCTCATAGCACAAGCTTAAATCAAGTACTGAAAACAGTCTTACAAGCTAAATGTCTGCATGATGTTACATCTGTTGTACCTACTGAAAAGAACTTTGTATGTAAATGTACAGAATAAAATGACCGTTGTCCCATCAGTTTGCTCTCCTTGGTCTGGCTCCCTTGCAGAGACTTCTGAAACGACCTGGCAGCAGCTAATGATCTGACACTTCAGCAAACAGCCCTGCCCTCCTCTACAAACAGAGTGAGATGACTATAAATCAGACTAAATCAGCACATTGATTTGCAACTAATTACCTTTTATGTTCAGTCACAGATGAACAGTGGACTCGTTTTGCTAGGTGGTATAAACGTAAAAGAAAATACCCTTCAACCATTTCTTTTTGCTATTTGGTCTGGAACTGTGGCCACGGACCAGCGGCTGTTCCCACCAGGTAAGGAAGGTCCTCTGGGCCCACATCAAACCGCAATGTTGAAGCCCATGGGTGTTCAAATCCCTTTGCACAAGAGACTTTTCAGAGGTTGTACCTTCTACATTGGCAGTCTCTCAGTTACAGTTTTTAATTGCTAATTGTGCTGCCACACAAGTTCATCAGTTTTCTGTAGGTTATTAGGACAGTTTTCTAGAAGCAGCACTACGATTTTTTTAATCAGTATTGGAAGCTTGTGTCAGTCAAGGTTTAACTTGCAAAAGAAATAACCTGGACTCACTCATCAGGTTGCTTAGTTCAGTGTTCCTCCAAATTGCTTTGAATAACAGATGGTGTGCTACAGTACACAACATATCAACAGATGCAAATGGTCACCATGCCATTGGCTCTTCATTTACTTTGGGGTTTTTTGTATAGTTAACTTTTAGCTGCCCTTCTTGTAGAACAATATAACCTACGGATGTGCCTTTGAAAGGATGTCCATCCTACCTAACAGCAAGTCCAGAGACATAGCAGCAGGATGCTTTCTGCTGGTGGTGGTGACTTCTCTGACTTTTTCTAATGAGTACACTCAGTTTAAAGGCATGATGCTCCTCTAGTAGCCTTGGCAGCTGAAGCCAACCTGTGTTTTTTTCCTTCTATACAGCCCTCAGGGATGTACAGATAACCCTTTGTGAAACCCTTCCAGTGTTCTTGGTGCCTAAGAAATAGAAGGAAATCCAGCGTTCAGCACTAGTACTGCAACAAACAGGGACTAAGAAGAGTAAGGTAATGCTCATTTTGTTACAACTTTTCAACATAAAAAAATCATGGGTTCA
The DNA here is from genome assembly GCA_013400375.1 of Thinocorus orbignyianus. Lineage (NCBI taxonomy): Eukaryota > Metazoa > Chordata > Aves > Ciconiiformes > Thinocoridae > Thinocorus > Thinocorus orbignyianus. Next base: position 883,810 of record VXBW01000387.1, read on the forward strand.
GTTTTTTTACTATTATTTGAACACTAAAAGCTGTAATACTATGTTCAATACTACTACATAGTAGAGTAATTGTAGAGGTAGAACTTGGAACTTTTCCCAGCAGATCCCTACACTGCATGCAGGCCAGACAATACACACACTTTTGTGCTGATCTCAGTGTAGCGTATTTTCTACTCTATTTTCCTATCCCCTATTTAACAGGGTATAAAATTTTTTGGGGAAAAAAATAATCCAGGTCCAACTGCATTTAGGTCCATCTATATTTAATAACAACTGCAAATTCAATCAAAACAGTACAAAACAAATTAACTTAATGTCAGTGTGAAAATGGCAATTGTTTTTTCTAAAACAAAAACACTAGTTGTTTTACAATGCAGCAAAGTCAGAACTTCTCTGGAAAAGCCATCATTTCTTCTTTGATCCTGTTTTCTATGAGTAAGGTGAAATTGCTGTCTGTGTTTTGAAGATTGTAGCTGACAAAAATCTGTTTTTTGGTCTTGCTGGCTAAAACACACACACAAAAAAAAGTAGTCAGCCATAGTTTGGTGATGATGATATTTAAGTAAGCCTTTCAAAAAACCACAGCATGCAGGTTTCTAAGACAACATTCTCTGCTCCTGCCGTGCTGGACCCAGTTATAAAGGGATAGTGGAACAAGCACCTGAGCGTTGGCACGTTGGGCAGAACTCTGCAAGTCATGGAAATAGCCACTATAAGCCTGGTGGCTATCAATTAGTTTTGTCCTGATGCCAAAAAAAAAAAAGAAGAAGAAGAATTAGTCACTGAAAGTCTCACAGTGCACTTAGTGGATTTTGGACACTACTTAACCATCGTACAGTTTAAGTGAAACCACAGACTGTACTGGACTCTTAGCTCTGAAATCTAGTTTATGACTTGGTAAGTCTATGCTGTGAAAAACAATTATGGAAAGCACACAAGAAAGTGATTAGGTCCTAATTAACAAAGTTCTTGTTTACTATACCCCTAGAAGGCCCCCTAAATTCTGTACCACTCTTGTCTAAGCCTGCTGTGAATGATTTTATTTCCTTTAACCTTTATTTCTATGGCATCCATGAGCACTCCAGGAGGCTAGAGAGCCTGGGTTGGACATGATAAAGCCACAAGCATATTACAGGCTACTGTAATGACAATACCTAGAGAGAGGTGTTATAAAATTAAGAGCTGCCTTCCATGACAGAACTAATTAACAGTGACAAAAATAATGTCCACTGGGGCAGGAAAACTTAATTATCAGAGGAACAGATAACACCAAGAAGTGTTTCATAAATAAAACGGAATCCTACTTGGATTTTGCCACAGTAATATAGTAAACTTGCAACTCTCTTTATGCACTGCTGAAACTAAATTTCATAAAGAATGTAAGCACCATAGAGGAAAAATAAGCACTAAATGTAAGTTGAGTTGTGTAAAATAGAAGACAAAAAATTATATTTAGGTCATGAAATATTCCTGGCAGAGAATGAACTGGGAACTGACAATCCCTGAGAGAAATCAAACTGTTCTGCTGAATATTGAAAAATATCATATCAACTGTAATAAGTGAAAATAAAGACACCAGACCTCTTAATATCTCCATGCTTTTTAAATGTGGAAGTTAACTACAGGAACCCTATATACACACATAAAATGTACCTAAACAGTATTTTTGAGGCATTTTCATTATGCAAATCAATTTATTATAGTTTTCCATTCCAGCAGGTTACCAGGTTCCTGGATCAGTAAGAGTAGAGCTGCTTCCAGAATGTAAAGACTCATTTGCCTCTTAAGACTTGGCACTGTGAAATGCTGATATAATGCACCATGTTCCCCCAATTGCAAAAAAAGTAGTGCACGGCACCAAATTTTGTGGTATAAAGCAGCATGTTTTGTAAGCACTAGTGCTTCCTCATCATGCCCTAAATGAATGCAACACTAATTCTGAACTAATGAATACCATTATGCTATCTAACGAAGCTACACTGTATCCTGCAGTGTCAAAACTCAACTTCTTCAGTTCTTCAGGTCTACAGGCCTTCCTCTATACAATATACCTTAAGCAGAATAGCACGAGTAAGAATTGTACCTGTAACAAATATAAAAGAGACTGACTAGCAAGAAGAACCACAACCCAGAGGTCAGATGGCACAGACACAGAGGAATATTGCCCACAAGCATGGCTGGGCTGCAGCTGGCACAGAAAGCTTAAAACAAAAATACGAAAGATACCTAAAGCACTAACAGGAAGAAAGTAGAAAGATGCATTACTCTCTGAGGATAAAGAGTAACTGATATCCCAGTACCAAGCAACACTATCAGTTCCCAGTAACAAAGTATGTGAAATTAGCAATGTAAATGCAAAAATAAACCTAAAAAAAAAAAAAAAGGCAACAAAACTTAGACCACCTTCTTGGAGAGCAATCGGGTAACTCAGCCTCTGTCCTAGAACGTTGGAAGAACTGATGTAAGAAGTGACAAGTTATTACCAATTCTAGCTGTGAAACCTGTAATAAATCTTTAAGAGTGAAGATAGTGTGTGCGCTAAAATGAAGACAGGAGATGGTGGGAATCACCAAGATGACTTAGAGCTGTTAGCTGGGCTCCACTGCTACACAGAAGCTTAGAGCAAGATTCAGAAGAAACGAGTAATGAAGGGACCAAACAGAAAATGGAATAAACTGGCACAATTGATTCAAAGCATACCCTCTCTGATTACATTTTCACTAGCTGACTTCTTAAGTATAATGCACTAATTACACACAAAGAAATCACGTTGCACAATAACCCATAGAATTATTAAGTGGAAATTATTGAACCCAGTATGTAAGGAAAGAGCTGGCACTAGGGGAGACTACAACAGTGGCTATTAAAAGCTAAGTTACCAGAATGAAGAAAGGATGCTAGTACTGTTTGCCAAAGATCTGTCTTGGCGAGCAATCCTTTCCTTTTTTT